>JARGYO010001655.1:0-600000 GCA_029206835.1 Rana muscosa | reverse complement strand
TGGACCATCACTGATTTACTATGGACCATCACTGATGTACTGTGGATCATCACTGATGTACTGTGGGTCATCCCTGGTGTACTATGGATCATCACTGGTGTAATATGGATCATCACTGATGTACTATGGGCCATCACTGATGTATTATGGATCATCACTGATGTACTGTGGACCATCCCTGATGTACTGTGGATCATCACTGATGTACTATGGACCATCCCTGATGTACTATGGACCATCCCTGATGTACTGTGAATCATCACTGGTGTACTGTGGATCATCACTGATGTACTATAGATCATCACTGATGTACTGTGGATCATCACTGATGTACTATGGGCCATCACTGGTGTACTATGGACCATCACTGGTGTACTATGGATCATCACTGATGTACTGTGGATCATCCCTGATGTACTGTGGGCCATCACTGATGTACTGTGGATCATCACTGATGTACTATGGATCATCACTGATGTACTATGGGCCATCACTGGTGTACTATGGGCCATCACTGGTGTACTATAGATCATCACTGGTGTACTATGGACCATCACTGATGTACTATGGATCATCACTGATATACTGTGGACCATCCCTGATGTACTGTGGATCATCACTGATGTACTTTGGATCATCACTGAAGTATTGTGGATCATCACTGATGTACTGTGGATCATCACTGATGTACTGTGTATCATAACTGATGTACTGTGGATCATCACTGATGTACTATAGATCATCACTGATGTACTATGGACCATCACTGATGTACTATAGATCATCACTGATGTACTATGGACCATCACTGGTGTACTATGGATCATCACTGGTGTACTGTGGATCATCACTGGTGTACTATGGACCATCCCTGATGTACTGTGGATCATCACTGATGTACTGTGGATCATCACTGATGTACTATAGTTCATCACTGATGTACTATGGGCCATCACTGGTGTACTATGGATCATCACTGGTTTACTATGGATCATCACTGATGTACTATGGACCATCCCTGATGTACTGTGGATCATCACTGATGTACTGTGGATCATCACTGATGTACTATAGTTCATCACTGATGTACTATAGGCCATCACTGGTGTACTATGGATCATCACTGGTGTACTATGGATCATCACTGATGTACTATGGACCATCCCTGATGTACTGTGGATCATCACTGATGTACTATGGGCCATCACTGGTGTACTATGGACCATCCCTGATGTACTGTGGATCATCACTGATGTACTGTGGATCATCACTGATGTACTATGGATCATCACTGATGTACTATGGACCATCCCTGATGTACTGTGGATCATCACTGATGTACTGTGTATCATCACTGATGTACTATGGATCATCACTGATGTACTATGGGCCATCACTGGTGTACTATGGGCCATCACTGGTGTACTATGGATCATCACTGGTGTACTATGGATCATCACTGGTGTACTATGGACCATCACTGATGTACTATGGACCATCACTGATGTACTATGGATCATCACTGATATACTGTGGACCATCCCTGATGTACTGTGGATCATCACTGATGTACTGTGGATCATCCCTGATGTATTGTGGATCATCACTGATGTACTGTGGATCATCACTGATGTACTATTAATTATCACTGAAGTACTATGGGCCATCACTAGTGTACTATGGATCATCACTGGTGTACTATGGATCATCACTGATGTACTATGGATCATCACTGATGTACTATGGATCATGACTGGTGTACTATGGATCATCACTGATGTACTGTGGACCATCCCTGATGTACTGTGGATCATCACTGATGTACTGTGGATCATCACTGATGTACTGAGGATCATCACTGATGTACTATGGATCATCACTGATGTACCTTGGATCATCACTGATGTACTGTGGATCATCACTGATGTACTGTGGATCATCACTGATGTGCTATAGATCATCACTGTAGTACTATGGGCCATGACTGGTGTACTATGGATCATCACTGATGTACTATGGATCATCACTGATGTATTATGGATCATCACTGATGTACTATGAGCCATCACTGATGTACTATGGATCATCACTGGTGTACTATGGATCATCACTGATGTACTATGAGCCATCACTGATGTACTATGGATCATCACTGGTGTACTATGGATCATCACTGATGTACTATGGATCATCACTGATGTACTATGAGCCATCACTGATGTACTATGGGCCATCCCTGGTGTACTATGGATCATCACTGATGTACTGTGGATCATCACTGATGTACTATGGGACATCACTGGTGTACTATGGGCCATCACTGGTGTACTATGGATCATCACTGGTGTACTATGGGCCATCACTGGTGTACTATGGGCCATCACTGGTGTACTATGGATCATCACTGGTGTACTATCGACCATCACTGATGTACTATGGCTCATCACTGATATACTGTGGACCACCCCTGATATACTGTGGATCATCCCTGATGTACTGTGGATCATCACTGATCTACTGTGGGCCATCACAGGTGTACTGTGGGCCATCACAGGTGTACTATGGAGCATCACTGATGTACTATGGATCATCACTGGTGTACTATGGATCATCACTGATGTACTGTGGACCATCCCTGATGTACTATAGATCATCACTGATGTACTGTGGATCATCACTGATGTACTATGGGCCATCACTGGTGTACTATGGGCCATCACTGGTGTACTATGGATCATCACTGGATTACTATGGATCATCCCTGGTGTACTATGGACCATCACTGATGTGCTTTGGGCCTTCACTGGTGTACTATGGATCATCACTGATGTACTGTGGACCATCCCTGATGTACTGTGGATCATCACTGATGTACTATGGATCATCACTGATGTACTATGGACCATCACTGGTGTACTATGGACCATCACTGGTGTACTATGGATCATCACTGATGTACTGTGGATCGTCACTGATGTACTGTGGGCCATCACTGATGTACTATGGATCATCACTGATATACTGTGGACAATCCCTGATGTATTGTGGATCATCACTGATGTACTGTGGATCATCACTGATGTACTATAGATCATCACTGAAGTACTATGGGCCATCACTGGTGTACTATGGATCATCACTGGTGTACTATGGGCCATCACTGGTGTACTATGGATCATCACTGATGTACTATGGATCATCACTGATGTACTATGGATCATGACTGGTTTACTATGGATCATCACTGATGTACTGTGGACCATCCCTGATGTCCTGTGGATCATCACTGATGTACTGTGGATCATCACTGATGTACTGTGGATCATCACTGATGTACTGTGGATCATCATTGATGTACTGAGGATCATCACTGATGTACTATGGATCATCACTGATGTACCGTGGATCATCACTGATGTACTGTGGATCATCACTGATGTACTGTGGATCATCACTGATGTACTATAGATCATCACTGAAGTACTATGGGCCATCACTGGTGTACTATGGATCTAAACTGATGTATTATGGATCATCACTGATGTACTATGAGCCATCACTGATGTACTATGGATCATCACTGGTGTACTATGGATCATCACTGATGTACTATGGATCATCACTGATGTACTATGAGCCATCACTGATGTACTATGGATCATCACTGGTGTACTATGGATCATCACTGATGTACTATGGATCATCACTGATGTACTATGAGCCATCACTGATGTACTATGGGCCATCCCTGGTGTACTATGGATCATCACTGATGTACTGTGGATCATCACTGATGTACTATGGGACATCACTGGTATACTATGGGCCATCTCTGGTGTACTATGGATCATCACTGGTGTACTATGGACCATCACTGATTTACTATGGACCATCACTGATGTACTGTGGATCATCACTGATGTACTGTGGGTCATCCCTGGTGTACTATGGATCATCACTGGTGTAATATGGATCATCACTGATGTACTATGGGCCATCACTGATGTACTATGGATCATCACTGATGTACTGTGGACCATCCCTGATGTACTGTGGATCATCACTGATGTACTATGGACCATCCCTGATGTACTATGGACCATCCCTGATGTACTGTGAATCATCACTGGTGTACTGTGGATCATCACTGATGTACTATAGATCATCACTGATGTACTGTGGATCATCACTGATGTACTATGGGCCATCACTGGTGTACTATGGACCATCACTGGTGTACTATGGATCATCACTGATGTACTGTGGATCATCCCTGATGTACTGTGGGCCATCACTGATGTACTGTGGATCATCACTGATGTACTATGGATCATCACTGATGTACTATGGGCCATCACTGGTGTACTATGGGCCATCACTGGTGTACTATAGATCATCACTGGTGTACTATGGACCATCACTGATGTACTATGGATCATCACTGATATACTGTGGACCATCCCTGATGTACTGTGGATCATCACTGATGTACTTTGGATCATCACTGAAGTATTGTGGATCATCACTGATGTACTGTGGATCATCACTGATGTACTGTGTATCATAACTGATGTACTGTGGATCATCACTGATGTACTATAGATCATCACTGATGTACTATGGACCATCACTGATGTACTATAGATCATCACTGATGTACTATGGACCATCACTGGTGTACTATGGATCATCACTGGTGTACTGTGGATCATCACTGGTGTACTATGGACCATCCCTGATGTACTGTGGATCATCACTGATGTACTGTGGATCATCACTGATGTACTATAGTTCATCACTGATGTACTATGGGCCATCACTGGTGTACTATGGATCATCACTGGTTTACTATGGATCATCACTGATGTACTATGGACCATCCCTGATGTACTGTGGATCATCACTGATGTACTGTGGATCATCACTGATGTACTATGGATCATCACTGATGTACTGTGGATCATCACTGATGTACTATTGTTCATCACTGATGTACTATGGGCCATCACTGGTGTACTATGGATCATCACTGGTGTACTATGGATCATCACTGATGTACTATGGACCATCCCTGATGTACTGTGGATCATCACTGATGTACTATAGTTCATCACTGATGTACTATGGGCCATCACTGGTGTACTATGGATCATCACTGGTGTACTATGGATCATCACTGATGTACTATGGACCATCCCTGATGTACTGTGGATCATCACTGATGTACTGTGGATCATCACTAATGTACTATGGATCATCACTGATGTACTATGGGCCATCACTGGTGTACTATGGGCCATCACTGGTGTACTATGGATCATCACTGGTGTACTATGGATCATCACTGGTGTACTATGGACCATCACTGGTGTACTATGGACCATCACTGATGTACTATGGATCATCACTGATATACTGTGGACCATCCCTGATGTACTGTGGATCATCACTGATGTACTGTGGATCATCACTGAAGTATTGTGGATCATCACTGATGTACTGTGGATCATCACTAATGTACTGTGGATCATAACTGATGTACTGTAGATCATCACTGATGTACTATAGATCATCACTGGTGTACTATGTATATAGATCATCACTGATGTACTATGGACCATCACTGATGTACTATAGATCATCACTGATGTACTATGGACCAGCACTGGTGTACTATGGATCATCACTGGTGTACTGTGGATCATCACTGGTGTACTATGGACCATCCCTGATGTACTGTGGATCATCACTGATGTACTGTGGATCATCACTGATGTACTATAGTTCATCACTGATGTACTATGGGCCATCACTGGTGTACTATGGATCATCACTGGTGTACTATGGATCATCACTGGTGTACTATGGACCATCCCTGATGCACTGTGGATCATCACTGATGTACTATGGACCATCCCTGATGTACTGTGGATCATCACTGATGTACTGTGGATCATCATTGATGTACTATGGATCATCACTGATGTACTATGGGCCATCACTGGTGTACTACGGGCCATCACTGGTGTACTATGGATCATCACTGGTGTACTATGGATCATCACTGGTGTACTATGGACCATCACTGATGTACTGTGGACCACCACTGATGTACTGTGGATCATCACTGATGTATTGTGGATCATCCCTGGTGTACTATGGAACATTACTGGTGTACTATGGATCATCACTGGTGTACTATGGATCATCACTGATGTACTATGAGCCATCACTGATGTACTATGGATCATCACTGATATACTGTGGACCATCCCTGATGTACTGTGGATCATCACTGATGTACTGTGGATCATCACTGAAGTATTGTGGATCATCACTGATGTACTGTGGATCATCACTGATGTACTGTGGATCATAACTGATGTACTGTGGATCATCACTGGTGTACTATGGATCATCACTGATGTACTATGGATCATCACTGATGTACTATGGACCATCACTGATGTACTATGGGCCATCACTGGTGTACTATGGATCATCACTGATGTACTGTGGATCATCACTGATGTACTGTGGGCCATCACTGATGTACTATGGATCATCACTGATATACTGTGGACCATCCCTGATGTATTGTGGATCATCACTGATGTACTGTGGATCATCACTGATGTACTATTAATTATCATTGAAGTACTATGGGCCATCACTGGTGTACTATGGATCATCACTGGTGTACTATGGATCATCACTGATGTACTATGGATCATCACTGATGTACTATGGATCATGACTGGTGTACTATGGATCATCACTGATGTACTGTGGATCATCACTGATGTACTGTGGATCATCACTGATGTACTGTGGATCATCACTGATGTACTGAGGATCATCACTGATGTACTATGGATCATCACTGATGTACCTTGGATCATCACTGATGTACTGTGGATCATCACTGATGTACTATAGATCATCACTGTAGTACTATGGGCCATGACTGGTGTACTATGGATCATCACTGATGTACTATGAATCATCACTGATGTATTATGGATCATCACTGATGTACTATGAGCCATCACTGATGTACTATGGATCATCACTGGTGTACTATGGATTATCACTGATGTACTATGAGCCATCACTGATTTACTATGGATCATCACTGGTGTACTATGGATCATCACTGATGTACTATGGATCATCACTGATGTACTATGAGCCATCACTGATGTACTATGGGCCATCCCTGGTGTACTATGGATCATCACTGATGTACTGTGGATCATCACTGATGTACTATGGGACATCACTGGTGTACTATGGGCCATCACTGGTGTACTATGGATCATCACTGGTGTACTATGGGCCATCACTGGTGTACTATGGGCCATCACTGGTGTACTATGGATCATCACTGGTGTACTATGGACCATCACTGATGTACTATGGCTCATCACTGATATACTGTGGACCATCCCTGATATACTGTGGATCATCCCTGATGTACTGTGGATCATCACTGATCTACTGTGGGCCATCACAGGTGTACTGTGGGCCATCACAGGTGTACTATGGAGCATCACTGATGTACTATGGATCATCACTGGTGTACTATGGATCATCACTGATGTACTGTGGACCATCCCTGATGTACTATAGATCATCACTGATGTACTGTGGATCATCACTGATGTACTATGGGCCATCACTGGTGTACTATGGGCCATCACTGGTGTACTATGGATCATCACTGGATTACTATGGATCATCCCTGGTGTACTATGGACCATCACTGATGTGCTTTGGGCCATCACTGGTGTACTATGGATCATCACTGATGTACTGTGGACCATCCCTGATGTACTGTGGATCATCACTGATGTACTATGGACCATCACTGGTGTACTATGGACCATCACTGGTGTACTATGGATCATCACTGATGTACTGTGGATCATCACTGATGTACTGTGGGCCATCACTGATGTACTATGGATCATCACTGATATACTGTGGACCATCCCTGATGTATTGTGGATCATCACTGATGTACTGTGGATCATCACTGATGTACTATAGATCATCACTGAAGTACTATGGGCCATCACTGGTGTACTATGGATCATCACTGGTGTACTATGGGCCATCACTGGTGTACTATGGATCATCACTGATGTACTATGGATCATCACTGATGTACTATGGATCATGACTGGTTTACTATGGATCATCACTGATGTACTGTGGACCATCCCTGATGTCCTGTGGATCATCACTGATGTACTGTGGATCATCACTGATGTACTGTGGATCATCACTGATGTACTGTGGATCATCATTGATGTACTGAGGATCATCACTGATGTACTATGGATCATCACTGATGTACCGTGGATCATCACTGATGTACTGTGGATCATCACTGATGTACTGTGGATCATCACTGATGTACTATAGATCATCACTGAAGTACTATGGGCCATCACTGGTGTACTATGGATCATCACTGATGTATTATGGATCATCACTGATGTACTATGAGCCATCACTGATGTACTATGGATCATCACTGGTGTACTATGGATCATCACTGATGTACTATGGATCATCACTGATGTACTATGAGCCATCACTGATGTACTATGGATCATCACTGGTGTACTATGGATCATCACTGATGTACTATGGATCATCACTGATGTACTATGAGCCATCACTGATGTACTATGGGCCATCCCTGGTGTACTATGGATCATCACTGATGTACTGTGGATCATCACTGATGTACTATGGGACATCACTGGTATACTATGGGCCATCTCTGGTGTACTATGGATCATCACTGGTGTACTATGGGCCATCACTGGTGAACTATGGATCATCACTGGTGTACTATGGACCATCACTGATTTACTATGGACCATCACTGATGTACTGTGGATCATCACTGATGTACTGTGGGTCATCCCTGGTGTACTATGGATCATCACTGGTGTAATATGGATCATCACTGATGTACTATGGGCCATCACTGATGTACTATGGATCATCACTGATGTACTGTGGACCATCCCTGATGTACTGTGGATCATCACTGATGTACTATGGACCATCCCTGATGTACTATGGACCATCCCTGATGTACTGTGAATCATCACTGGTGTACTGTGGATCATCACTGATGTACTATAGATCATCACTGATGTACTGTGGATCATCACTGATGTACTATGGGCCATCACTGGTGTACTATGGGCCATCACTGGTGTACTATGGATCATCACTGATGTACTGTGGATCATCCCTGATGTACTGTGGGCCATCACTGATGTACTATGGATCATCACTGATGTACTATGGATCATGACTGGTGTACTATGGATCATCACTGATGTACTGTGGACCATCCCTGATGTACTGTGGATCATCACTGATGTACTGTGGATCATCACTGATGTACTGTGGATCATCACTGATGTACTGTGGATCATCACTGATGTACTATGGACCATCCCTAATGTACTGTGGATCATCACTGATGTACTATAGATCATCACTGATGTACTATGGGCCATCACTGGTGTACTATGGATCATCACTGGTGTACTATGGATCATCACTGATGTACTATGGACCATCCCTGATGTACTGTGGATCATCACTGATGTACTGTGGATCATCACTGATGTACTATGGATCATCACTGATGTACTGTGGATCATCACTGATGTACTATAGTTCATCACTGATGTACTATGGGCCATCACTGGTGTACTATGGATCATCACTGGTGTACTATGGATCATCACTGATGTACTATGGACCATCCCTGATGTACTGTGGATCATCACTGATGTACTGTGGATCATCACTGATGTACTATGGATCATCACTGATGTACTATGGGCCATCACTGGTGTACTATGGGCCATCACTGGTGTACTATGGATCATAACTGGTGTACTATGGATCATCACTGGTGTACTATGGACCATCACTGATGTACTATGGACCATCACTGATGTACTATGGATCATCACTGATATACTGTGGACCATCCCTGATGTACTGTGGATCATCACTGATGTACTGTGGATCATCACTGAAGTATTGTGGATCATCACTGATGTACTGTGGATCATCACTGATGTACTGTGTATCATAACTGATGTACTGTGGATCATCACTGATGTACTATAGATCATCACTGATGTACTATGGACCATCACTGATGTACTATAGATCATCACTGATGTACTATGGACCATCACTGGTGTACTATGGATCATCACTGGTGTACTGTGGATCATCACTGGTGTACTATGGACCATCCCTGATGTACTGTGGATCATCACTGATGTACTGTGGATCATCACTGATGTACTATAGTTCATCACTGATGTACTATGGGCCATCACTGGTGTACTATGGATCATCACTGGTGTACTATGGATCATCACTGATGTACTATGGACCATCCCTGATGTACTGTGGATCATCACTAATGTACTGTGGATCATCACTGATGTACTATGGATCATCACTGATGTACTATGGGCCATCACTGGTGTACTATGGGCCATCACTGGTGTACTATGGATCATCACTGGTGTACTATGGATCATCACTGGTGTACTATGGACCATCACTGATGTACTATGGACCATCACTGATGTACTATGGATCATCACTGATATACTGTGGACCATCCCTGATGTACTGTGGATCATCACTGATGTACCGTGGATCATCACTGATGTACTGTGGATCATCACTGATGTACTGTGGATCATCACTGATGTACTATAGATCATCACTGAAGTACTATGGGCCATCACTGGTGTACTGTGGATCATCACTGATGTACTGTGGATCATCACTGAAGTATCGTGGATCATCACTGATGTACTGTGGATCATCACTGATGTACTGTGGATCATCACTGATGTACTGTGGATCATCCCTGGTGTACTATGGAACATTACTGGTGTACTATGGATCATCACTGGTGTACTATGGATCATGACTGGTGTACTATGGATCATCACTGATGTACTGTGGACCATCCCTGATGTACTGTGGATCATCACTGATGTACTGTGGATCATCACTGATGTACTGTGGATCATCCCTGGTGTACTATGGAACATCACTGGTGTACTATGGATCATCACTGGTGTACTATGGATCATCACTGATGTACTATGGGCCATCACTGATGTACTATGGATCATCACTGATATACTGTGGACCATCCCTGATGTACTGTGGACCATCCCTGATGTACTGTGGATCATCACTGATGTACTGTGGATCATCACTGATGTACTGAGGATCATCACTGATGTACTATGGATCATTACTGATGTACCTTGGATCATCACTGATGTACTGTGGATCATCACTGATGTACTGTGGATCATCACTGATGTACTATAGATAATCACTGTAGTACTATGGGCCATGACTGGTGTACTATGGATCATCACTGATGTACTATGGATCATCACTGATGTATTATGGATCATCACTGATGTACTATGAGCCATCACTGATGTACTATGGATCATCACTGGTGTACTATGGATCATCACTGATGTACTATGAGCCATCACTGATTTACTATGGATCATCACTGGTGTACTATGGATCATCACTGATGTACTATGGATCATCACTGATGTACTATGAGCCATCACTGATGTACTATGGGCCATCCCTGGTGTACTATGGATCATCACTGATGTACTGTGGATCATCACTGATGTACTATGGGACATCACTGGTGTACTATGGGCCATCACTGGTGTACTATGGATCATCACTGGTGTACTATGGGCCATCACTGGTGTACTATGGGCCATCACTGGTGTACTATGGATCATCACTGGTGTACTATGGACCATCACTGATGTACTATGGCTCATCACTGATATACTGTGGACCATCCCTGATATACTGTGGATCATCCCTGATGTACTGTGGATCATCACTGATCTACTGTGGGCCATCACAGGTGTACTGTGGGCCATCACAGGTGTACTATGGAGCATCACTGATGTACTATGGATCATCACTGGTGTACTATGGATCATCACTGATGTACTGTGGACCATCCCTGATGTACTATAGATCATCACTGATGTACTGTGGATCATCACTGATGTGCTATGGGCCATCACTGGTGTACTATGGGCCATCACTGGTGTACTATGGATCATCACTGGATTACTATGGATCATCCCTGGTGTACTATGGACCATCACTGATGTGCTTTGGGCCATCACTGGTGTACTATGGATCATCACTGATGTACTGTGGACCATCCCTGATGTACTGTGGATCATCACTGATGTACTATGGACCATCACTGGTGTACTATGGACCATCACTGGTGTACTATGGATCATCACTGATGTACTGTGGATCATCACTGATGTACTGTGGGCCATCACTGATGTACTATGGATCATCACTGATATACTGTGGACCATCCCTGATGTATTGTGGATCATCACTGATGTACTGTGGATCATCACTGATGTACTATAGATCATTACTGAAGTACTATGGGCCATCACTGGTGTACTATGGATCATCACTGGTGTACTATGGGCCATCACTGGTGTACTATGGATCATCACTGATGTACTATGGATCATCACTGATGTACTATGGATCATGACTGGTTTACTATGGATCATCACTGATGTACTGTGGACCATCCCTGATGTCCTGTGGATCATCACTGATGTACTGTGGATCATCACTGATGTACTGTGGATCATCACTGATGTACTGTGGATCATCATTGATGTACTGAGGATCATCACTGATGTACTATGGATCATCACTGATGTACCGTGGATCATCACTGATGTACTGTGGATCATCACTGATGTACTGTGGATCATCACTGATGTACTATAGATCATCACTGAAGTACTATGGGCCATCACTGGTGTACTATGGATCATCACTGATGTATTATGGATCATCACTGATGTACTATGAGCCATCACTGATGTACTATGGATCATCACTGGTGTACTATGGATCATCACTGATGTACTATGGATCATCACTGATGTACTATGAGCCATCACTGATGTACTATGGATCATCACTGGTGTACTATGGATCATCACTGATGTACTATGGATCATCACTGATGTACTATGAGCCATCACTGATGTACTATGGGCCATCCCTGGTGTACTATGGATCATCACTGATGTACTGTGGATCATCACTGATGTACTATGGGACATCACTGGTATACTATGGGCCATCTCTGGTGTACTATGGATCATCACTGGTGTACTATGGGCCATCACTGGTGAACTATGGATCATCACTGGTGTACTATGGACCATCACTGATTTACTATGGACCATCACTGATGTACTGTGGATCATCACTGATGTACTGTGGGTCATCCCTGGTGTACTATGGATCATCACTGGTGTAATATGGATCATCACTGATGTACTATGGGCCATCACTGATGTACTATGGATCATCACTGATGTACTGTGGACCATCCCTGATGTACTGTGGATCATCACTGATGTACTATGGACCATCCCTGATGTACTGTGAATCATCACTGGTGTATTGTGGATCATCACTGATGTACTATAGATCATCACTGATGTACTGTGGATCATCACTGATGTACTATGGGCCATCACTGGTGTACTATGGGCCATCACTGGTGTACTATGGATCATCACTGATGTACTGTGGATCATCCCTGATGTACTGTGGGCCATCACTGATGTACTATGGATCATGACTGGTGTACTATGGATCATCACTGATGTACTGTGGACCATCCCTGATGTACTGTGGATCATCACTGATGTACTGTGGATCATCACTGATGTACTATGGATCATCCCTGATGTACTATGGACCATCCCTAATGTACTGTGGATCATCACTGATGTACTATAGATCATCACTGATGTACTATGGGCCATCACTGGTGTACTATGGATCATCACTGGTGTACTATGGATCATCACTGATGTACTATGGACCATCCCTGATGTACTGTGGATCATCACTGATGTACTGTGGATCATCACTGATGTACTATGGATCATCACTGATGTACTGTGGATCATCACTGATGTACTATAGTTCATCACTGATGTACTATGGGCCATCACTGGTGTACTATGGATCATCACTGGTGTACTATGGATAATCACTGATGTACTATGGACCATCCCTGATGTACTGTGGATCATCACTGATGTACTGTGGATCATCACTGATGTACTATGGATCATCACTGATGTACTATGGGCCATCACTGGTGTACTATGGGCCATCACTGGTGTACTATGGATCATCACTGGTGTACTATGGATCATCACTGGTGTACTATGGACCATCACTGATGTACTATGGACTATCACTGATGTACTATGGATCATCACTGATATACTGTGGACCATCCCTGATGTACTGTGGATCATCACTGATGTACTGTGGATCATCACTGAAGTATTGTGGATCATCACTGATGTACTGTGGATCATCACTGATGTACTGTGTATCATAACTGATGTACTGTGGATCATCACTGATGTACTATAGATCATCACTGATGTACTATGGACCATCACTGATGTACTATAGATCATCACTGATGTACTATGGACCATCACTGGTGTACTATGGATCATCACTGGTGTACTGTGGATCATCACTGGTGTACTATGGACCATCCCTGATGTACTGTGGATCATCACTGATGTACTGTGGATCATCACTGATGTACTATAGTTCATCACTGATGTACTATGGGCCATCACTGGTGTACTATGGATCATCCCTGGTGTACTATGGATCATCACTGATGTACTATGGACCATCCCTGATGTACTGTGGATCATCACTAATGTACTGTGGATCATCACTGATGTACTATGGATCATCACTGATGTACTATGGGCCATCACTGGTGTACTATGGGCCATCACTGGTGTACTATGGATCATCACTGGTGTACTATGGATCATCACTGGTGTACTATGGACCATCACTCATGTACTATGGACCATCACTGATGTACTATGGATCATCACTGATATACTGTGGACCATCCCTGATGTACTGTGGATCATCACTGATGTACCGTGGATCATCACTGATGTACTGTGGATCATCACTGATGTACTGTGGATCATCACTGATGTACTATAGATCATCACTGAAGTACTATGGGCCATCACTGGTGTACTGTGGATCATCACTGATGTACTGTGGATCATCACTGAAGTATTGTGGATCATCACTGATGTACTGTGGATCATCACTGATGTACTGTGGATCATCACTGATGTACTGTGGATCATCCCTGGTGTACTATGGAACATTACTGATGTACTGTGGGCCATCACTGATGTACTATGGATCATCACTGATATACTGTGGACCATCCCTGATGTATTGTGGATCATCACTGATGTACTGTGGATCATCACTGATGTACTATTAATTATCACTGAAGTACTATGGGCCATCACTGGTGTACTATGGATCATCACTGGTGTACTATGGATCATCACTGATGTACTATGGATCATCACTGATGTACTATGGATCATGACTGGTGTACTATGGATCATCACTGATGTACTGTGGACCATCCCTGATGTACTGTGGATCATCACTGATGTACTGTGGATCATCACTGATGTACTGAGGATCATCACTGATGTACTATGGATCATCACTGTTGTACCTTGGATCATCACTGATGTACTGTGGATCATCACTGATGTACTGTGGATCATCACTGATGTACTATAGATCATCACTGTAGTACTATGGGCCATGACTGGTGTACTATGGATCATCACTGATGTACTATGGATCATCACTGATGTATTATGGATCATCACTGATGTACTATGAGCCATCACTGATGTCCTATGGATCATCACTGGTGTACTATGGATCATCACTGATGTACTATGAGCCATCACTGATGTACTATGGATCATCACTGGTGTACTATGGATCATCACTGATGTACTATGGATCATCACTGATGTACTATGAGCCATCACTGATGTACTATGGGCCATCCCTGGTGTACTATGGATCATCACTGATGTACTGTGGATCATCACTGATGTACTATGGGACATCACTGGTGTACTATGGGCCATCACTGGTGTACTATGGATCATCACTGGTGTACTATGGGCCATCACTGGTGTACTATGGGCCGTCACTGGTGTACTATGGATCATCACTGGTGTACTATCGACCATCACTGATGTACTATGGCTCATCACTGATATACTGTGGACCATCCCTGATATACTGTGGATCATCCCTGATGTACTGTGGATCATCACTGATCTACTGTGGGCCATCACAGGTGTACTGTGGGCCATTACAGGTGTACTATGGAGCATCACTGATGTACTATGGATTATCACTGGTGTACTATGGATCATCACTGATGTACTGTGGACCATCCCTGATGTACTATAGATCATCACTGATGTACTGTGGATCATCACTGATGTACTATGGGCCATCACTTGTGTACTATGGGCCATCACTGGTGTACTATGGATCATCACTGGATTACTATGGATCATCCCCGGTGTACTATGGACCATCACTGATGTGCTTTGGGCCTTCACTGGTGTACTATGGATCATCACTGATGTACTGTGGACCATCCCTGATGTACTGTGGATCATCACTGATGTACTATGGATCATCACTGATGTACTATGGACCATCACTGGTGTACTATGGACCATCACTGGTGTACTATGGATCATCACTGATGTACTGTGGATCATCACTGATGTACTGTGGGCCATCACTGATGTACTATGGATCATCACTGATATACTGTGGACAATCCCTGATGTATTGTGGATCATCACTGATGTACTGTGGATCATCACTGATGTACTATAGATCATCACTGAAGTACTATGGGCCATCACTGGTGTACTATGGATCATCACTGGTGTACTATGGGCCATCACTGGTGTACTATGGATCATCACTGATGTACTATGGATCATGACTGGTTTACTATGGATCATCACTGATGTACTGTGGACCATCCCTGATGTCCTGTGGATCATCACTGATGTACTGTGGATCATCACTGATGTACTGTGGATCATCACTGATGTACTGTGGATCATCATTGATGTACTGAGGATCATCACTGATGTACTATGGATCATCACTGATGTACCGTGGATCATCACTGATGTACTGTGGATCATCACTGATGTACTATAGATCATCACTGAAGTACTATGGGCCATCACTGGTGTACTATGGATCTAAACTGATGTATTATGGATCATCACTGATGTACTATGGATCATCACTGATGTACTATGAGCCATCACTGATGTACTATGGATCATCACTGGTGTACTATGGATCATCACTGATGTACTATGGATCATCACTGATGTACTATGAGCCATCACTGATGTACTATGGGCCATCCCTGGTGTACTATGGATCATCACTGATGTACTATGGGACATCACTGGTATACTATGGGCCATCTCTGGTGTACTATGGATCATCACTGGTGTACTATGGGCCATCACTGGTGAACTATGGATCATCACTGGTGTACTATGGACCATCACTGATTTACTATGGACCATCACTGATGTACTGTGGATCATCACTGATGTACTGTGGGTCATCCCTGGTGTACTATGGATCATCACTGGTGTAATATGGATCATCACTGATGTACTATGGGCCATCACTGATGTACTATGGATCATCACTGATGTACTGTGGACCATCCCTGATGTACTGTGGATCATCACTGAAGTACTATGGACCATCCCTGATGTACTATGGACCATCCCTGATGTACTGTGAATCATCACTGGTGTACTGTGGATCATCACTGATGTACTATAGATCATCACTGATGTACTGTGGATCATCACTGATGTACTATGGGCCATCACTGGTGTACTATGGGCCATCACTGGTGTACTATGGATCATCACTGATGTACTGTGGATCATCCCTGATGTACTGTGGGCCATCACTGATGTACTGTGGATCATCACTGATGTACTATGGATCATCACTGATGTACTATGGGCCATCACTGGTGTACTATGGGCCATCACTGGTGTACTATAGATCATCACTGGTGTACTATGGACCATCACTGATGTACTATGGATCATCACTGATATACTGTGGACCATCCCTGATGTACTGTGGATCATCACTGATGTACTGTGGATCATCACTGAAGTATTGTGGATCATCACTGATGTACTGTGGATCATCACTGATGTACTGTGTATCATAACTGATGTACTGTGGATCATCACTGATGTACTATAGATCATCACTGATGTACTATGGACCATCACTGATGTACTATAGATCATCACTGATGTACTATGGACCATCCCTGGTGTACTATGGATCATCACTGGTGTACTGTGGATCATCACTGGTGTACTATGGACCATCCCTGATGTACTGTGGATCATCATTGATGTACTGTGGATCATCACTGATGTACTATGGATCATCACTGATGTACTGTGGATCATCACTGATGTACTATTGTTCATCACTGATGTACTATGGGCCATCACTGGTGTACTATGGATCATCACTGGTGTACTATGGATCATCACTGATGTACTATGGACCATCCCTGATGTACTGTGGATCATCACTGATGTACTATAGTTCATCACTGATGTACTATGGGCCATCACTGGTGTACTATGGATCATCACTGGTGTACTGTGGATCATCACTGATGTACTATGGACCATCCCTGATGTACTGTGGATCATCACTGATGTACTGTGGATCATCACTGATGTACTATGGATCATCACTGATGTACTATGGGCCATCACTGGTGTACTATGGATCATCACTGGTGTACTATGGATCATCACTGGTGTACTATGGACCATCACTGATGTACTATGGACCATCACTGATGTACTATGGATCATCACTGATATACTGTGGACCATCCCTGATGTACTGTGGATCATCACTGATGTACTGTGGATCATCACTGAAGTATTGTGGATCATCACTGATGTACTGTGGATCATCACTAATGTACTGTGGATCATAACTGATGTACTGTAGATCATCACTGATGTACTATAGATCATCACTGGTGTACTATGTATATAGATCATCACTGATGTACTATGGACCATCACTGATGTACTATAGATCATCACTGATGTACTATGGACCATCACTGGTGTACTATGGATCATCACTGGTGTACTGTGGATCATCACTGGTGTACTATGGACCATCCCTGATGTACTGTGGACCATCACTGATGTACTATGGACCATCACTGATGTACTATGGATCATCACTGATATACTGTGGACCATCCCTGATGTACTGTGGATCATCACTGATGTACCGTGGATCATCACTGATGTACTGTGGACCATCCCTGATGTACTGTGGATCATCACTGATGTACTATAGTTCATCACTGATGTACTATGGGCCATCACTGGTGTACTATGGATCATCACTGGTGTACTATGGATCATCACTGATGTACTATGGACCATCCCTGATGTACTGTGGATCATCACTGATGTACTGTGGATCATCATTGATGTACTATGGATCATCACTGATGTACTATGGGCCATCACTGGTGTACTACGGGCCATCACTGGTGTACTATGGATCATCACTGGTGTACTATGGATCATCACTGGTGTACTATGGACCATCACTGATGTACTGTGGACCACCACTGATGTACTGTGGATCATCACTGATGTACTGTGGATCATCCCTGGTGTACTATGGAACATTACTGGTGTACTATGGATCATCACTGGTGTACTATGGATCATCACTGATGTACTATGAGCCATCACTGATGTACTATGGATCATCACTGATATACTGTGGACCATCCCTGATGTACTGTGGATCATCACTGATGTACTGTGGATCATCACTGAAGTATTGTGGATCATCACTGATGTACTGTGGATCATCACTGATGTACTGTGGATCATAACTGATGTACTGTGGATCATCACTGGTGTACTATGGATCATCACTGATGTACTATGGATCATCACTGATGTACTATGGACCATCACTGATGTACTATGGGCCATCACTGGTGTACTATGGATCATCACTGATGTACTGTGGATCATCACTGATGTACTGTGGGCCATCACTGATGTACTATGGATCATCACTGATATACTGTGGACCATCCCTGATGTATTGTGGATCATCACTGATGTACTGTGGATCATCACTGATGTACTATTAATTATCACTGAAGTACTATGGGCCATCACTGGTGTACTATGGATCATCACTGGTGTACTATGGATCATCACTGATGTACTATGGATCATCACTGATGTACTATGGATCATGACTGGTGTACTATGGATCATCACTGATGTACTGTGGACCATCCCTGATGTACTGTGGATCATCACTGATGTACTGTGGATCATCACTGATGTACTGAGGATCATCACTGATGTACTATGGATCATCACTGTTGTACCTTGGATCATCACTGATGTACTGTGGATCATCACTGATGTACTGTGGATCATCACTGATGTACTATAGATCATCACTGTAGTACTATGGGCCATGACTGGTGTACTATGGATCATCACTGATGTACTATGGATCATCACTGATGTATTATGGATCATCACTGATGTACTATGAGCCATCACTGATGTCCTATGGATCATCACTGGTGTACTATGGATCATCACTGATGTACTATGAGCCATCACTGATGTACTATGGATCATCACTGGTGTACTATGGATCATCACTGATGTACTATGGATCATCACTGATGTACTATGAGCCATCACTGATGTACTATGGGCCATCCCTGGTGTACTATGGATCATCACTGATGTACTGTGGATCATCACTGATGTACTATGGGACATCACTGGTGTACTATGGGCCATCACTGGTGTACTATGGATCATCACTGGTGTACTATGAGCCATCACTGGTGTACTATGGGCCGTCACTGGTGTACTATGGATCATCACTGGTGTACTATCGACCATCACTGATGTACTATGGCTCATCACTGATATACTGTGGACCATCCCTGATATACTGTGGATCATCCCTGATGTACTGTGGATCATCACTGATCTACTGTGGGCCATCACAGGTGTACTGTGGGCCATCACAGGTGTACTATGGAGCATCACTGATGTACTATGGATCATCACTGGTGTACTATGGATCATCACTGATGTACTGTGGACCATCCCTGATGTACTATAGATCATCACTGATGTACTGTGGATCATCACTGATGTACTATGGGCCATCACTTGTGTACTATGGGCCATCACTGGTGTACTATGGATCATCACTGGATTACTATGGATCATCCCCGGTGTACTATGGACCATCACTGATGTGCTTTGGGCCTTCACTGGTGTACTATGGATCATCACTGATGTACTGTGGACCATCCCTGATGTACTGTGGATCATCACTGATGTACTATGGATCATCACTGATGTACTATGGACCATCACTGGTGTACTATGGACCATCACTGGTGTACTATGGATCATCACTGATGTACTGTGGATCATCACTGATGTACTGTGGGCCATCACTGATGTACTATGGATCATCACTGATATACTGTGGACAATCCCTGATGTATTGTGGATCATCACTGATGTACTGTGGATCATCACTGATGTACTATAGATCATCACTGAAGTACTATGGGCCATCACTGGTGTACTATGGATCATCACTGGTGTACTATGGGCCATCACTGGTGTACTATGGATCATCACTGATGTACTATGGATCATCACTGATGTACTATGGATCATGACTGGTTTACTATGGATCATCACTGATGTACTGTGGACCATCCCTGATGTCCTGTGGATCATCACTGATGTACTGTGGATCATCACTGATGTACTGTGGATCATCACTGATGTACTGTGGATCATCATTGATGTACTGAGGATCATCACTGATGTACTATGGATCATCACTGATGTACCGTGGATCATCACTGATGTACTGTGGATCATCACTGATGTACTATAGATCATCACTGAAGTACTATGGGCCATCACTGGTGTACTATGGATCTAAACTGATGTATTATGGATCATCACTGATGTACTATGAGCCATCACTGATGTACTATGGATCATCACTGGTGTACTATGGATCATCACTGATGTACTATGGATCATCACTGATGTACTATGAGCCATCACTGATGTACTATGGATCATCACTGGTGTACTATGGATCATCACTGATGTACTATGGATCATCACTGTTGTACTATGAGCCATCACTGATGTACTATGGGCCATCCCTGGTGTACTATGGATCATCACTGATGTACTATGGGACATCACTGGTATACTATGGGCCATCTCTGGTGTACTATGGATCATCACTGGTGTACTATGGGCCATCACTGGTGAACTATGGATCATCACTGGTGTACTATGGACCATCACTGATTTACTATGGACCATCACTGATGTACTGTGGATCATCACTGATGTACTGTGGGTCATCCCTGGTGTACTATGGATCATCACTGGTGTAATATGGATCATCACTGATGTACTATGGGCCATCACTGATGTACTATGGATCATCACTGATGTACTGTGGACCATCCCTGATGTACTGTGGATCATCACTGATGTACTATGGACCATCCCTGATGTACTATGGACCATCCCTGATGTACTGTGAATCATCACTGGTGTACTGTGGATCATCACTGATGTACTATACATCATCACTGATGTACTGTGGATCATCACTGATGTACTATGGGCCATCACTGGTGTACTATGGGCCATCACTGGTGTACTATGGATCATCACTGATGTACTGTGGATCATCCCTGATGTACTGTGGGCCATCACTGATGTACTGTGGATCATCACTGATGTACTATGGATCATCACTGATGTACTATGGGCCATCACTGGTGTACTATGGGCCATCACTGGTGTACTATAGATCATCACTGGTGTACTATGGACCATCACTGATGTACTATGGATCATCACTGATATACTGTGGACCATCCCTGATGTACTGTGGATCATCACTGATGTACTGTGGATCATCACTGAAGTATTGTGGATCATCACTGATGTACTGTGGATCATCACTGATGTACTGTGTATCATAACTGATGTACTGTGGATCATCACTGATGTACTATAGATCATCACTGATGTACTATGGACCATCACTGATGTACTATAGATCATCACTGATGTACTATGGACCATCCCTGGTGTACTATGGATCATCATTGGTGTACTGTGGATCATCACTGGTGTACTATGGACCATCCCTGATGTACTGTGGATCATCACTGATGTACTGTGGATCATCACTGATGTACTATAGTTCATCACTGATGTACTATGGGCCATCACTGGTGTACTATGGATCATCACTGGTTTACTATGAATCATCACTGATGTACTATGGACCATCCCTGATGTACTGTGGATCATCACTGATGTACTGTGGATCATCACTGATGTACTATGGATCATCACTGATGTACTGTGGATCATCACTGATGTACTATTGTTCATCACTGATGTACTATGGGCCATCACTGGTGTACTATGGATCATCACTGGTGTACTATGGATCATCACTGATGTACTATGGACCATCCCTGATGTACTGTGGATCATCACTGATGTACTATAGTTCATCACTGATGTACTATGGGCCATCACTGGTGTACTATGGATCATCACTGGTGTACTATGGATCATCACTGATGTACTATGGACCATCCCTGATGTACTGTGGATCATCACTGATGTACTGTGGATCATCACTGATGTACTATGGATCATCACTGATGTACTATGGGCCATCACTGGTGTACTATGGATCATCACTGGTGTACTATGGATCATCACTGGTGTACTATGGACCATCACTGATGTACTATGGACCATCACTGATGTACTATGGATCATCACTGATATACTGTGGACCATCCCTGATGTACTGTGGATCATCACTGATGTACTGTGGATCATCACTGAAGTATTGTTGATCATCACTGATGTACTGTGGATCATCACTAATGTACTGTGGATCATAACTGATGTACTGTAGATCATCACTGATGTACTATAGATCATCACTGGTGTACTATGTATATAGATCATCACTGATGTACTATGGACCATCACTGATGTACTATAGATCATCACTGATGTACTATGGACCATCACTGGTGTACTATGGATCATCACTGGTGTACTGTGGATCATCACTGGTGTACTATGGACCATCCCTGATGTACTGTGGATCATCACTGATGTACTGTGGATCATCACTGATGTACTATAGTTCATCACTGATGTACTATGGGCCATCACTGGTGTACTATGGATCATCACTGGTGTACTATGGATCATCACTGGTGTACTATGGACCATCCCTGATGTACTGTGGATCATCACTGATGTACTATAGTTCATCACTGATGTACTATGGGCCATCACTGGTGTACTATGGATCATCACTGGTGTACTATGGATCATCACTGATGTACTATGGACCATCCCTGATGTACTGTGGATCATCACTGATGTACTGTGGATCATCATTGATGTACTATGGATCATCACTGATGTACTATGGGCCATCACTGGTGTACTACGGGCCATCACTGGTGTACTATGGATCATCACTGGTGTACTATGGATCATCACTGGTGTACTATGGACCATCACTGATGTACTGTGGACCACCACTGATGTACTGTGGATCATCACTGATGTACTGTGGATCATCCCTGGTGTACTATGGAACATTACTGGTGTACTATGGATCATCACTGGTGTACTATGGATCATCACTGATGTACTATGAGCCATCACTGATGTACTATGGATCATCACTGATATACTGTGGACCATCCCTGATGTACTGTGGATCATCACTGATGTACTGTGGATCATCACTGAAGTATTGTGGATCATCACTGATGTACTGTGGATCATCACTGATGTACTGTGGATCATAACTGATGTACTGTGGATCATCACTGGTGTACTATGGATCATCACTGATGTACTATGGATCATCACTGATGTACTATGGACCATCACTGATGTACTATGGGCCATCACTGGTGTACTATGGATCATCACTGATGTACTGTGGATCATCACTGATGTACTGTGGGCCATCACTGATGTACTATGGATCATCACTGATATACTGTGGACCATCCCTGATGTATTGTGGATCATCACTGATGTACTGTGGATCATCACTGATGTACTATTAATTATCACTGAAGTACTATGGGCCATCACTGGTGTACTATGGATCATCACTGGTGTACTATGGATCATCACTGATGTACTATGGATCATCACTGATGTACTATGGATCATGACTGGTGTACTATGGATCATCACTGATGTACTGTGGACCATCCCTGATGTACTGTGGATCATCACTGATGTACTGTGGATCATCACTGATGTACTGTGGATCATCACTGATGTACTGAGGATCATCACTGATGTACTATGGATCATCACTGATGTACCTTGGATCATCACTGATGTACTGTGGATCATCACTGATGTACTGTGGATCATCACTGATGTACTATAGATCATCACTGTAGTACTATGGGCCATGACTGGTGTACTATGGATCATCACTGATGTACTATGGATCATCACTGATGTATTATGGATCATCACTGATGTACTATGAGCCATCACTGATGTACTATGGATCATCACTGGTGTACTATGGATCATCACTGATGTACTATGAGCCATCACTGATGTACTATGGATCATCACTGGTGTACTATGGATCATCACTGATGTACTATGGATCATCACTGATGTACTATGAGCCATCACTGATGTACTATGGGCCATCCCTGGTGTACTATGGATCATCACTGATGTACTGTGGATCATCACTGATGTACTATGGGACATCACTGGTGTACTATGGGCCATCACTGGTGTACTATGGATCATCACTGGTGTACTATGGGCCATCACTGGTGTACTATGGGCCATCACTGGTGTACTATGGATCATCACTGGTGTACTATGGACCATCACTGATGTACTATGGCTCATCACTGATATACTGTGGACCATCCCTGATATACTGTGGATCATCCCTGATGTACTGTGGATCATCACTGATCTACTGTGGGCCATCACAGGTGTACTGTGGGCCATCCTAGGTGTACTATGGAGCATCACTGATGTACTATGGATCATCACTGGTGTACTATGGATCATCACTGATGTACTGTGGACCATCCCTGATGTACTATAGATCATCACTGATGTACTGTGGATCATCACTGATGTACTATGGGCCATCACTGGTGTACTATGGGCCATCACTGGTGTACTATGGATCATCACTGGATTACTATGGATCATCCCTGGTGTACTATGGACCATCACTGATGTGCTTTGGGCCATCACTGGTGTACTATGGATCATCACTGATGTACTGTGGACCATCCCTGATGTACTGTGGATCATCACTGATGTACTATGGACCATCACTGGTGTACTATGGACCATCACTGGTGTACTATGGATCATCACTGATGTACTGTGGATCATCACTGATGTACTGTGGGCCATCACTGATGTACTATGGATCATCACTGATATACTGTGGACCATCCCTGATGTATTGTGGATCATCACTGATGTACTGTGGATCATCACTGATGTACTATAGATCATCACTGAAGTACTATGGGCCATCACTGGTGTACTATGGATCATCACTGGTGTACTATGGGCCATCACTGGTGTACTATGGATCATCACTGATGTACTATGGATCATCACTGATGTACTATGGATCATGACTGGTTTACTATGGATCATCACTGATGTACTGTGGACCATCCCTGATGTCCTGTGGATCATCACTGATGTACTGTGGATCATCACTGATGTACTGTGGATCATCACTGATGTACTGTGGATCATCATTGATGTACTGAGGATCATCACTGATATACTATGGATCATCACTGATGTACCGTGGATCATCACTGATGTACTGTGGATCATCACTGATGTACTGTGGATCATCACTGATGTACTATAGATCATCACTGAAGTACTATGGGCCATCACTGGTGTACTATGGATCATCACTGATGTATTATGGATCATCACTGATGTACTATGAGCCATCACTGATGTACTATGGATCATCACTGGTGTACTATGGATCATCACTGATGTACTATGGATCATCACTGATGTACTATGAGCCATCACTGATGTACTATGGATCATCACTGGTGTACTATGGATCATCACTGATGTACTATGGATCATCACTGATGTACTATGAGCCATCACTGATGTACTATGGGCCATCCCTGATGTACTATGGATCATCACTGATGTACTGTGGATCATCACTGATGTACTATGGGACATCACTGGTATACTATGGGCCATCTCTGGTGTACTATGGATCATCACTGGTGTACTATGGGCCATCACTGGTGAACTATGGATCATCACTGGTGTACTATGGACCATCACTGATTTACTATGGACCATCACTGATGTACTGTGGATCATCACTGATGTACTGTGGATCATCCCTGGTGTACTATGGAACATTACTGGTGTACTATGGATCATCACTGGTGTACTATGGATCATCACTGATGTACTATGAGCCATCACTGATGTACTATGGATCATCACTGATATACTGTGGACCATCCCTGATGTACTGTGGATCATCACTGATGTACTGTGGATCATCACTGAAGTATTGTGGATCATCACTGATGTACTGTGGATCATCACTGATGTACTGTGGATCATAACTGATGTACTGTGGATCATCACTGGTGTACTATGGATCATCACTGATGTACTATGGATCATCACTGATGTACTATGGACCATCACTGATGTACTATGGGCCATCACTGGTGTACTATGGATCATCACTGATGTACTGTGGATCATCACTGATGTACTGTGGGCCATCACTGATGTACTATGGATCATCACTGATATAATGTGGACCATCCCTGATGTATTGTGGATCATCACTGATGTACTGTGGATCATCACTGATGTACTATTAATTATCACTGAAGTACTATGGGCCATCACTGGTGTACTATGGATCATCACTGGTGTACTATGGATCATCACTGATGTACTATGGATCATCACTGATGTACTATGGATCATGACTGGTGTACTATGGATCATCACTGATGTACTGTGGACCATCCCTGATGTACTGTGGATCATCACTGATGTACTGTGGATCATCACTGATGTACTGTGGATCATCACTGATGTACTGAGGATCATCACTGATGTACTATGGATCATCACTGATGTACCTTGGATCATCACTGATGTACTGTGGATCATCACTGATGTACTGTGGATCATCACTGATGTACTATAGATCATCACTGTAGTACTATGGGCCATGACTGGTGTACTATGGATCATCACTGATGTACTATGGATCATCACTGATGTATTATGGATCATCACTGATGTACTATGAGCCATCACTGATGTACTATGGATCATCACTGGTGTACTATGGATCATCACTGATGTACTATGAGCCATCACTGATGTACTATGGATCATCACTGGTGTACTATGGATCATCACTGATGTACTATGGATCATCACTGATGTACTATGAGCCATCACTGATGTACTATGGGCCATCCCTGGTGTACTATGGATCATCACTGATGTACTGTGGATCATCACTGATGTACTATGGGACATCACTGGTGTACTATGGGCCATCACTGGTGTACTATGGATCATCACTGGTGTACTATGGGCCATCACTGGTGTACTATGGGCCATCACTGGTGTACTATGGATCATCACTGGTGTACTATGGACCATCACTGATGTACTATGGCTCATCACTGATATACTGTGGACCATCCCTGATATACTGTGGATCATCCCTGATGTACTGTGGATCATCACTGATCTACTGTGGGCCATCACAGGTGTACTGTGGGCCATCACAGGTGTACTATGGAGCATCACTGATGTACTATGGATCATCACTGGTGTACTATGGATCATCACTGATGTACTGTGGACCATCCCTGATGTACTATAGATCATCACTGATGTACTGTGGATCATCACTGATGTACTATGGGCCATCACTGGTGTACTATGGGCCATCACTGGTGTACTATGGATCATCACTGGATTACTATGGATCATCCCTGGTGTACTATGGACCATCACTGATGTGCTTTGGGCCATCACTGGTGTACTATGGATCATCACTGATGTACTGTGGACCATCCCTGATGTACTGTGGATCATCACTGATGTACTATGGACCATCACTGGTGTACTATGGACCATCACTGGTGTACTATGGATCATCACTGATGTACTGTGGATCATCACTGATGTACTGTGGGCCATCACTGATGTACTATGGATCATCACTGATATACTGTGGACCATCCCTGATGTATTGTGGATCATCACTGATGTACTGTGGATCATCACTGATGTACTATAGATCATCACTGAAGTACTATGGGCCATCACTGGTGTACTATGGATCATCACTGGTGTACTATGGGTCATCACTGGTGTACTATGGATCATCACTGATGTACTATGGATCATCACTGATGTACTATGGATCATGACTGGTTTACTATGGATCATCACTGATGTACTGTGGACCATCCCTGATGTCCTGTGGATCATCACTGATGTACTGTGGATCATCACTGATGTACTGTGGATCATCACTGATGTACTGTGGATCATCATTGATGTACTGAGGATCATCACTGATGTACTATGGATCATCACTGATGTACCGTGGATCATCACTGATGTACTGTGGATCATCACTGATGTACTGTGGATCATCACTGATGTACTATAGATCATCACTGAAGTACTATGGGCCATCACTGGTGTACTATGGATCATCACTGATGTATTATGGATCATCACTGATGTACTATGAGCCATCACTGATGTACTATGGATCATCACTGGTGTACTATGGATCATCACTGATGTACTATGGATCATCACTGATGTACTATGAGCCATCACTGATGTACTATGGATCATCACTGGTGTACTATGGATCATCACTGATGTACTATGGATCATCACTGATGTACTATGAGCCATCACTGATGTACTATGGGCCATCCCTGATGTACTATGGATCATCACTGATGTACTGTGGATCATCACTGATGTACTATGGGACATCACTGGTATACTATGGGCCATCTCTGGTGTACTATGGATCATCACTGGTGTACTATGGGCCATCTCTGGTGAACTATGGATCATCACTGGTGTACTATGGACCATCACTGATTTACTATGGACCATCACTGATGTACTGTGGATCATCACTGATGTACTGTGGGTCATCCCTGGTGTACTATGGATCATCACTGGTGTAATATGGATCATCACTGATGTACTATGGGCCATCACTGATGTACTATGGATCATCACTGATGTACTGTGGACCATCCCTGATGTACTGTGGATCATCACTGATGTACTATGGACCATCCCTGATGTACTATGGACCATCCCTGATGTACTGTGAATCATCACTGGTGTACTGTGGATCATCACTGATGTACTATAGATCATCACTGATGTACTGTGGATCATCACTGATGTACTATGGGCCATCACTGGTGTACTATGGGCCATCACTGGTGTACTATGGATCATCACTGATGTACTGTGGATCATCCCTGATGTACTGTGGGCCATCACTGATATACTATGGATCATCACTGATGTACTATGGATCATGACTGGTGTACTATGGATCATCACTGATGTACTGTGGACCATCCCTGATGTACTGTGGATCATCACTGATGTACTGTGGATCATCACTGATGTACTGTGGATCATCACTGATGTACTGTGGATCATCACTGATGTACTATGGATCATCCCTGATGTACTATGGACCATCCCTGATGTACTGTGGATCATCACTGATGTACTATAGATCATCACTGATGTACTATGGGCCATCACTGGTGTACTATGGATCATCACTGGTGTACTATGGATCATCACTGATGTACTATGGACCATCCCTGATGTACTGTGGATCATCACTGATGTACTGTGGATCATCACTGATGTACTATGGATCATCACTGATGTACTGTGGATCATCACTGATGTACTATAGTTCATCACTGATGTACTATGGGCCATCACTGGTGTACTATGGATCATCACTGGTGTACTATGGATCATCACTGATGTACTATGGACCATCCCTGATGTACTGTGGATCATCACTGATGTACTGTGGATCATCACTGATGTACTATGGATCATCACTGATGTACTATGGGCCATCACTGGTGTACTATGGGCCATCACTGGTGTACTATGGATCATCACTGGTGTACTATGGATCATCACTGGTGTACTATGGACCATCACTGATGTACTATGGACCATCACTGATGTACTATGGATCATCACTGATATACTGTGGACCATCCCTGATGCACTGTGGATCATCACTGATGTACTGTGGATCATCACTGAAGTATTGTGGATCATCACTGATGTACTGTGGATCATCACTGATGTACTGTGTATCATAACTGATGTACTGTGGATCATCACTGATGTACTATAGATCATCACTGATGTACTATGGACCATCACTGATGTACTATAGATCATCACTGATGTACTATGGACCATCACTGGTGTACTATGGATCATCACTGGTGTACTGTGGATCATCACTGGTGTACTATGGACCATCCCTGATGTACTGTGGATCATCACTGATGTACTATAGTTCATCACTGATGTACTATGGGCCATCACTGGTGTACTATGGATCATCACTGGTGTACTATGGATCATCACTGATGTACTATGGACCATCCCTGATGTACTGTGGATCATCACTGATGTACTGTGGATCATCACTGATGTACTATGGATCATCACTGATGTACTATGGGCCATCACTGGTGTACTATGGGCCATCACTGGTGTACTATGGATCATCACTGGTGTACTATGGACCATCACTGATGTACTATGGACCATCACTGATGTACTATGGATCATCACTGATATACTGTGGACCATCCCTGATGTACTGTGGATCATCACTGATGTACTGTGGATCATCACTGAAGTATTGTGGATCATCACTGATGTACTGTGGATCATCACTGATGTACTGTGTATCATAACTGATGTTCTGTGGATCATCACTGATGTACTATAGATCATCACTGATGTACTATGGACCATCACTGATGTACTATAGATCATCACTGATGTACTATGGACCATCACTGGTGTACTATGGATCATCACTGGTGTACTGTGGATCATCACTGGTGTACTATGGACCATCCCTGATGTACTGTGGATCATCACTGATGTACTGTGGATCATCACTGATGTACTATAGTTCATCACTCATGTACTATGGGCCATCACTGGTGTACTATGGATCATCACTGGTGTACTATGGATCATCACTGATGTACTATGGACCATCCCTGATGTACTGTGGATCATCACTGATGTACTGTGGATCATCACTGATGTACTATGGATCATCACTGATGTACTGTGGATCATCACTGATGTACTATGGGCCATCACTGGTGTACTATGGGCCATCACTGGTGTACTATGGATCATCACTGATCTGCTATGGATCATCACTGATGTACTATGGACCATCACTGATGTACTATGGGCCATCACTGGTGTACTATGGATCATCACCGATGTACTGTGGACCATCCCTGATGTACTGTGGACCATCACTGATGTACTGTGGATCATCACTGATGTACTATGGATCATCACTGATGTACTATAGATCATCACTGATGTACTATAGATCATCACTGATGTACTATGGACCATCACTGATGTACTATAGATCATCACTGATGTACTATGGACCATCACTGGTGTACTATGGATCATCACTGGTGTACTGTGGATCATCACTGGTGTACTATGGACCATCCCTGATGTACTGTGGATCATCACTGATGTACTGTGGATCATCACTGATGTACTATAGTTCATCACTGATGTACTATGGGCCATCACTGGTGTACTATGGATCATCACTGGTGTACTATGGATCATCACTGATGTACTATGGACCATCCCTGATGTACTGTGGATCATCACTGATGTACTGTGGATCATCACTGATGTACTATGGATCATCACTGATGTACTGTGGATCATCACTGATGTACTATAGTTCATCACTGATGTACTATGGGCCATCACTAGTGTACTATGGATCATCACTGGTGCACTATGGATCATCACTGATGTACTATGGACCATCCCTGATGTACTGTGGATCATCACTGATGTACTATAGTTCATCACTGATGTACTATGGGCCATCACTGGTGTACTATGGATCATCACTGGTGTACTATGGATCATCACTGATGTACTATGGACCATCCCTGATGTACTGTGGATCATCACTGATGTACTGTGGATCATCACTGATGTACTATGGATCATCACTGATGTACTATGGGCCATCACTGGTGTACTATGGGCCATCACTGGTGTACTATGGATCATCACTGGTGTACTATGGACCATCACTGATGTACTATGGACCATCACTGATGTACTATGGATCATCACTGATATACTGTGGACCATCCCTGATGTACTGTGGATCATCACTGATCTACTGTGGATCATCACTGAAGTATTGTGGATCATCACTGATGTACTGTGGATCATCACTGATGTACTGTGTATCATAACTGATGTACTGTGGATCATCACTGATGTACTATAGATCATCACTGATGTACTATAGATCATCACTGATGTACTATGGACCATCACTGGTGTACTGTGGATCATCACTGGTGTACTATGGACCATCCCTGATGTACTGTGGATCATCACTGATGTACTGTGGATCATCACTGATGTACTATAGTTCATCACTGATGTACTATGGGCCATCGCTGGTGTACTATGGATCATCACTGGTGTACTATGGATCATCACTGATGTACTATGGACCATCCCTGATGTACTGTGGATCATCACTGATGTACTATGGATCATCACTGATGTACTGTGGATCATCACTGATGTACTATAGTTCATCACTGATGTACTATGGGCCATCACTGGTGTACTATGGATCATCACTGGTGTACTATGGATCATGACTGATGTACTATGGACCATCCCTGATGTACTGTGGATCATCTCTGATGTACTATAGTTCATCACTGATGTACTATGGGCCATCACTGGTGTACTATGGATCATCACTGGTGTACTATGGATCATCACTGATATACTATGGACCATCCCTGATGTACTGTGGATCATCACTGATGTACTGTGGATCATCACTGATGTACTATGGATCATCACTGATGTACTATGGGCCATCACTGGTGTACTATGGATCATCACTGATGTACTATGGATCATCACTGATGTACTATGGACCATCACTGATGTACTATGGGCCATCACTGGTGTACTATGGATCATCACCGATGTACTGTGGACCATCCCTGATGTACTGTGGAACATCACTGATGTACTGTGGATCATCACTGATGTACTATGGATCATCACTGATGTACTATAGATCATCACTGATGTACTATAGATCATCACTGATGTACTATGGACCATCACTGATGTACTACAGATCATCACTGATGTACTATGGACCATCACTGGTGTACTATGGATCATCACTGGTGTACTGTGGATCATCACTGGTGTACTATGGACCATCCCTGATGTACTGTGGATCATCACTGATGTACTGTGGATCATCACTGATGTACTATAGTTCATCACTGATATACTGTGGGCCATCACTGGTGTACTATGGATCATCACTGGTGTACTATGGATCATCACTGATGTACTATGGACCATCCCTGATGTACTGTGGATCATCACTGATGTACTGTGGATCATCACTGATGTACTATGGATCATCACTGATGTACTATGGATCATCACTGATGTACTGTGGATCATCACTGATGTACTATAGTTCATCACTGATGTACTATGGGCCATCACTGGTGTACTATGGATCATCACTGGTGTACTATGGATCATCACTGATGTACTATGGGCCATCACTGGTGTACTATGGATCATCACTGGTGTACTATGGATCATCACTGATGTACTATAGATCATCACTGATGTACTATAGCTCATCACTGATGGACTATGGACCATCACTGATGTACTATAGATCATCACTGATGTACTATGGACCATCACTGGTGTACTATGGATCATCACTGGTGTACTGTGGATCATCACTGGTGTACTATGGACCATCCCTGATGTACTGTGGATCATCACTGATGTACTGTGGATCATCACTGATGTACTATAGTTCATCACTGATGTACTATGGGCCATCATTGGTGTACTATGGATCATCACTGGTGTACTATGGATCATCACTGATGTACTATGGACCATCCCTGATGTACTGTGGATCATCACTGATGTACTGTGGATCATCACTGATGTACTATGGATCATCACTGATGTACTATAGTTCATCACTGATGTACTATGGGCCATCACTGGTGTACTATGGATCATCACTGGTGTACTATGGATCATCACTGATGTACTATGGACCATCCCTGATGTACTGTGGATCATCACTGATGTACTATAGTTCATCACTGATGTACTATGGGCCATCACTGGTGTACTATGGGCCATCACTGGTGTACTATGGATCATCACTGGTGTACTATGGACCATCACTGATGTACTATGGACCATCACTGATGCACTGTGGATCATCACTGATATACTGTGGACCATCCCTGATGTACTGTGGATCATCACTGATGTACTGTGGATCATCACTGAAGTATTGTGGATCATCACTGATGTACTGTGGATCATCACTGATGTACTGTGTATCATAACTGATGTACTGTGGATCATCACTGATGTACTATAGATCATCACTGATGTACTATAGATCATCACTGATGTACTATGGACCATCACTGATGTACTATAGATCATCACTGATGTACTATGGACCATCACTGGTGTACTATGGATCATCACTGGTGTACTGTGGATCATCACTGGTGTACTATGGACCATCCCTGATGTACTGTGGATCATCACTGATGTACTGTGGATCATCACTGATGTACTATAGTTCATCACTGAAGTACTATGGGCCATCACTGGTGTACTATGGATCATCACTGGTGTACTATGGATCATCACTGATGTACTATGGACCATCCCTGATGTACTATGGACCATCACTGGTGTACTATGGATCATCACTGGTGTACTGTGGATCATCACTGGTGTACTATGGACCATCCCTGATGTACTGTGGATCATCACTGATGTACTGTAGATCATCACTGATGTACTATGGATCATCACTGATGTACTGTGGATCATCACTGATGTACTGTGTATCATAACTGATGTACTGTGGATCATCACTGATGTACTATAGATCATCACTGATGTACTATAGATCATCACTGATGTACTATGGACCATCACTGATGTACTATAGATCATCACTGATGTACTATGGACCATCACTGGTGTACTATGGATCATCACTGGTGTACTGTGGATCATCACTGGTGTACTATGGACCATCCCTGATGTACTGTGGATCATCACTGATGTACTGTGGATCATCACTGATGTACTATAGTTCATCACTGATGTACTATGGGCCATCACTGGTGTACTATGGATCATCACTGGTGTACTATGGATCATCACTGATGTACTATGGACCATCCCTGATGTACTATGGACCATCACTGGTGTACTATGGATCATCACTGGTGTACTGTGGATCATCACTGGTGTACTATGGACCATCCCTGATGTACTGTGGATCATCACTGATGTACTGTGGATCATCACTGATGTACTATGGATCATCACTGATGTACTGTGGATCATCACTGATGTACTATAGTTCATCACTGATGTACTATGGGCCATCACTGGTGTACTATGGATCATCACTGGTGTACTATGGATCATCACTGATGTACTATGGACCATCCCTGATGTACTGTGGATCATCACTGATGTACTGTGGATCATCACTGATGTACTATGGATCATCACTGATGTACTATGGGCCATCACTGGTGTACTATGGGCCATCACTGGTGTACTATGGATCATCACTGGTGTACTATGGATCATCACTAGGGATGAGCTTCGTGTTCGAGTCGAACATACGTTCGACTCGAACATTGGCTGTTCGATCGTTCGACGAAGATCGAACGATTTGGGCCGTTCGCGCCAAATTCGAGTGACGCGAACGGCCCACAATGCACTACGCCATCGCAGTGTCATCCAGGCGCTGTGATTGGCCAAGCATGCACTGTGACCCCGCATGCTTGGCCAATCACAGCGCCGGCAGCGAGGAGAGCAATGATTGGCCACAGGCAGGATGCCTGTGGCCAATTATTGCTGAGGGTGTTTAGTACACGCCCCACACTATAAAAGGCCGCCAGCACGGCGGCCTAGTGTAGTGTGTTCCGGAGCAGGGATAGAGTAGCATAGGCAGGGACAGTGACTGTTATTTCTTTCTTGCTTAACCTGGATTCCTTTAGTTTAGGGAAAGAGAAGGATAGGTAGGGAGAGTGTCAGTGTGTTTTGTGCTTCTGCTATAGTGTGCTTAAAAAAAAACATTTATTCTAGGGACAGAAAACTCTAGGTAGGGACAGTGTCAGTTTCTTTCACTCTGCAAGTCCTTGTTTCCAGGGACCTGGAAGGACAGTGAGTGAATTGTCCTTTTGCTATATTGTGATTAAAAAAAACATTTATTCTAGGGACAGAAAACTCTAGGTAGGGACAGTGTCAGTTTCTTTCACTCTGCAAGTCCTTGTTTCCAGGGACCTGGAAGGACAGTGAGTGAATTGTCCTTTTGCTATATTGTGATTAAAAAAAACATTTATTCTAGGGACAGAAAACTCTAGGTAGGGACAGTGTCAGTTTCTTTCACTCTGCAAGTCCTTGTTTCCAGGGACCTGGAAGGACAGTGAGTGAATTGTCCTTTTGCTATATTGTGATTAAAAAAAACATTTATTCTAGGGACAGAAAACTCTAGGTAGGGACAGTGTCAGTTTCTTTCACTCTGCAAGTCCTTGTTTCCAGGGACCTGGAAGGACAGTGAGTGAATTGTCCTTTTGCTATATTGTGATTAAAAAAAACATTTATTCTAGGGACAGAAAACTCTAGGTAGGGACAGTGTCAGTTTCTTTCACTCTGCAAGTCCTTGTTTCCAGGGACCTGGAAGGACAGTGAGTGAATTGTCCTTTTGCTATATTGTGATTAAAAAAAACATTTATTCTAGGGACAGAAAACTCTAGGTAGGGACAGTGTCAGTTTCTTTCACTCTGCAAGTCCTTGTTTCCAGGGACCTGGAAGGACAGTGAGTGAATTGTCCTTTTGCTATATTGTGATTAAAAAAAACATTTATTCTAGGGACAGAAAACTCTAGGTAGGGACAGTGTCAGTTTCTTTCACTCTGCAAGTCTTTGTTTCCAGGGACCTGGAAGGACAGTGAGTGAATTGTCCTTTTGCTATATTGTGATTAAAAAAAACATTTATTCTAGGGACAGAAAACTCTAGGTAGGGACAGTGTCAGTTTCTTTCACTCTGCAAGTCCTTGTTTCCAGGGACCTGGAAGGACAGTGAGTGAATTGTCCTTTTGCTATATTGTGATTAAAAAAAACATTTATTCTAGGGACAGAAAACTCTAGGTAGGGACAGTGTCAGTTTCTTTCACTCTGCAAGTCCTTGTTTCCAGGGACCTGGAAGGACAGTGAGTGAATTGTCCTTTTGCTATATTGTGATTAAAAAAAACATTTATTCTAGGGACAGAAAACTCTAGGTAGGGACAGTGTCAGTTTCTTTCACTCTGCAAGTCCTTGTTTCCAGGGACCTGGAAGGACAGTGAGTGAATTGTCCTTTTGCTATATTGTGATTAAAAAAAACATTTATTCTAGGGACAGAAAACTCTAGGTAGGGACAGTGTCAGTTTCTTTCACTCTGCAAGTCCTTGTTTCCAGGGACCTGGAAGGACAGTGAGTGAATTGTCCTTTTGCTATATTGTGATTAAAAAAAACATTTATTCTAGGGACAGAAAACTCTAGGTAGGGACAGTGTCAGTTTCTTTCACTCTGCAAGTCCTTGTTTCCAGGGACCTGGAAGGACAGTGAGTGAATTGTCCTTTTGCTATATTGTGATTAAAAAAAACATTTATTCTAGGGACAGAAAACTCTAGGTAGGGACAGTGTCAGTTTCTTTCACTCTGCAAGTCCTTGTTTCCAGGGACCTGGAAGGACAGTGAGTGAATTGTCCTTTTGCTATATTGTGATTAAAAAAAACATTTATTCTAGGGACAGAAAACTCTAGGTAGGGACAGTGTCAGTTTCTTTCACTCTGCAAGTCCTTGTTTCCAGGGACCTGGAAGGACAGTGAGTGAATTGTCCTTTTGCTATATTGTGATTAAAAAAAACATTTATTCTAGGGACAGAAAACTCTAGGTAGGGACAGTGTCAGTTTCTTTCACTCTGCAAGTCCTTGTTTCCAGGGACCTGGAAGGACAGTGAGTGAATTGTCCTTTTGCTATATTGTGATTAAAAAAAACATTTATTCTAGGGACAGAAAACTCTAGGTAGGGACAGTGTCAGTTTCTTTCACTCTGCAAGTCCTTGTTTCCAGGGACCTGGAAGGACAGTGAGTGAATTGTCCTTTTGCTATATTGTGATTAAAAAAAACATTTATTCTAGGGACAGAAAACTCTAGGTAGGGACAGTGTCAGTTTCTTTCACTCTGCAAGTCCTTGTTTCCAGGGACCTGGAAGGACAGTGAGTGAATTGTCCTTTTGCTATATTGTGATTAAAAAAAACATTTATTCTAGGGACAGAAAACTCTAGGTAGGGACAGTGTCAGTTTCTTTCACTCTGCAAGTCTTTGTTTCCAGGGACCTGGAAGGACAGTGAGTGAATTGTCCTTTTGCTATATTGTGATTAAAAAAAACATTTATTCTAGGGACAGAAAACTCTAGGTAGGGACAGTGTCAGTTTCTTTCACTCTGCAAGTCCTTGTTTCCAGGGACCTGGAAGGACAGTGAGTGAATTGTCCTTTTGCTATATTGTGATTAAAAAAAACATTTATTCTAGGGACAGAAAACTCTAGGTAGGGACAGTGTCAGTTTCTTTCACTCTGCAAGTCCTTGTTTCCAGGGACCTGGAAGGACAGTGAGTGAATTGTCCTTTTGCTATATTGTGATTAAAAAAAACATTTATTCTAGGGACAGAAAACTCTAGGTAGGGACAGTGTCAGTTTCTTTCACTCTGCAAGTCCTTGTTTCCAGGGACCTGGAAGGACAGTGAGTGAATTGTCCTTTTGCTATATTGTGATTAAAAAAAACATTTATTCTAGGGACAGAAAACTCTAGGTAGGGACAGTGTCAGTTTCTTTCACTCTGCAAGTCCTTGTTTCCAGGGACCTGGAAGGACAGTGAGTGAATTGTCCTTTTGCTATATTGTGATTAAAAAAAACATTTATTCTAGGGACAGAAAACTCTAGGTAGGGACAGTGTCAGTTTCTTTCACTCTGCAAGTCCTTGTTTCCAGGGACCTGGAAGGACAGTGAGTGAATTGTCCTTTTGCTATATTGTGATTAAAAAAAACATTTATTCTAGGGACAGAAAACTCTAGGTAGGGACAGTGTCAGTTTCTTTCACTCTGCAAGTCCTTGTTTCCAGGGACCTGGAAGGACAGTGAGTGAATTGTCCTTTTGCTATATTGTGATTAAAAAAAACATTTATTCTAGGGACAGAAAACTCTAGGTAGGGACAGTGTCAGTTTCTTTCACTCTGCAAGTCCTTGTTTCCAGGGACCTGGAAGGACAGTGAGTGAATTGTCCTTTTGCTATATTGTGATTAAAAAAAACATTTATTCTAGGGACAGAAAACTCTAGGTAGGGACAGTGTCAGTTTCTTTCACTCTGCAAGTCCTTGTTTCCAGGGACCTGTAAGGACAGTGAGTTAATTTTCCTTGTGCTATATTGTGATTAAAAAAAACATTTTTTCTAGGGACAGAAAACTGTAGGTAGGGAGAGTGTTTTTTTTCTTTCACTCTGCAAGTCCTTGTTTCCAGGGACAGAGAAGGACACCTGAAGGTAGCCCTTATTGCTTTTTTCCCATCTCCCTGCAGGCCATCTATTAGAATGTCTGGAAGGCAAACAAGGAGAGGCAGACAGTCAGGAGGCAATAAAAGAGGGCAAGCAGGCTCTGTGTCTGGGGGCAACAGTGCTGGTCGTGGACGCGGTGCATTGTCATCAGCACATGGCCATGGGACACGCTTGTCCTTCTTTTCGGCAGCTGGACATGTTGAGCCACATCATGCCGAAGACTTGGTAGAGTGGATGACCAAGCCCTCCTCCTCCTCCTCATCCTCTCTCACCCAGGCTCAGGGTACTGGAAAAGCAGCTGCCAAAGCGTCGTCTTCCCTGGTATCAATGTCAGACAAATCATCAGTCACTCCTTCCCTAGACCCACCATGTCCTCCTCCTGAGGAGTCCCCCGAACTGTTTCAGCACAGTGTTGGGTACATGCTCCAGGAGGATGCCCAGCGTTTCGAAGGGTCTGATGATGAAACCCAGCTAGAGGAAGGCAGTAGCGTGAGAGCAGACAGAGGGGATGCTCAAGAAGGACACCAATCTGGCAGTCATGTTCCAGCAGCTGCAGCATACTGCCAGATTGGCTCCAGTGATGAGGAGGGAGGGGATGATGAGGTCAATGACTCCACGTGGGTGCCTAATAGGAGAGAGGAGGAGGAGGAGGATGAGGAGGAGGCACATCTCCAACGAGGCAGGATGCCCTTTGGTGGCCAGCGTAAGGGCAGTACACCGACGGAATCACACCGCAGAGCTCCGCCTGTGCAGGGCGCTGCCTCTGCCCGTCATTCAAAAAGTTCTTTGGTGTGGGCCTTTTTTGAGGCTAGTGCATCAGATCGCACAGCTGCTGTTTGCAACATATGTCTCAAGCGTATATCGCGTGGCCAAAACATCAGCCGCTTGGGTACCACATGCCTGACCAGACATATGTTGACCTGCCATGCAGCTCGTTGGCAAGCCTACCTCAAAGACCCACACCAAAGAACAAAGCGGACCTCTCCTTGCACCGCATCAGCTGGGATCTCCAACCCCACTATAACTTCAGTCCTCTCTGAAACATGCACTGAGAGGAATGAAGGTGTAGAATTAGGTGTGTCACAGCCAAGTACTTGCGCCCACTCTGCTAGCAGTACACCGACGTCCGATTCTAGCAGGCAAATTTCCCTGCCCCAGCTGCTGGACCGTCGAAAGAAGTTCACTCCCAGCCATCCACATGCCCAGCGGTTGAATGCTAGCTTGGCTAAATTGCTAGCGCTTCAACTGCTGCCTTTTCAGTTGGTAGACTCGGCCCCCTTCCGTGAGTTTGTGCAATGTGCGGTTCCTCAGTGGCAGGTTCCCAAACGCCACTTTTTCTCACGGAAGGCTATTCCGGCTCTCTACCGGCATGTGGAAGGCAATGTCTTGGCCTCGCTGGACAGGGCGGTCAGCGGTAAGGTGCATATTACCGCTGACTCATGGTCCAGCAGGCATGGACAGGGACGTTACCTTTCTTTCACGGCCCATTGGGTCACTCTTTTGGCAGCTGGGAAGGATTCAGGACAAGGTGCAGTAGTGTTGGAGGTTGTCCCACCGCCACGCCTCCAAAATGCTACTACTGGTTGTGACACACCTCTCTCCTCCACCCCCTCCTCTTCTTCTTCCTCCATGGCCTCTTCCTGTGGTTTGTCCTATGAACCAGCGGTGCTCCGTAGCCGTTCACGGGGCTACGCAAGTACGCAGGCAAAAAGATGCCATGCCGTGCTTGCGCTGGTGTGTTTGGGGGACAGAAGCCACACTGGGGCAGAGGTCCTGTCTGCTCTGCAGGGCCAGGCCGAGAGGTGGTTGACGCCACGCCAGCTTAAGCCAGGAATGGTGGTTTGCGACAATGGCACCAACCTCCTCTCCGCCCTCCGACAGGGACAACTGACCCATGTGCCCTGTGTGGCTCACGTCCTTAACCTGGTGGTGCAGCGGTTCTTGGGCAGGTACCCGGGCTTACAGGATGTCCTGAGGCAGGCCAGGAAAGTCTGTGTGCATTTCCGCAGATCTTATAATGCCAGTGCTCGCCTGGCTGAGCTGCAAAAGGAGTTGAACCTGCCCAAGAACCGCCTTATATGTGACATGCCCACCAGGTGGAACTCAACGTTGGCCATGCTGCAGCGGCTGCACACGCAGCAGAGGGCCATCAATGAGTACCTGTGCGACTACGGCACCAGGACAGGGTCAGGGGAGCTTGGTTTTTTTTCTCCACGCCAGTGGGGCATGATCAGGGATGCATGCACTGTCCTGGCACCATTTGAGGAGGCCACGAGGATGGTGAGCAGTGACAGTGCATGCATCAGTGACACTGTACCTCTTGTCCACCTGTTGGAGCACACGCTGCGTGGAATAATGGACAGGGCACTTGAGGCAGAACAGAGGCAGGAAGAGGAGGACTTCCTTGCCTCTCAAGGCCCCCTTTACCCAGACAGTGTTCCTTCTGTCCCACCCATCGCACAGGAAGAGGAGGAGGAGGAGGAGGAGGAGGAGGAGGATTGTGTCAGCATGGAGGTGGAGGCTGGCACTCAGCATCATCAGCAGCAGTCTTTTAGGGATGATTTACAGTCCCAAGAAACCAGTGGACTTGTACGTGGCTGGGAGGAGGTGGCTGCGGATCATGTCGTCCTTAGTGACCCAGAGGACTCCGGAGCGAATGCCTCAGCAAACCTACGCTGCATGGCCTCCCTGATCCTGCAAAGTCTGCGGAAGGATCCTCGTATTCTTCGGATCAAGGAGAGGGACCATTACTGGCTGGCCACTCTCCTTGATCCACGGTACAAGGGTAAGGTTGCGGACCTTATGTTACCGTCGCAGAGGGAGCAGAGGATGAGACAACTCCGGGAGGCCTTGCAGAAAGGTCTGTGCAACGCGTTCCCAGAGACTGGGAGGTTGCAAACTCCTGGTCCTGGACAACGAGTTGCTGAGGCTTCGGCCAGTCAAAGAAGGAGCGGTGGGGAAGGTGGCCGTCTGACCGATGCGTTCAGACAATTCTTTAGTCCGCAGCCCCAAAGTATGATTGGTTCCAGCAACCATCGCCAGCGTCTGATAAACATGGTGCAGGAATATCTAGGGGCAAGGTCAGACTTGGACACCTTCCCCACCGAAAATCCTCTGGCTTACTGGGTCTTGAGGATGGATCACTGGCCAGAGCTTGCACAGTATGCAATTGAGCTACTGGCCTGTCCTGCATCCAGCGTTCTTTCGGAACGCACATTCAGTGCTGCTGGAGGATTTGTCACGGATCACAGGGTGCGCCTGTCCACCGACTCGGTTGATCGACTGACTTTCATCAAGATGAACCAGTCTTGGATCACCACCAGCTACCACACACCTGATGCTGATATAACAGACTAATTGATTTTAAAATGTCACATCCCTTCAAGACTGATGCTGATGCTGAGTGCCTGTGCTGTTATGTTGACTGGCTATCCTCCTCCTCCGAGTCCTCAATGATACGATTGATGATGATAGCTTGGAAGATCATTTTTGTTTATGGGTGCCGCCACCAGTGCCTAACGCCCAATTTTTCAGCCCCTGTTTAACAGGGGCGTGTAATTACAATTTTTGAAGCAATACTTTGCAACAGGGCTCATTGCTGTGCTCCAAGTACAGTATCTGTGAGGAGTTGCAGTGTTGTGCCACCAGTGCCTAAGGCCCAATTTTTCAGCCCCTGTTTAACAGGGGCGTGTCATTACAATTTTTGAAGCAATACTTTGCAACAGGGCTCATTGCTGTGCTCCAAGTACAGTATCTGTGAGGGGTTGCAGTGTTGTGCCACCAGTGCCTAAGGCCCAATTTTTCAGCCCCTGTTCAACAGGGGCATGTAATTACAATTCTTGATCTAATAATTCACAGCAGGGCCCATTGCTGCACCCACCAAGAGTAACTGTCAGGGCTTACAGTGTTGTGGCACCAGCACCACCATCAAAGGCCCAATTTTTACTACCACTGTTCAACAATTATATGTAATTAAAATTCCTGATATAATAGTTGACAGCAGGGCGTTCCAGCACCAACCAAGAGTAACTGTGAGTGCTTACAGTGTTGTGCCAACACCAACAACTAAGGGGCCTATTTCTGCAGAGTATATACGGCAGGTCCCTACTTTCAAACATCCAACTTACAAACGACTCCTACTTGCAAACGCAAGAAGACAACAGGAAGTGAGAGGAAATCTACCACTAGGAAGGAAAATTCTCTCCTGTAAGAATAAATATGGGAGAAAGGTGTCTCCTCTGTACTGATGCTTTATCAGCAATCCTTGTTTCAAGAAAAACACCACATTTCAAAAACAGTTGTCATTGGGACGGAAAGTGAGGTGAAATGTTCTGAACAGGGGCACAGACAGCAAAACAAATGTTACAGGGGTGATAACCCTTACCTATGTTTTCCAAAAAGTTTAAAAATAGATTTTTGGGCTGGAGCTACACTTCAACAATGTACCTGTTCAAAATTACAAACAGATTCTACATAAGAACAAACCTACAGTCCCTGTCTTGTATGCACCGCCTGTATACGGCTGTTCAGAGTATATAGGGCCTTTTTTATTTTATGTGCGGGGTTCCCCTTAATATCCATACAAGACCCAAAGGGGCTGGTAATGGGCTGGGGTAGGGGGGGGGGTCATGGGGTAGCTATGCCATTTTTCTTAAAGAATTTCATCCATATTACCGGGACCAGACATTACATTAAAGCCGCAAGCAGTTTTAAATGGCTTTTTTTTCCTTTAGAAGTGTCATTTTGTGCAGGGACAGTTCTAAACACGGGAAACACGTGGCACTTCACAGGCATACTTTAGACACCCCCCAGGTACGATATTTAAAGGAATATTTGACTTTTTTTTTTTCACTTTATGCATCATTAAAATGACTGCTCCCGAAAAACGACCGTTTTTAAAACTTCTTTTTGCATTGATACATGTCCCCTGGTGCAGAACCCGGGTTCCCAAACCCTTTTTAGGACAATAACATGCATAATAGTTGTTATAATTAGCACTTTAGAATTCGAACGTTCGCATCCATTGTATTTAATAGGGTTCTAATGTTCGTTCGAACTTCCGGTCCGTTCGCGGGTTCTGGTGCGAACCGAACCCGGGGGTGTTCGGCTCATCACTAATCATCACTGGTGTACTATGGACCATCACTGATGTACTATGGACCATCACTGATGTACTATGGATCATCACTGATATACTGTGGACCATCCCTGATGTACTGTGGATCATCACTGATGTACTGTGGATCATCACCGAAGTATTGTGGATCATCACTGATGTACTGTGGATCATCACTGATGTACTGTGTATCATAACTGATGTACTGTGGATCATCACTGATGTACTATAGATCATCACTGATGTACTATAGATCATCACTGATGTACTATAGATCATCACTGATGTACTATGGACCATCACTGATGTACTATAGATCATCACTGATGTACTATGGACCATCACTGGTGTACTATGGATCATCACTGGTGTACTGTGGATCATCACTGGTGTACTATGGACCATCCCTGATGTACTGTGGATCACAACTGATGTACTATAGTTCATCACTGATGTACTATGGGCCATCACTGGTGTACTATGGATCATCACTGGTGTACTATGGATCATCACTGATGTACTATGGACCATCCCTGATGTACTGTGGATCATCACTGATGTACTGTGGATCATCACTGATGTACTTTGGATCATCACTGATGTACTATGGGCCATCACTGGTGTACTATGGGCCATCACTGGTGTACTATGGATCATCACTGGTGTACTATGGATCATCACTGGTGTACTATGGACCATCACTGATGTACTATGGACCATCACTGATGTACTATGGATCATCACTGATATACTGTGGACCATCCCTGATGTACTGTGGATCATCACTGATGTACCGTGGATCATCACTGATGTACTGTGGATCATCACTGATGTACTGTGGATCATTACTGATGTACTATAGATCATCACTGAAGTACTATGGGCCATCACTGGTGTACTGTGGATCATCACTGATGTACTGTGGATCATCACTGAAGTATTGTGGATCATCACTGATGTACTGTGGATCATCACTGATGTACTGTGGATCATCACTGATGTACTGTGGATCATCCCTGGTGTACAATGGAACATTACTGGTGTACTATGGATCATCACTGGTGTACTATGGATCATGACTGGTGTACTATGGATCATCACTGATGTACTGTGGACCATCCCTGATGTACTGTGGATCATCACTGATGTACTGTGGATCATCACTGATGTACTGTGGATCATCCCTGGTGTACTATGGAACATTACTGGTGTACTATGGATCATCACTGGTGTACTATGGATCATCACTGATGTACTATGGGCCATCACTGATGTACTATGGATCATCACTGATATACTGTGGACCATCCCTGATGTACTGTGGATCATCACTGATGTACTGTGGATCATCACTGAAGTATTGTGGATCATCACTGATGTACTGTGGATCATCACTGATGTACTGTGGATCATAACTGATGTACTGTGGATCATCACTGGTGTACTATGGATCATCACTGATGTACTATGGATCATCACTGATGTACTATGGACCATCACTGATGTACTATGGGCCATCACTGGTGTACTCTGGATCATCACTGATGTACTATAGATCATCACTGATGTACTATAGATCATCACTGATGTACTATGGATCATCACTGATGTACTGTGGATCATCACTGATGTACTGTGGGCCATCACTGATGTACTATGGATCATCACTGATATACTGTGGACCATCCCTGATGTATTGTGGATCGTCACTGATGTACTGTGGATCATCACTGATGTACTATTAATTATCACTGAAATACTATGGGCCATCACTGGTGTACTATGGATCATCACTGGTGTACTATGGATCATCACTGATGTACTATGGATCATCACTGATGTACTATGGATCATGACTGGTGTACTATGGATCATCACTGATGTACTGTGGACCATCCCTGATGTACTGTGGATCATCACTGATGTACTGTGGATCATCACTGATGTACTGAGGATCATCACTGATGTACTATGGATCATCACTGATGTACCTTGGATCATCACTGATGTACTGTGGATCATCACTGATGTACTGTGGATCATCACTGATGTACTATAGATCATCACTGTAGTACTATGGGCCATGACTGGTGTACTATGGATCATCACTGATGTACTATGGATCATCACTGATGTATTATGGATCATCACTGATGTACTATGAGCCATCACTGATGTACTATGGATCATCACTGGTGTACTATGGATCATCACTGATGTACTATGAGCCATCACTGATGTACTATGGATCATCACTGGTGTACTATGGATCATCACTGATGTACTATGGATCATCACTGATGTACTATGAGCCATCACTGATGTACTATGGGCCATCCCTGGTGTACTATGGATCATCACTGATGTACTGTGGATCATCACTGATGTACTATGGGACATCACTGGTGTACTATGGGCCATCACTGGTGTACTATGGATCGTCACTGGTGTACTATGGGCCATCACTGGTGTACTATGGGCCATCACTGGTGTACTATGGATCATCACTGGTGTACTATCGACCATCACTGATGTACTATGGCTCATCACTGATATACTGTGGACCATCCCTGATATACTGTGGATCATCCCTGATGTACTGTGGATCATCACTGATCTACTGTGGGCCATCACAGGTGTACTGTGGGCCATCACAGGTGTACTATGGAGCATCACTGATGTACTATGGATCATCACTGGTGTACTATGGATCATCACTGATGTATTGTGGACCATCCCTGATGTACTATAGATCATCACTGATGTACTGTGGATCATCACTGATGTACTATGGGCCATCACTGGTGTACTATGGGCCATCACTGGTGTACTATGGATCATCACTGGATTACTATGGATCATCCCTGGTGTACTGTGGATCATCACTGATGTACTATGGATCATCACTGATGTACTATGGACCATCACTGGTGTACTATGGACCATCACTGGTGTACTATGGATCATCACTGATGTACTGTGGATCATCACTGATGTACTGTGGGCCATCACTGATGTACTATGGATCATCACTGATATACTGTGGACAATCCCTGATATATTGTGGATCATCACTGATGTACTGTGGATCATCACTGATGTACTATAGATCATCACTGAAGTACTATGGGCCATCACTGGTGTACTATGGATCATCACTGGTGTACTATGGGCCATCACTGGTGTACTATGGATCATCACTGATGTACTATGGATCATCACTGATGTACTATAGATCATGACTGGTTTACTATGGATCATCACTGATGTACTGTGGACCATCCCTGATGTCCTGTGGATCATCACTGATGTACTGTGGATCATCACTGATGTACTGTGGATCATCACTGATGTACTGTGGATCATCATTGATGTACTGAGGATCATCACTGATGTACTATGGATCATCACTGATGTACCGTGGATCATCACTGATGTACTGTGGATCATCACTGATGTACTGTGGATCATCACTGATGTACTATAGATCATCACTGAAGTACTATGGGCCATCACTGGTGTACTATGGATCTAAACTGATGTATTATGGATCATCACTGATGTACTATGAGCCATCACTGATGTACTATGGATCATCACTGGTGTACTATGGATCATCACTGATGTACTATGGATCATCACTGATGTACTATGAGCCATCACTGATGTACTATGGATCATCACTGGTGTACTATGGATCATCACTGATGTACTATGGATCATCACTGATGTACTATGAGCCATCACTGATGTACTATGGGCCATCCCTGGTGTACTATGGATCATCACTGATGTACTGTGGATCATCACTGATGTACTATGGGACATCACTGGTATACTATGGGCCATCTCTGGTGTACTATGGATCATCACTGGTGTACTATGGGCCATCACTGGTGAACTATGGATCATCACTGGTGTACTATGGACCATCACTGATTTACTATGGACCATCACTGATGTACTGTGGATCATCACTGATGTACTGTGGGTCATCCCTGGTGTACTATGGATCATCACTGGTGTAATATGGATCATCACTGATGTACTATGGGCCATCACTGATGTACTATGGATCATCACTGATGTACTGTGGACCATCCCTGATGTACTGTGGATCATCACTGATGTACTATGGACCATCCCTGATGTACTATGGACCATCCCTGATGTACTGTGAATCATCACTGGTGTACTGTGGATCATCACTGATGTACTATAGATCATCACTGATGTACTGTGGATCATCACTGATGTACTATGGGCCATCACTGGTGTACTATGGGCCATCACTGGTGTACTATGGATCATCACTGATGTACTGTGGATCATCCCTGATGTACTGTGGATCATCACTGATGTACTATGGGACATCACTGGTGTACTATGGGCCATCACTGGTGTACTATGGATCGTCACTGGTGTACTATGGGCCATCACTGGTGTACTATGGGCCATCACTGGTGTACTATGGATCATCACTGGTGTACTATCGACCATCACTGATGTACTATGGCTCATCACTGATATACTGTGGACCATCCCTGATATACTGTGGATCATCCCTGATGTACTGTGGATCATCACTGATCTACTGTGGGCCATCACAGGTGTACTGTGGGCCATCACAGGTGTACTATGGAGCATCACTGATGTACTATGGATCATCACTGGTGTACTATGGATCATCACTGATGTATTGTGGACCATCCCTGATGTACTATAGATCATCACTGATGTACTGTGGATCATCACTGATGTACTATGGGCCATCACTGGTGTACTATGGGCCATCACTGGTGTACTATGGATCATCACTGGATTACTATGGATCATCCCTGGTGTACTGTGGATCATCACTGATGTACTATGGATCATCACTGATGTACTATGGACCATCACTGGTGTACTATGGACCATCACTGGTGTACCATGGATCATCACTGATGTACTGTGGATCATCACTGATGTACTGTGGGCCATCACTGATGTACTATGGATCATCACTGATATACTGTGGACAATCCCTGATATATTGTGGATCATCACTGATGTACTGTGGATCATCACTGATGTACTATAGATCATCACTGAAGTACTATGGGCCATCACTGGTGTACTATGGATCATCACTGGTGTACTATGGGCCATCACTGGTGTACTATGGATCATCACTGATGTACTATGGATCATCACTGATGTACTATAGATCATGACTGGTTTACTATGGATCATCACTGATGTACTGTGGACCATCCCTGATGTCCTGTGGATCATCACTGATGTACTGTGGATCATCACTGATGTACTGTGGATCATCACTGATGTACTGTGGATCATCATTGATGTACTGAGGATCATCACTGATGTACTATGGATCATCACTGATGTACCGTGGATCATCACTGATGTACTGTGGATCATCACTGATGTACTGTGGATCATCACTGATGTACTATAGATCATCACTGAAGTACTATGGGCCATCACTGGTGTACTATGGATCTAAACTGATGTATTATGGATCATCACTGATGTACTATGAGCCATCACTGATGTACTATGGATCATCACTGGTGTACTATGGATCATCACTGATGTACTATGGATCATCACTGATGTACTATGAGCCATCACTGATGTACTATGGATCATCACTGGTGTACTATGGATCATCACTGATGTACTATGGATCATCACTGATGTACTATGAGCCATCACTGATGTACTATGGGCCATCCCTGGTGTACTATGGATCATCACTGATGTACTGTGGATCATCACTGATGTACTATGGGACATCACTGGTATACTATGGGCCATCTCTGGTGTACTATGGATCATCACTGGTGTACTATGGGCCATCACTGGTGAACTATGGATCATCACTGGTGTACTATGGACCATCACTGATTTACTATGGACCATCACTGATGTACTGTGGATCATCACTGATGTACTGTGGGTCATCCCTGGTGTACTATGGATCATCACTGGTGTAATATGGATCATCACTGATGTACTATGGGCCATCACTGATGTACTATGGATCATCACTGATGTACTGTGGACCATCCCTGATGTACTGTGGATCATCACTGATGTACTATGGACCATCCCTGATGTACTATGGACCATCCCTGATGTACTGTGAATCATCACTGGTGTACTGTGGATCATCACTGATGTACTATAGATCATCACTGATGTACTGTGGATCATCACTGATGTACTATGGGCCATCACTGGTGTACTATGGGCCATCACTGGTGTACTATGGATCATCACTGATGTACTGTGGATCATCCCTGATGTACTGTGGGCCATCACTGATGTACTGTGGATCATCACTGATGTACTATGGATCATCACTGATGTACTATGGGCAATCACTGGTGTACTATGGGCCATCACTGGTGTACTATAGATCATCACTGGTGTACTATGGACCATCACTGATGTACTATGGATCATCACTGATATACTGTGGACCATCCCTGATGTACTGTGGATCATCACTGATGTACTGTGGATCATCACTGAAGTATTGTGGATCATCACTGATGTACTGTGGATCATCACTGATGTACTGTGTATCATAACTGATGTACTGTGGATCATCACTGATGTACTATAGATCATCACTGATGTACTATGGACCATCACTGATGTACTATAGATCATCACTGATGTACTATGGACCATCCCTGGTGTACTATGGATCATCACTGGTGTACTGTGGATCATCACTGGTGTACTATGGACCATCCCTGATGTACTGTGGATCATCACTGATGTACTGTGGATCATCACTGATGTACTATAGTTCATCACTGATGTACTATGGGCCATCACTGGTGTACTATGGATCATCACTGGTTTACTATGGATCAACACTGATGTACTATGGACCATCCCTGATGTACTGTGGATCATCACTGATGTACTGTGGATCATCACTGATGTACTATGGATCATCACTGATGTACTTTGGATCATCACTGATGTACTATTGTTCATCACTGATGTACTATGGGCCATCACTGGTGTACTATGGATCATCACTGGTGTACTATGGATCATCACTGATGTACTATGGACCATCCCTGATGTACTGTGGATCATCACTGATGTACTATAGTTCATCACTGATGTACTATGGGCCATCACTGGTGTACTATGGATCATCACTGGTGTACTATGGATCATCACTGATGTACTATGGACCATCCCTGATGTACTGTGGATCATCACTGATGTACTGTGGATCATCACTGATGTACTATGGATCATCACTGATGTACTATGGGCCATCACTGGTGTACTATGGGCCATCACTGGTGTACTATGGATCATCACTGGTGTACTATGGATCATCACTGGTGTACTATGGACCATCACTGATGTACTATGGACCATCACTGATGTACTATGGATCATCACTGATATACTGTGGACCATCACTGATGTACTGTGGATCATCACTGATGTACTGCGGATCATCACTGAAGTATTGTGGATCATCACTGATGTACTGTGGATCATCACTAATGTACTGTGGATTATAACTGATGTACTGTAGATCATCACTGATGTACTATAGATCATCACTGGTGTACTATGTATATAGATCATCACTGATGTACTATGGACCATCACTGATGTACTATAGATCATCACTGATGTACTATGGACCATCACTGGTGTACTATGGATCATCACTGGTGTACTGTGGATCATCACTGGTGTACTATGGACCATCCCTGATGTACTGTGGATCATCACTGATGTACTGTGGATCATCACTGATGTACTATAGTTCATCACTGATGTACTATGGGCCATCACTGGTGTACTATGGATCATCACTGGTGTACTATGGATCATCACTGGTGTACTATGGACCATCCCTGATGTACTGTGGATCATCACTGATGTACTATAGTTCATCACTGATGTACTATGGGCCATCACTGGTGTACTATGGATCATCACTGGTGTACTATGGATCATCACTGATGTACTATGGACCATCCCTGATGTACTGTGGATCATCACTGATGTACTGTGGATCATCATTGATGTACTATGGATCATCACTGATGTACTATGGGCCATCACTGGTGTACTACGGGCCATCACTGGTGTACTATGGATCATCACTGGTGTACTATGGATCATCACTGGTGTACTATGGACCATCACTGATGTACTGTGGACCACCACTGATGTACTGTGGATCATCACTGATGTACTGTGGATCATCCCTGGTGTACTATGGAACATTACTGGTGTACTATGGATCATCACTGGTGTACTATGGATCATCACTGATGTACTATGAGCCATCACTGATGTACTATGGATCATCACTGATATACTGTGGACCATCCCTGATGTACTGTGGATCATCACTGATGTACTGTGGATCATCACTGAAGTATTGTGGATCATCACTGATGTACTGTGGATCATCACTGATGTACTGTGGATCATAACTGATGTACTGTGGATCATCACTGGTGTACTATGGATCATCACTGATGTACTATGGATCATCACTGATGTACTATGGACCATCACTGATGTACTATGGGCCATCACTGGTGTACTATGGATCATCACTGATGTACTGTGGATCATCACTGATGTACTGTGGGCCATCACTGATGTACTATGGATCATCACTGATATACTGTGGACCATCCCTGATGTATTGTGGATCATCACTGATGTACTGTGGATCATCACTGATGTACTATTAATTATCACTGAAGTACTATGGGCCATCACTGGTGTACTATGGATCATCACTGGTGTACTATGGATCATCACTGATGTACTATGGATCATCACTGATGTACTATGGATCATGACTGGTGTACTATGGATCATCACTGATGTACTGTGGACCATCCCTGATGTACTGTGGATCATCACTGATGTACTGTGGATCATCACTGATGTACTGTGGATCATCACTGATGTACTGAGGATCATCACTGATGTACTATGGATCATCACTGATGTACCTTGGATCATCACTGATGTACTGTGGATCATCACTGATGTACTATAGATCATCACTGTAGTACTATGGGCCATGACTGGTGTACTATGGATCATCACTGATGTACTATGGATCATCACTGATGTATTATGGATCATCACTGATGTACTATGAGCCATCACTGATGTACTATGGATCATCACTGGTGTACTATGGATCATCACTGATGTACTATGAGCCATCACTGATGTACTATGGATCATCACTGGTGTACTATGGATCATCACTGATGTACTATGGATCATCACTGATGTACTATGAGCCATCACTGATGTACTATGGGCCATCCCTGGTGTACTATGGATCATCACTGATGTACTGTGGATCATCACTGATGTACTATGGGACATCACTGGTGTACTATGGGCCATCACTGGTGTACTATGGATCATCACTGGTGTACTATGGGCCATCACTGGTGTACTATGGGCCATCACTGGTGTACTATGGATCATCACTGGTGTACTATGGACCATCACTGATGTACTATGGCTCATCACTGATATACTGTGGACCATCCCTGATATACTGTGGATCATCCCTGATGTACTGTGGATCATCACTGATCTACTGTGGGCCATCACAGGTGTACTGTGGGCCATCACAGGTGTACTATGGAGCATCACTGATGTACTATGGATCATCACTGGTGTACTATGGATCATCACTGATGTACTGTGGACCATCCCTGATGTACTATAGATCATCACTGATGTACTGTGGATCATCACTGATGTACTATGGGCCATCACTGGTGTACTATGGGCCATCACTGGTGTACTATGGATCATCACTGGATTACTATGGATCATCCCTGGTGTACTATGGACCATCACTGATGTGCTTTGGGCCATCACTGGTGTACTATGGATCATCACTGATGTACTGTGGACCATCCCTGATGTACTGTGGATCATCACTGATGTACTATGGACCATCACTGGTGTACTATGGACCATCACTGGTGTACTATGGATCATCACTGATGTACTGTGGATCATCACTGATGTACTGTGGGCCATCACTGATGTACTATGGATCATCACTGATATACTGTGGACCATCCCTGATGTATTGTGGATCATCACTGATGTACTGTGGATCATCACTGATGTACTATAGATCATCACTGAAGTACTATGGGCCATCACTGGTGTACTATGGATCATCACTGGTGTACTATGGGCCATCACTGGTGTACTATGGATCATCACTGATGTACTATGGATCATCACTGATGTACTATGGATCATGACTGGTTTACTATGAATCATCACTGATGTACTGTGGACCATCCCTGATGTCCTGTGGATCATCACTGATGTACTGTGGATCATCACTGATGTACTGTGGATCATCACTGATGTACTGTGGATCATCACTGATGTACTATAGATCATCACTGTAGTACTATGGGCCATGACTGGTGTACTATGGATCATCACTGATGTACTATGGATCATCACTGATGTATTATGGATCATCACTGATGTACTATGAGCCATCACTGATGTACTATGGATCATCACTGGTGTACTATGGATCATCACTGATGTACTATGAGCCATCACTGATGTACTATGGATCATCACTGGTGTACTATGGATCATCACTGATGTACTATGGATCATCACTGATGTACTATGAGCCATCACTGATGTACTATGGGCCTTCCCTGGTGTACTCTGGATCATCACTGATGTACTGTGGATCATCACTGATGTACTATGGGACATCACTGGTGTACTATGGGCCATCACTGGTGTACTATGGATCATCACTGGTGTACTATGGGCCATCACTGGTGTACTATGGGCCATCACTGGTGTACTATGGATCATCACTGGTGTACTATGGACCATCACTGATGTACTATAGCTCATCACTGATATACTGTGGACCATCCCTGATATACTGTGGATCATCCCTGATGTACTGTGGATCATCACTGATCTACTGTGGGCCATCACAGGTGTACTGTGGGCCATCACAGGTGTACTATGGAGCATCACTGATGTACTATGGATCATCACTGGTGTACTATGGATCATCACTGATGTACTGTGGACCATCCCTGATGTACTATAGATCATCACTGATGTACTGTGGATCATCACTGATGTACTATGGGCCATCACTGGTGTACTATGGGCCATCACTGGTGTACTATGGATCATCACTGGATTACTATGGATCATCCCTGGTGTACTATGGACCATCACTGATGTGCTTTGGGCCATCACTGGTGTACTATGGATCATCACTGATGTACTGTGGACCATCCCTGATGTACTGTGGATCATCACTGATGTACTATGGACCATCACTGGTGTACTATGGACCATCACTGGTGTACTATGGATCATCACTGATGTACTGTGGATCATCACTGATGTACTGTGGGCCATCACTGATGTACTATGGATCATCACTGATATACTGTGGACCATCCCTGATGTATTGTGGATCATCACTGATGTACTGTGGATCATCACTGATGTACTATAGATCATCACTGAAGTACTATGGGCCATCACTGGTGTACTATGGATCATCACTGGTGTACTATGGGCGATCACTGGTGTACTATGGATCATCACTGATGTACTATGGATCATCACTGATGTACTATGGATCATGACTGGTTTACTATGGATCATCACTGATGTACTGTGGACCATCCCTGATGTCCTGTGGATCATCACTGATGTACTGTGGATCATCACTGATGTACTGTGGATCATCACTGATGTACTGTGGATCATCATTGATGTACTGAGGATCATCACTGATGTACTATGGATCATCACTGATGTACCGTGGATCATCACTGATGTACTGTGGATCATCACTGATGTACTGTGGATCATCACTGATGTACTATAGATCATCACTGAAGTACTATGGGCCATCACTGGTGTACTATGGATCATCACTGGTGTACTATGGGCCATCACTGGTGTACTATGGATCATCACTGATGTACTATGGATCATCACTGATGTACTATGGATCATGACTGGTTTACTATGGATCATCACTGATGTACTGTGGACCATCCCTGATGTCCTGTGGATCATCACTGATGTACTGTGGATCATCACTGATGTACTGTGGATCATCACTGATGTACTGTGGATCATCACTGATGTACTATAGATCATCACTGTAGTACTATGGGCCATGACTGGTGTACTATGGATCATCACTGATGTACTATGGATCATCACTGATGTATTATGGATCATCACTGATGTACTATGAGCCATCACTGATGTACTATGGATCATCACTGGTGTACTATGGATCATCACTGATGTACTATGAGCCATCACTGATGTACTATGGATCATCACTGGTGTACTATGGATCATCACTGATGTACTATGGATCATCACTGATGTACTATGAGCCATCACTGATGTACTATGGGCCATCCCTGGTGTACTATGGATCATCACTGATGTACTGTGGATCATCACTGATGTACTATGGGACATCACTGGTGTACTATGGGCCATCACTGGTGTACTATGGATCATCACTGGTGTACTATGGGCCATCACTGGTGTACTATGGGCCATCACTGGTGTACTATGGATCATCACTGGTGTACTATGGACCATCACTGATGTACTATGGCTCATCACTGATATACTGTGGACCATCCCTGATATACTGTGGATCATCCCTGATGTACTGTGGATCATCACTGATCTACTGTGGGCCATCACAGGTGTACTGTGGGCCATCACAGGTGTACTATGGAGCATCACTGATGTACTATGGATCATCACTGGTGCACTATGGATCATCACTGATGTACTGTGGACCATCCCTGATGTACTATAGATCATCACTGATGTACTGTGGATCATCACTGATGTACTATGGGCCATCACTGGTGTACTATGGGCCATCACTGGTGTACTATGGATCATCACTGGATTACTATGGATCATCCCTGGTGTACTATGGACCATCACTGATGTGCTTTGGGCCATCACTGGTGTACTATGGATCATCACTGATGTACTGTGGACCATCCCTGATGTACTGTGGATCATCACTGATGTACTATGGACCATCACTGGTGTACTATGGACCATCACTGGTGTACTATGGATCATCACTGATGTACTGTGGATCATCACTGATGTACTGTGGGCCATCACTGATGTACTATGGATCATCACTGATATACTGTGGACCATCCCTGATGTATTGTGGATCATCACTGATGTACTGTGGATCATCACTGATGTACTATAGATCATCACTGAAGTACTATGGGCCATCACTGGTGTACTATGGATCATCACTGGTGTACTATGGGCCATCACTGGTGTACTATGGATCATCACTGATGTACTATGGATCATCACTGATGTACTATGGATCATGACTGGTTTACTATGGATCATCACTGATGTACTGTGGACCATCCCTGATGTCCTGTGGATCATCACTGATGTACTGTGGATCATCACTGATGTACTGTGGATCATCACTGATGTACTGTGGATCATCATTGATGTACTGAGGATCATCACTGATGTACTATGGATCATCACTGATGTACCGTGGATCATCACTGATGTACTGTGGATCATCACTGATGTACTGTGGATCATCACTGATGTACTATAGATCATCACTGAAGTACTATGGGCCATCACTGGTGTACCATGGATCATCACTGATGTATTATGGATCATCACTGATGTACTATGAGCCATCACTGATGTACTATGGATCATCACTGGTGTACTATGGATCATCACTGATGTACTATGGATCATCACTGATGTACTATGAGCCATCACTGATGTACTATGGATCATCACTGGTGTACTATGGATCATCACTGATGTACTATGGATCATCACTGATGTACTATGAGCCATCACTGATGTACTATGGGGCATCCCTGGTGTACTATGGATCATCACTGATGTACTGTGGATCATCACTGATGTACTATGGACCATCACTGATTTACTATGGACCATCACTGATGTACTGTGGATCATCACTGATGTACTGTGGGTCATCCCTGGTGTACTATGGATCATCACTGGTGTAATATGGATCATCACTGATGTACTATGGGCCATCACTGATGTACTATGGATCATCACTGATATACTGTGGACCATCCCTGATGTACTGTGGATCATCACTGATGTACTATGGACCATCCCTGATGTACTATGGACCATCCCTGATGTACTGTGAATCATCACTGGTGTACTGTGGATCATCACTGATGTACTATAGATCATCACTGATGTACTGTGGATCATCACTGATGTACTATGGGCCATCACTGGTGTACTATGGGCCATCACTGGTGTACTATGGATCATCACTGATGTACTGTGGATCATCCCTGATGTACTGTGGGCCATCACTGATGTACTATGGATCATCACTGATGTACTATGGATCATGACTGGTGTACTATGGATCATCACTGATGTACTGTGGACCATCCCTGATGTACTGTGGATCATCACTGATGTACTGTGGATCATCACTGATGTACTGTGGATCATCACTGATGTACTGTGGATCATCACTGATGTACTATGGATCATCCCTGATGTACTATGGACCATCCCTGATGTACTGTGGATCATCACTTATGTACTATAGATCATCACTGATGTACTATGGGCCATCACTGGTGTACTATGGATCATCACTGGTGTACTATGGATCATCACTGATGTACTATGGACCATCCCTGATGTACTGTGGATCATCACTGATGTACTGTGGATCATCACTGATGTACTATGGATCATCACTGATGTACTGTGGGCCATCACTGGTGTACTATGGATCATCACTGGTGTACTATGGATCATCACTGGTGTACTATGGATCATCACTGATGTACTATGGACCATCCCTGATGTACTGTGGATCATCACTGATGTACTGTGGATCATCACTGATGTACTATGGATCATCACTGATGTACTATGGGCCATCACTGGTGTACTATGGGCCATCACTGGTGTACTATGGATCATCACTGGTGTACTATGGATCATCACTGGTGTACTATGGACCATCACTGATGTACTATGGACCATCACTGATGTACTATGGACCATCACTGATGTACTATGGATCATCACTGATATACTGTGGACCATCCCTGATGTACTGTGGATCATCACTGATGTACTGTGGATCATCACTGAAGTATTGTGGATCATCACTGATGTACTGTGGATCATCACTGAAGTACTATGGGCCATCACTGGTGTACTATGGATCATCACTGGTGTACTATGGGCCATCACTGGTGTACTATGGATCATCACTGATGTACTATGGATCATCACTGATGTACTATGGATCATGACTGGTTTACTATGGATCATCACTGATGTACTGTGGACCATCCCTGATGTCCTGTGGATCATCACTGATGTACTGTGGATCATCACTGATGTACTGTGGATCATCACTGATGTACTGTGGATCATCATTGATGTACTGAGGATCATCACTGATGTACTATGGATCATCACTGATGTACCGTGGATCATCACTGATGTACTGTGGATCATCACTGATGTACTGTGGATCATCACTGATGTACTATAGATCATCACTGAAGTACTATGGGCCATCACTGGTGTACCATGGATCATCACTGATGTATTATGGATCATCACTGATGTACTATGAGCCATCACTGATGTACTATGGATCATCACTGGTGTACTATGGATCATCACTGATGTACTATGGATCATCACTGATGTACTATGAGCCATCACTGATGCACTATGGATCATCACTGGTGTACTATGGATCATCACTGATGTACTATGGATCATCACTGATGTACTATGAGCCATCACTGATGTACTATGGGCCATCCCTGGTGTACTATGGATCATCACTGATGTACTGTGGATCATCACTGATGTACTATGGGACATCACTGGTATACTATGGGCCATCTCTGGTGTACTATGGATCATCACTAGTGTACTATGGGCCATCACTGGTGAACTATGGATCATCACTGGTGTACTATGGACCATCACTGATTTACTATGGACCATCACTGATGTACTGTGGATCATCACTGATGTACTGTGGGTCATCCCTGGTGTACTATGGATCATCACTGGTGTAATATGGATCATCACTGATGTACTATGGGCCATCACTGATGTACTATGGATCATCACTGATATACTGTGGACCATCCCTGATGTACTGTGGATCATCACTGATGTACTATGGACCATCCCTGATGTACTATGGACCATCCCTGATGTACTGTGAATCATCACTGGTGTACTATGGATCATCACTGATGTACTATAGACCATCACTGATGTACTATGGACCATCACTGATGTACTATGGATCATCACTGATATACTGTGGACCATCCCTGATGTACTGTGGATCATCACTGATGTACTGTGGATCATCACTGAAGTATTGTGGATCATCACTGATGTACTGTGGATCATCACTGATGTACTGTGTATCATCACTGATGTACTATAGATCATCACTGATGTACTATGGACCATCCCTGATGTACTGTGGATCATCACTGATGTACTGTGAATCATCACTGGTGTACTGTGGATCATCACTGATGTACTGTGAATCATCACTGATGTACTATGGATCATCCCTGATGTACTATGGACCATCCCTGATGTACTGTGGATCATCACTTATGTACTATGGATCATCACTGATGTACTGTGGATCATCCCTGATGTACTGTGGGCCATCACTGATGTACTATGGATCATCACTGATGTACTATGGATCATGACTGGTGTACTATGGATCATCACTGATGTACTGTGGACCATCCCTGATGTACTGTGGATCATCACTGATGTACTGTGGATCATCACTGATGTACTGTGGATCATCACTGGTGTACTATGGATCATCACTGATGTACTATGGATCATCCCTGATGTACTATGGACCATCCCTGATGTACTGTGGATCATCACTGATGTACTGTGGATCATCACTGATGTACTATGGGCCATCACTGGTGTACTATGGATCATCACTGGTGTACTATGGATCATCACTGATGTACTATGGACCATCCCTGATGTACTGTGGATCATCACTGATGTACTGTGGATCATCACTGATGTACTATGGATCATCACTGATGTACTATGGACCATCACTGATGTACTATGGATCATCACTGATATACTGTGGACCATCCCTGATGTACTGTGGATCATCACTGATGTACTGTGGATCATCACTGAAGTATTGTGGATCATCACTGATGTACTGTGGATCATCACTGATGTACTGTGTATCATCACTGATGTACTATAGATCATCACTGATGTACTATGGACCATCACTGATGTACTATAGATCATCACTGATGTACTATGGACCATCACTGGTGTACTATGGATCATCACTGGTGTACTGTGGATCATCACTGGTGTACTATGGACCATCCCTGATGTACTGTGGATCATCACTGATGTACTGTGGATCATCACTGATGTACTATAGTTCATCACTGATGTACTATGGGCCATCACTGGTGTACTATGGATCATCACTGGTGTACTATGGATCATCACTGATGTACTATGGACCATCCCTGATGTACTGTGGATCATCACTGATGTACTGTGGATCATCACTGATGTACTATGGATCATCACTGATGTACTATGGGCCATCACTGGTGTACTATGGGCCATCACTGGTGTACTATGGATCATCACTGGTGTACTATGGATCATCACTGGTGTACTATGGACCATCACTGATGTACTATGGATCATCACTGATGTACTATGGATCATCACTGATATACTGTGGACCATCCCTGATGTACTGTGGATCATCACTGATGTACTGTGGATCATCACTGAAGTATTGTGGATCATCACTGATGTACTGTGGATCATCACTGATGTACTGTGTATCATCACTGATGTACTGTGGATCATCACTGATGTACTATAGATCATCACTGATGTACTATGGACCATCACTGATGTACTATAGATCATCACTGATGTACTATAGATCATCACTGATGTACTATGGACCATCACTGGTGTACTATGGATCATCACTGGTGTACTGTGGATCATCACTGGTGTACTATGGACCATCCCTGATGTACTGTGGATCATCACTGATGTACTGTGGATCATCACTGATGTACTATAGTTCATCACTGATGTACTATGGGCCATCACTGGTGTACTATGGATCATCACTGGTGTACTATGGATCATCACTGATGTACTATGGACCATCCCTGATGTACTGTGGATCATCACTGATGTACTGTGGATCATCACTGATGTACTATGGATCATCACTGATGTACTGTGGATCATCACTGATGTACTATGGGCCATCACTGGTGTACTATGGGCCATCACTGGTGTACTATGGATCATCACTGATCTACTATGGATCATCACTGATGTACTATGGACCATCACTGATGTACTATGGGCCATCACTGGTGTACTATGGATCATCACCGATGTACTGTGGACCATCCCTGATGTACTGTGGACCATCACTGATGTACTGTGGACCATCACTGATGTACTATAGATCATCACTGATGTACTATGGACCATCACTGGTGTACTATGGATCATCACTGGTGTACTGTGGATCATCACTGGTGTACTATGGACCATCCCTGATGTACTGTGGATCATCACTGATGTACTGTGGATCATCACTGATGTACTATAGTTCATCACTGATGTACTATGGGCCATCACTGGTGTACTATGGATCATCACTGGTGTACTATGGATCATCACTGATGTACTATGGACCATCCCTGATGTACTGTGGATCATCACTGATGTACTGTGGATCATCACTGATGTACTATGGATCATCACTGATGTACTGTGGATCATCACTGATGTACTATAGTTCATCACTGATGTACTATGGGCCATCATTGGTGTACTATGGATCATCACTGGTGTACTATGGATCATCACTGATGTACTATGGACCATCCCTGATGTACTGTGGATCATCACTGATGTACTATAGTTCATCACTGATGTACTATGGGCCATCACTGGTGTACTATGGATCATCACTGGTGTACTATGGATCATCACTGATGTACTATGGACCATCCCTGATGTACTGTGGATCATCACTGATGTACTGTGGATCATCACTGATGTACTATGGATCATCACTGATGTACTATGGGCCATCACTGGTGTACTATGGGCCATCACTGGTGTACTATGGATCATCACTGGTGTACTATGGACCATCACTGATGTACTATGGATCATCACTGATATACTGTGGACCATCCCTGATGTACTGTGGATCATCACTGATCTACTGTGGATCATCACTGAAGTATTGTGGATCATCACTGATGTACTGTGGATCATCACTGATGTACTGTGTATCATAACTGATGTACTGTGGATCATCACTGATGTACTATAGATCATCACTGATGTACTATGGACCATCACTGATGTACTATAGATCATCACTGATGTACTATGGACCATCACTGGTGTACTATGGATCATCACTGGTGTACTGTGGATCATCACTGGTGTACTATGGACCATCCCTGATGTACTGTGGATCATCACTGATGTACTGTGGATCATCACTGATGTACTATAGTTCATCACTGATGTACTTTGGGCCATCACTGGTGTACTATGGATCATCACTGGTGTACTATGGATCATCACTGATGTACTATGGACCATCCCTGATGTACTGTGGATCATCACTGATGTACTGTGGATCATCACTGATGTACTATGGATCATCACTGATGTACTATGGGCCATCACTGGTGTACTATGGGCCATCACTGGTGTACTATGGATCATCACTGGTGTACTATGGATCATCACTGGTGTACTATGGACCATCACTGATGTACTATGGACCATCACTGATGTACTATGGATCATCACTGATATACTGTGGACCATCCCTGATGTACTGTGGATCATCACTGATGTACTGTGGATCATCACTGAAGTATTGTGGATCATCACTGATGTACTGTGGATCATCACTGATGTACTGTGTATCATCACTGATGTACTGTGGATCATCACTGATGTACTATAGATCATCACTGATGTACTATGGACCATCACTGATGTACTATAGATCATCACTGATGTACTATAGATCATCACTGATGTACTATGGACCATCACTGGTGTACTATGGATCATCACTGGTGTACTGTGGATCATCACTGGTGTACTATGGACCATCCCTGATGTACTGTGGATCATCACTGATGTACTGTGGATCATCACTGATGTACTATAGTTCATCACTGATGTACTATGGGCCATCACTGGTGTACTATGGATCATCACTGGTGTACTATGGATCATCACTGATGTACTATGGACCATCCCTGATGTACTGTGGATCATCACTGATGTACTGTGGATCATCACTGATGTACTATGGATCATCACTGATGTACTGTGGATCATCACTGATGTACTATGGGCCATCACTGGTGTACTATGGGCCATCACTGGTGTACTATGGATCATCACTGATCTACTATGGATCATCACTGATGTACTATGGACCATCACTGATGTACTATGGGCCATCACTGGTGTACTATAGTTCATCACTGATGTACTATGGGCCATCACTGGTGTACTATGGATCATCACTGGTGTACTATGGATCATCACTGATGTACTATGGACCATCCCTGATGTACTGTGGATCATCACTGATGTACTGTGGATCATCACTGATGTACTATGGATCATCACTGATGTACTATGGGCCATCACTGGTGTACTATGGGCCATCACTGGTGTACTATGGATCATCACTGGTGTACTATGGACCATCACTGATGTACTATGGACCATCACTGATGTACTATGGATCATCACTGATATACTGTGGACCATCCCTGATGTACTGTGGATCATCACTGATCTACTGTGGATCATCACTGAAGTATTGTGGATCATCACTGATGTACTGTGGATCATCACTGATGTACTGTGTATCATAACTGATGTACTGTGGATCATCACTGATGTACTATAGATCATCACTGATGTACTATAGATCATCACTGATGTACTATGGACCATCACTGGTGTACTGTGGATCATCACTGGTGTACTATGGACCATCCCTGATGTACTGTGGATCATCACTGATGTACTGTGGATCATCACTGATGTACTATAGTTCATCACTGATGTACTATGGGCCATCACTGGTGTACTATGGATCATCACTGGTGTACTATGGATCATCACTGATGTACTATGGACCATCCCTGATGTACTGTGGATCATCACTGATGTACTATGGATCATCACTGATGTACTGTGGATCATCACTGATGTACTATAGTTCATCACTGATGTACTATGGGCCATCACTGGTGTACTATGGATCATCACTGGTGTACTATGGATCATGACTGATGTACTATGGACCATCCCTGATGTACTGTGGATCATCTCTGATGTACTATAGTTCATCACTGATGTACTATGGGCCATCACTGGTGTACTATGGATCATCACTGGTGTACTATGGATCATCACTGATGTACTATGGACCATCCCTGATGTACTGTGGATCATCACTGATGTACTGTGGATCATCACTGATGTACTATGGATCATCACTGATGTACTATGGGCCATCACTGGTGTACTATGGGCCATCACTGGTGTACTATGGATCATCACTGGTGTACTATGGACCATCACTGATGTACTATGGACCATCACTGATGTACTATGGATCATCACTGATATACTGTGGACCATCACTGATGTACTGTGGACCATCCCTGATGTACTGTGGATCATCACTGAAGTATTGTGGATCATCACTGATGTACTGTGGATCATCACTGATGTACTGTGGATCATCACTAATGTACTGTGGATCATAACTGATGTACTGTGGATCATCACTGGTGTACTATGGACCATCCCTGATGTACTGTGGATCATCACTGATGTACTGTGGATCATCACTGATGTACTATAGTTCATCACTGATGTACTATGGGCCATCACTGGTGTACTATGGATCATCACTGGTGTACTATGGATCATCACTGATGTACTATGGACCATCCCTGATGTACTGTGGATCATCACTGATGTACTGTGGATCATCACTGATGTACTATGGATCATCACTGATGTACTATGGGCCATCACTGATGTACTATGGATCATCACTGATGTACTATAGTTCATCACTGATGTACTATGAACCATCACTGGTGTACTATGGATCATCACTGGTGTACTGTGGATCATCACTGGTGTACTATGGACCATCCCTGATGTACTGTGGATCATCACTGATGTACTGTGGATCATCACTGATGTACTATAGTTCATCACTGATATACTGTGGGCCATCACTGGTGTACTATGGATCATCACTGGTGTACTATGGATCATCACTGATGTACAATGGACCATCCCTGATGTACTGTGGATCATCACTGATGTACTGTGGATCATCACTGATGTAGTATGGATCATCACTGATGTACTGTGGATCATCACTGATGTACTATAGTTCATCACTGATGTACTATGGGCCATCACTGGTGTACTATGGATCATCACTGGTGTACTATGGATCATCACTGATGTACTATGGGCCATCACTGGTGTACTATGGATCATCACTGGTGTACTATGGATCATCACTGATGTACTATAGATCATCACTGATGTACTATAGCTCATCACTGATGTACTATGGACCATCACTGATGTACTATAGATCATCACTGATGTACTATGGACCATCACTGGTGTACTATGGATCATCACTGGTGTACTGTGGATCATCACTGGTGTACTATGGACCATCCCTGATGTACTGTGGATCATCACTGATGTACTGTGGATCATCACTGATGTACTATAGTTCATCACTGATGTACTATGGGCCATCACTGGTGTACTATGGATCATCACTGGTGTACTATGGATCATCACTGATGTACTATGGACCATCCCTGATGTACTGTGGATCATCACTGATGTACTGTGGATCATCACTGATGTACTATAGTTCATCACTGATGTACTATGGGCCATCACTGGTGTACTATGGATCATCACTGGTGTACTATGGATCATCACTGATGTACTATGGACCATCCCTGATGTACTGTGGATCATCACTGATGTACTATAGTTCATCACTGATGTACTATGGGCCATCACTGGTGTACTATGGGCCATCACTGGTGTACTATGGATCATCACTGGTGTACTATGGACCATCACTGATGTACTATGGACCATCACTGATGTACTGTGGATCATCACTGATATACTGTGGACCATCCCTTATGTACTGTGGATCATCACTGATGTACTGTGGATCATCACTGAAGTATTGTGGATCATCACTGATGTACTGTGGATCATCACTGATGTACTATAGATCATCACTGATGTACTATAGATCATCACTGATGTACTATGGACCATCACTGATGTACTATAGTTCATCACTGATGTACTATGGGCCATCACTGGTGTACTATGGATCATCACTGGTGTACTATGGATCATCACTGATGTACTATGGACCATCCCTGATGTACTGTGGATCATCACTGATGTACTATGGATCATCACTGATGTACTGTGGATCATCACTGATGTACTATAGTTCATCACTGATGTACTATGGGCCATCACTGGTGTACTATGGATCATCACTGGTGTACTATGGATCATGACTGATGTACTATGGACCATCCCTGATGTACTGTGGATCATCTCTGATGTACTATAGTTCATCACTGATGTACTATGGGCCATCACTGGTGTACTATGGATCATCACTGGTGTACTATGGATCATCACTGATGTACTATGGACCATCCCTGATGTACTGTGGATCATCACTGATGTACTGTGGATCATCACTGATGTACTATGGATCATCACTGATGTACTATGGGCCATCACTGGTGTACTATGGGCCATCACTGGTGTACTATGGATCATCACTGGTGTACTATGGACCATCACTGATGTACTATGGACCATCACTGATGTACTATGGATCATCACTGATATACTGTGGACCATCACTGATGTACTGTGGACCATCCCTGATGTACTGTGGATCATCACTGAAGTATTGTGGATCATCACTGATGTACTGTGGATCATCACTGATGTACTGTGGATCATCACTAATGTACTGTGGATCATAACTGATGTACTGTGGATCATCACTGGTGTACTATGGACCATCCCTGATGTACTGTGGATCATCACTGATGTACTGTGGATCATCACTGATGTACTATAGTTCATCACTGATGTACTATGGGCCATCACTGGTGTACTATGGATCATCACTGGTGTACTATGGATCATCACTGATGTACTATGGACCATCCCTGATGTACTGTGGATCATCACTGATGTACTGTGGATCATCACTGATGTACTATGGATCATCACTGATGTACTATGGGCCATCACTGATGTACTATGGATCATCACTGATGTACTATAGTTCATCACTGATGTACTATGAACCATCACTGGTGTACTATGGATCATCACTGGTGTACTGTGGATCATCACTGGTGTACTATGGACCATCCCTGATGTACTGTGGATCATCACTGATGTACTGTGGATCATCACTGATGTACTATAGTTCATCACTGATATACTGTGGGCCATCACTGGTGTACTATGGATCATCACTGGTGTACTATGGATCATCACTGATGTACTATGGACCATCCCTGATGTACTGTGTATCATCACTGATGTACTGTGGATCATCACTGATGTAGTATGGATCATCACTGATGTACTGTGGATCATCACTGATGTACTATAGTTCATCACTGATGTACTATGGGCCATCACTGGTGTACTATGGATCATCACTGGTGTACTATGGATCATCACTGATGTACTATGGGCCATCACTGGTGTACTATGGATCATCACTGGTGTACTATGGATCATCACTGATGTACTATAGATCATCACTGATGTACTATAGCTCATCACTGATGTACTATGGACCATCACTGATGTACTATAGATCATCACTGATGTACTATGGACCATCACTGGTGTACTATGGATCATCACTGGTGTACTGTGGATCATCACTGGTGTACTATGGACCATCCCTGATGTACTGTGGATCATCACTGATGTACTGTGGATCATCACTGATGTACTATAGTTCATCACTGATGTACTATGGGCCATCACTGGTGTACTATGGATCATCACTGGTGTACTATGGATCATCACTGATGTACTATGGACCATCCCTGATGTACTGTGGATCATCACTGATGTACTGTGGATCATCACTGATGTACTATGGATCATCACTGATGTACTATAGTTCATCACTGATGTACTATGGGCCATCACTGGTGTACTATGGATCATCACTGGTGTACTATGGATCATCACTGATGTACTATGGACCATCCCTGATGTACTGTGGATCATCACTGATGTACTATAGTTCATCACTGATGTACTATGGGCCATCACTGGTGTACTATGGGCCATCACTGGTGTACTATGGATCATCACTGGTGTACTATGGACCATCACTGATGTACTATGGACCATCACTGATGTACTGTGGATCATCACTGATATACTGTGGACCATCCCTGATGTACTGTGGATCATCACTGATGTACTGTGGATCATCACTGAAGTATTGTGGATCATCACTGATGTACTGTGGATCATCACTGATGTACTATAGATCATCACTGATGTACTATAGATCATCACTGATGTACTATGGACCATCACTGATGTACTATAGATCATCACTGATGTACTATGGACCATCACTGGTGTACTATGGATCATCACTGGTGTACTGTGGATCATCACTGGTGTACTATGGACCATCCCTGATGTACTGTGGATCATCGCTGATGTACTGTGGATCATCACTGATGTACTATAGTTCATCACTGATGTACTATGGGCCATCACTGGTGTACTATGGATCATCACTGGTGTACTATGGATCATCACTGATGTACTATGGACCATCCCTGATGTACTATGGACCATCACTGGTGTACTATGGATCATCACTGGTGTACTGTGGATCATCACTGGTGTACTATGGACCATCCCTGATGTACTGTGGATCATCACTGATGTACTGTGGATCATCACTGATGTACTATAGTTCATCACTGAAGTACTATGGGCCATCACTGGTGTACTATGGATCATCACTGGTGTACTATGGATCATCACTGATGTACTATGGACCATCCCTGATGTACTGTGGATCATCACTGATGTACTGTGGATCATCACTGATGTACTGTGGATCATCACTGATGTACTATGGATCATCACTGATGTACTGTGGATCATCACTGATGTACTATAGTTCATCACTGATGTACTATGGTCTATCACTGGTGTACTATGGATCATCACTGGTGTACTATGGATCATCACTGATGTACTATGGACCATCCCTGATGTACTGTGGATCATCACTGATGTACTATGGTTCATCACTGATGTACTATGGGCCATCACTGGTGTACTATGGATCATCACTGGTGTACTATGGATCATCACTGATGTACTATGGACCATCCCTGATGTACTGTGGATCATCACTGATGTACTGTGGATCATCACTGATGTACTATGGATCATCACTGATGTACTATGGGCCATCACTGGTGTACTATGGGCCATCACTGGTGTACTATGGATCATCACTGGTGTACTATGGATCATCACTGGTGTACTATGGACCATCACTGATGTACTATGGACCATCACTGATGTACTATGGATCATCACTGATATACTGTGGACCATCCCTGATGTACTGTGGATCATCACTGATGTACTGTGGATCATCACTGAAGTATTGTGGATCATCACTGATGTACTGTGGATCATCACTGATGTACTGTGTATCATAACTGATGTACTGTGGATCATCACTGATGTACTATAGATCATCACTGATGTACTATGGACCATCACTGATGTACTATAGATCATCACTGATGTACTATGGACCATCACTGGTGTACTATGGATCATCACTGGTGTACTGTGGATCATCACTGGTGTACTATGGACCATCCCTGATGTACTGTGGATCACAACTGATGTACTATAGTTCATCACTTATGTACTATGGGCCATCACTGGTGTACTATGGATCATCACTGGTGTACTATGGATCATCACTGATGTACTATGGACCATCCCTGATGTACTGTGGATCATCACTGATGTACTGTGGATCATCACTGATGTACTATGGATCATCACTGATGTACTGTGGATCATCACTGATGTACTATGGGCCATCACTGGTGTACTATGGGCCATCACTGGTGTACTATGGATCATCACTGATCTACTATGGATCATCACTGATGTACTATGGACCATCACTGATGTACTATGGGCCATCACTGGTGTACTATGGATCATCACCGATGTACTGTGGACCATCCCTGATGTACTGTGGACCATCACTGATGTACTGTGGATCATCACTGATGTACTATGGATCATCACTGATGTACTATAGATCATCACTGATGTACTATAGATCATCACTGATGTACTATGGACCATCACTGATGTACTATAGATCATCACTGATGTACTATGGACCATCACTGGTGTACTATGGATCATCACTGGTGTACTGTGGATCATCACTGGTGTACTATGGACCATCCCTGATGTACTGTGGATCATCACTGATGTACTGTGGATCATCACTGATGTACTATAGTTCATCACTGATGTACTATGGGCCATCACTGGTGTACTATGGATCATCACTGGTGTACTATGGATCATCACTGATGTACTATGGACCATCCCTGATGTACTGTGGATCATCACTGATGTACTGTGGATCATCACTGATGTACTATGGATCATCACTGATGTACTGTGGATCATCACTGATGTACTATAGTTCATCACTGATGTACTATGGGCCATCACTGGTGTACTATGGATCATCACTGATGTACTATGGATCATCACTGATGTACTATGGACCATCCCTGATGTACTGTGGATCATCAATGATGTACTATAGTTCATCACTGATGTACTATGGGCCATCACTGGTGTACTATGGATCATCACTGGTGTACTATGGATCATCACTGATGTACTATGGACCATCCCTGATGTACTGTGGATCATCACTGATGTACTGTGGATCATCACTGATGTACTATGGATCATCACTGATGTACTATGGGCCATCACTGGTGTACTATGGGCCATCACTGGTGTACTATGGATCATCACTGGTGTACTATGGACCATCACTGATGTACTATGGACCATCACTGATGTACTATGGACCATCACTGATGTACTATGGATCATCACTGATATACTGTGGACCATCCCTGATGTACTGTGGATCATCACTGATGTACTGTGGATCATCACTGAAGTACTGTGGATCATCACTGATGTACTATAGATCATCACTGATGTACTATAGATCATCACTGATGTACTATGGACCATCACTGATGTACTATAGTTCATCACTGATGTACTATGGGCCATCACTGGTGTACTATGGATCATCACTGGTGTACTATGGATCATCACTGATGTACTATGGACCATCCCTGATGTACTGTGGATCATCACTGATGTACTGTGGATCATCACTGATGTACTATGGATCATCACTGATGTACTATAGTTCATCACTGATGTACTATGGGCCATCACTGGTGTACTATGGGCCATCACTGGTGTACTATGGATCATCACTGGTGTACTATGGACCATCACTGATGTACTATGGACCATCACTGATGTACTGTGGATCATCACTGATATACTGTGGACCATCCCTGATGTACTGTGGATCATCACTGATGTACTGTGGATCATCACTGAAGTATTGTGGATCATCACTGATGTACTGTGGATCATCACTGATGTACTATAGATCATCACTGATGTACTATAGATCATCACTGATGTACTATGGACCATCACTGATGTACTATAGTTCATCACTGATGTACTATGGGCCATCACTGGTGTACTATGGATCATCACTGGTGTACTATGGATCATCACTGGTGTACTATGGATCATCACTGATGTACTATGGACCATCCCTGATGTACTGTGGATCATCACTGATGTACTATGGATCATCACTGATGTACTGTGGATCATCACTGATGTACTATAGTTCATCACTGATGTACTATGGGCCATCACTGGTGTACTATGGATCATCACTGGTGTACTATGGATCATGACTGATGTACTATGGACCATCCCTGATGTACTGTGGATCATCTCTGATGTACTATAGTTCATCACTGATGTACTATGGGCCATCACTGGTGTACTATGGATCATCACTGGTGTACTATGGATCATCACTGATGTACTATGGACCATCCCTGATGTACTGTGGATCATCACTGATGTACTGTGGATCATCACTGATGTACTATGGATCATCACTGATGTACTATGGGCCATCACTGGTGTACTATGGGCCATCACTGGTGTACTATGGATCATCACTGGTGTACTATGGACCATCACTGATGTACTATGGACCATCACTGATGTACTATGGATCATCACTGATATACTGTGGACCATCACTGATGTACTGTGGACCATCCCTGATGTACTGTGGATCATCACTGAAGTATTGTGGATCATCACTGATGTACTGTGGATCATCACTGATGTACTGTGGATCATCACTAATGTACTGTGGATCATAACTGATGTACTGTGGATCATCACTGGTGTACTATGGACCATCCCTGATGTACTGTGGATCATCACTGATGTACTGTGGATCATCACTGATGTACTATAGTTCATCACTGATGTACTATGGGCCATCACTGGTGTACTATGGATCATCACTGGTGTACTATGGATCATCACTGATGTACTATGGACCATCCCTGATGTACTGTGGATCATCACTGATGTACTGTGGATCATCACTGATGTACTATGGATCATCACTGATGTACTATGGGCCATCACTGATGTACTATGGATCATCACTGATGTACTATAGTTCATCACTGATGTACTATGAACCATCACTGGTGTACTATGGATCATCACTGGTGTACTGTGGATCATCACTGGTGTACTATGGACCATCCCTGATGTACTGTGGATCATCACTGATGTACTGTGGATCATCACTGATGTACTATAGTTCATCACTGATATACTGTGGGCCATCACTGGTGTACTATGGATCATCACTGGTGTACTATGGATCATCACTGATGTACTATGGACCATCCCTGATGTACTGTGGATCATCACTGATGTACTGTGGATCATCACTGATGTAGTATGGATCATCACTGATGTACTGTGGATCATCACTGATGTACTATAGTTCATCACTGATGTACTATGGGCCATCACTGGTGTACTATGGATCATCACTGGTGTACTTTGGATCATCACTGATGTACTATGGGCCATCACTGGTGTACTATGGATCATCACTGGTGTACTATGGATCATCACTGATGTACTATAGATCATCACTGATGTACTATAGCTCATCACTGATGTACTATGGACCATCACTGATGTACTATAGATCATCACTGATGTACTATGGACCATCACTGGTGTACTATGGATCATCACTGGTGTACTGTGGATCATCACTGGTGTACTATGGACCATCCCTGATGTACTGTGGATCATCACTGATGTACTGTGGATCATCACTGATGTACTATAGTTCATCACTGATGTACTATGGGCCATCACTGGTGTACTATGGATCATCACTGGTGTACTATGGATCATCACTGATGTACTATGGACCATCCCTGATGTACTGTGGATCATCACTGATGTACTGTGGATCATCACTGATGTACTATGGATCATCACTGATGTACTATAGTTCATCACTGATGTACTATGGGCCATCACTGGTGTACTATGGATCATCACTGGTGTACTATGGATCATCACTGATGTACTATGGACCATCCCTGATGTACTGTGGATCATCACTGATGTACTATAGTTCATCACTGATGTACTATGGGCCATCACTGGTGTACTATGGGCCATCACTGGTGTACTATGGATCATCACTGGTGTACTATGGACCATCACTGATGTACTATGGACCATCACTGATGTACTGTGGATCATCACTGATATACTGTGGACCATCCCTGATGTACTGTGGATCATCACTGATGTACTGTGGATCATCACTGAAGTATTGTGGATCATCACTGATGTACTGTGGATCATCACTGATGTACTATAGATCATCACTGATGTACTATAGATCATCACTGATGTACTATGGACCATCACTGATGTACTATAGATCATCACTGATGTACTATGGACCATCACTGGTGTACTATGGATCATCACTGGTGTACTGTGGATCATCACTGGTGTACTATGGACCATCCCTGATGTACTGTGGATCATCACTGATGTACTGTGGATCATCACTGATGTACTATAGTTCATCACTGATGTACTATGGGCCATCACTGGTGTACTATGGATCATCACTGGTGTACTATGGATCATCACTGATGTACTATGGACCATCCCTGATGTACTATGGACCATCACTGGTGTACTATGGATCATCACTGGTGTACTGTGGATCATCACTGGTGTACTATGGACCATCCCTGATGTACTGTGGATCATCACTGATGTACTGTGGATCATCACTGATGTACTATAGTTCATCACTGAAGTACTATGGGCCATCACTGGTGTACTATGGATCATCACTGGTGTACTATGGATCATCACTGATGTACTATGGACCATCCCTGATGTACTGTGGATCATCACTGATGTACTGTGGATCATCACTGATGTACTGTGGATCATCACTGATGTACTATGGATCATCACTGATGTACTGTGGATCATCACTGATGTACTATAGTTCATCACTGATGTACTATGGTCTATCACTGGTGTACTATGGATCATCACTGGTGTACTATGGATCATCACTGATGTACTATGGACCATCCCTGATGTACTGTGGATCATCACTGATGTACTATGGTTCATCACTGATGTACTATGGGCCATCACTGGTGTACTATGGATCATCACTGGTGTACTATGGATCATCACTGATGTACTATGGACCATCCCTGATGTACTGTGGATCATCACTGATGTACTGTGGATCATCACTGATGTACTATGGATCATCACTGATGTACTTTGGGCCATCACTGGTGTACTATGGGCCATCACTGGTGTACTATGGATCATCACTGGTGTACTATGGATCATCACTGGTGTACTATGGACCATCACTGATGTACTATGGACCATCACTGATGTACTATGGATCATCACTGATATACTGTGGACCATCCCTGATGTACTGTGGATCATCACTGATGTACTGTGGATCATCACTGAAGTATTGTGGATCATCACTGATGTACTGTGGATCATCACTGATGTACTGTGTATCATAACTGATGTACTGTGGATCATCACTGATGTACTATAGATCATCACTGATGTACTATGGACCATCACTGATGTACTATAGATCATCACTGATGTACTATGGACCATCACTGGTGTACTATGGATCATCACTGGTGTACTGTGGATCATCACTGGTGTACTATGGACCATCCCTGATGTACTGTGGATCACAACTGATGTACTATAGTTCATCACTTATGTACTATGGGCCATCACTGGTGTACTATGGATCATCACTGGTGTACTATGGATCATCACTGATGTACTATGGACCATCCCTGATGTACTGTGGATCATCACTGATGTACTGTGGATCATCACTGATGTACTATGGATCATCACTGATGTACTGTGGATCATCACTGATGTACTATGGGCCATCACTGGTGTACTATGGGCCATCACTGGTGTACTATGGATCATCACTGATCTACTATGGATCATCACTGATGTAGTATGGACCATCACTGATGTACTATGGGCCATCACTGGTGTACTATGGATCATCACCGATGTACTGTGGACCATCCCTGATGTACTGTGGACCATCACTGATGTACTGTGGATCATCACTGATGTACTATGGATTATCACTGATGTACTATAGATCATCACTGATGTACTATAGATCATCACTGATGTACTATGGACCATCACTGATGTACTATAGATCATCACTGATGTACTATGGACCATCACTGGTGTACTATGGATCATCACTGGTGTACTGTGGATCATCACTGGTGTACTATGGACCGTCCCTGATGTACTGTGGATCATCACTGATGTACTGTGGATCATCACTGATGTACTATAGTTCATCACTGATGTACTATGGGCCATCACTGGTGTACTATGGATCATCACTGGTGTACTATGGATCATCACTGATGTACTATGGACCATCCCTGATGTACTGTGGATCATCACTGATGTACTGTGGATCATCACTGATGTACTATGGATCATCACTGATGTACTGTGGATCATCACTGATGCACTATAGTTCATCACTGATGTACTATGGGCCATCACTGGTGTACTATGGATCATCACTGATGTACTATGGATCATCACTGATGTACTATGGACCATCCCTGATGTACTGTGGATCATCAATGATGTACTATAGTTCATCACTGATGTACTATGGGCCATCACTGGTGTACTATGGATCATCACTGGTGTACTATGGATCATCAGTGATGTACTATAGATCATCACTGATGTACTATAGATCATCACTGATGTACTATGGACCATCACTGATGTACTATAGATCATCACTGATGTACTATGGACCATCACTGGTGTACTATGGATCATCACTGGTGTACTGTGGATCATCACTGGTGTACTATGGACCATCCCTGATGTACTGTGGATCATCACTGATGTACTGTGGATCATCACTGATGTACTATAGTTCATCACTGATGTACTATGGGCCATCACTGGTGTACTATGGATCATCACTGGTGTACTATGGATCATCACTGATGTACTATGGACCATCCCTGATGTACTGTGGATCATCACTGATGTACTGTGGATCATCACTGATGTACTATGGATCATCACTGATGTACTGTGGATCATCACTGATGTACTATAGTTCATCACTGATGTACTATGGGCCATCACTGGTGTACTATGGATCATCACTGGTGTACTATGGATCATCACTGATGTACTATGGACCATCCCTGATGTACTGTGGATCATCACTGATGTACTATAGTTCATCACTGATGTACTATGGGCCATCACTGGTGTACTATGGATCATCACTGGTGTACTATGGATCATCACTGATGTACTATGGACCATCCCTGATGTACTGTGGATCATCACTGATGTACTGTGGATCATCACTGATGTACTATGGATCATCACTGATGTACTATGGGCCATCACTGGTGTACTATGGGCCATCACTGGTGTACTATGGATCATCACTGGTGTACTATGGACCATCACTGATGTACTATGGACCATCACTGATGTACTATGGACCATCACTGATGTACTATGGATCATCACTGATATACTGTGGACCATCCCTGATGTACTGTGGATCATCACTGATGTACTGTGGATCATCACTGAAGTATTGTGGATCATCACTGATGTACTGTGGATCATCACTGATGTACTGTGTATCATAACTGATGTACTGTGGATCATCACTGATGTACTATAGATCATCACTGATGTACTATGGACCATCACTGGTGTACTATGGATCATCACTGGTGTACTATGGATCATCACTGATGTACTATGGATCATCACTGATATACTGTGGATCATCACTGATGTACTATAGTTCATCACTGATGTACTATGGATCATCACTGATGTACTATAGTTCATCACTGATGTACTATGGGCCATCACTGGTGTACTATGGATCATCACTGGTGTACTATGGATCATCACTGATATACTGTGGATCATCACTGATGTACTGTGGATCATCACTGATATACTGTGGATCATCACTGATGTACTATGGATCATCACTGATGTACTGTGGATCATCACTGATGTACTATGGGCCATCACTGGTGTACTATGGATCATCACTGGTGTACTATGGATCATCACTGGTGTACTATGGATCATCACTGATGTACTATGGACCATCCCTGATGTACTGTGGATCATCACTGATGTACTATAGTTCATCACTGATGTACTATGGGCCATCACTGGTGTACTATGGATCATCACTGGTGTACTATGGATCATCACTGATGTACTATGGACCATCCCTGATGTACTGTGGATCATCACTGATGTACTGTGGATCATCACTGATGTACTATGGATCATCACTGATGTACTATGGGCCATCACTGGTGTACTATGGGCCATCACTGGTGTACTATAGATCATCACTGGTGTACTATGGACCATCACTGATGTACTATGGATCATCACTGATATACTGTGGACCATCCCTGATGTACTGTGGATCATCACTGATGTACTGTGGATCATCACTGAAGTATTGTGGATCATCACTGATGTACTGTGGATCATCACTGATGTACTGTGTATCATAACTGATGTACTGTGGATCATCACTGATGTACTATAGATCATCACTGATGTACTATGGACCATCACTGATGTACTATAGATCATCACTGATGTACTATGGACCATCACTGGTGTACTATGGATCATCACTGGTGTACTGTGGATCATCACTGGTGTACTATGGACCATCCCTGATGTACTGTGGATCATCACTGATGTACTGTGGATCATCACTGATGTACTATAGTTCATCACTGATGTACTATAGGCCATCACTGGTGTACTATGGATCATCACTGGTGTACTATGGATCATCACTGATGTACTATGGACCATCCCTGATGTACTGTGGATCATCACTGATGTACTGTGGATCATCACTGATGTACTATGGATCATCACTGATGTACTGTGGATCATCACTGATGTACTATTGTTCATCACTGATGTACTATGGGCCATCACTGGTGTACTATGGATCATCACTGGTGTACTATGGATCATCACTGATGTACTATGGACCATCCCTGATGTACTGTGGATCATCACTGATGTACTATAGTTCATCACTGATGTACTATGGGCCATCACTGGTGTACTATGGATCATCACTGGTGTACTATGGATCATCACTGATGTACTATGGACCATCCCTGATGTACTGTGGATCATCACTGATGTACTGTGGATCATCACTGATGTACTATGGGCCATCACTGGTGTACTATGGGCCATCACTGGTGTACTATGGATCATCACTGGTGTACTATGGACCATCACTGATGTACTATGGACCATCACTGATGTACTATGGATCATCACTGATATACTGTGGACCATCCCTGATGTACTGTGGATCATCACTGATGTACTGTGGATCATCACTGAAGTATTGTGGATCATCACTGATGTACTGTGGATCATCACTAATGTACTGTGGATCATAACTGATGTACTGTAGATCATCACTGATGTACTATAGATCCTCACTGGTGTACTATGTATATAGATCATCACTGATGTACTATGGACCATCACTGATGTACTATAGATCATCACTGATGTACTATGGACCATCACTGGTGTACTATGGATCATCACTGGTGTACTGTGGATCATCACTGGTGTACTATGGACCATCCCTGATGTACTGTGGATCATCACTGATGTACTGTGGATCATCACTGATGTACTATAGTTCATCACTGATGTACTATGGGCCATCACTGGTGTACTATGGATCATCACTGATGTACTATGGGCCATCCCTGATGTACTGTGGATCATCACTGATGTACTATAGTTCATCACTGATGTACTATGGGCCATCACTGGTGTACTATGGATCATCACTGGTGTACTATGGATCATCACTGATGTACTATAGATCATCACTCATGTACTATAGCTCATCACTGATGTACTATGGACCATCACTGATGTACTATAGATCATCACTGATGTACTATGGACCATCACTGGTGTACTATGGATCATCACTGGTGTACTGTGGATCATCACTGGTGTACTGTGGATCATCACTGATGTACTGTGGATCATCACTGATGTACTATAGGTCATCACTGATGTACTATGGGCCATCACTGGTGTACTATGGATCATCACTGGTGTACTATGGATCATCACTGATGTACTATGGACCATCCCTGATGTACTGTGGATCATCACTGATATACTGTGGATCATCACTGATGTACTATGGATCATCACTGATGTACTGTGGATCATCACTGATGTACTATAGTTCATCACTGATGTACTATGGGCCATCACTGGTGTACTATGGATCATCACTGGTGTACTATGGATCATCACTGATGTACTATGGACCATCCCTGATGTACTGTGGATCATCACTGATGTACTATAGTTCATCACTGATGTACTATGGGCCATCACTGGTGTACTATAGATCATCACTGGTGTACTATGGACCATCACTGATGTACTATGGATCATCACTGATATACTGTGGACCATCCCTGATGTACTGTGGATCATCACTGATGTACTGTGGATCATCACTGAAGTATTGTGGATCATCACTGATGTACTGTGGATCATCACTGATGTACTGTGTATCATAACTGATGTACTGTGGATCATCACTGATGTACTATAGATCATCACTGATGTACTATGGACCATCACTGATGTACTATAGATCATCACTGATGTACTATGGACCATCACTGGTGTACTATGGATCATCACTGGTGTACTGTGGATCATCACTGGTGTACTATGGACCATCCCTGATGTACTGTGGATCATCACTGATGTACTGTGGATCATCACTGATGTACTATAGTTCATCACTGATGTACTATGGGCCATCACTGGTGTACTATGGATCATCACTGGTGTACTATGGATCATCACTGATGTACTATGGACCATCCCTGATGTACTGTGGATCATCACTGATGTACTGTGGATCATCACTGATGTACTATGGATCATCACTGATGTACTATGGATCATCACTGATGTACTATTGTTCATCACTGATGTACTATGGGCCATCACTGATGTACTATGGACCATCCCTGGTGTACTATGGATCATCACTGATGTACTATGGACCATCCATGATGTACTGTGGATCATCACTGATGTACTATAGTTCATCACTGATGTACTATGGGCCATCACTGGTGTACTATGGATCATCACTGGTGTACTATGGATCATCACTGATGTACTATGGACCATCCCTGATGTACTGTGGATCATCACTGATGTACTGTGGATCATCACTGATGTACTATGGATTATCACTGATGTACTATGGGCCCTCACTGGTGTACTATGGGCCATCACTGGTGTACTATGGATCATCACTGGTGTACTATGGATCATCACTGGTGTACTATGGACCATCACTGATGTACTATGGACCATCACTGATGTACTATGGATCATCACTGATATGCTGTGGACCATCCCTGATGTACTGTGGATCATCACTGATGTACTGTGGATCATTACTGAAGTATTGTGGATCATCACTGATGTACTGTGGATCATCACTAATGTACTGTGGATCATAACTGATGTACTGTAGATCATCACTGATGTACTATAGATCATCACTGGTGTACTATGTATATAGATCATCACTGATGTACTATGGACCATCACTGATGTACTATAGATCATCACTGATGTACTATGGACCATCACTGGTGTACTATGGATCATCACTGGTGTACTGTGGATCATCACTGGTGTACTATGGACCATCCCTGATGTACTGTGGATCATCACTGATGTACTGTGGATCATCACTGATGTACTATAGTTCATCACTGATGTACTATGGGCCATCACTGGTGTACTATGGATCATCACTGGTGTACTATGGATCATCACTGATGTACTATGGACCATCCCTGATGTACTGTGGATCATCACTGATGTACTATAGTTCATCACTGATGTACTATGGGCCATCACTGGTGTACTATGGATCATCACTGGTGTACTATGGATCATCACTGATGTACTATGGACCATCCCTGATGTACTGTGGATCATCACTGATGTACTGTGGATCATCATTGATGTACTATGGATCATCACTGATGTACTATGGGCCATCACTGGTGTACTACGGGCCATCACTGGTGTACTATGGATCATCACTGGTGTACTATGGATCATCACTGGTGTACTATGGACCATCACTGATGTACTGTGGACCACCACTGATGTACTGTGCATCATAACTGATGTACTGTGGATCATCCCTGGTGTACTATGGAACATTACTGGTGTACTATGGATCATCACTGGTGTACTATGGATCATCACTGATGTACTATGGGCCATCACTGATGTACCATGGATCATCACTGATATACTGTGGACCATCCCTGATGTACTGTGGATCATCACTGATGTACTGTGGATCATCACTGAAGTATTGTGGATCATCACTGATGTACTGTGGATCATCACTGATGTACTGTGGATCATAACTGATGTACTGTGGATCATCACTGGTGTACTATGGATCATCACTGATGTACTATGGATCATCACTGATGTACTATGGACCATCACTGATGTACTATGGGCCATCACTGGTGTACTATGGATCATCACTGATGTACTGTGGATCATCACTGATGTACTGTGGGCCATCACTGATGTACTATGGATCATCACTGATATACTGTGGACCATCCCTGATGTATTGTGGATCATCACTGATGTACTGTGGATCATCACTGATGTACTATTAATTATCACTGAAGTACTATGGGCCATCACTGGTGTACTATGGATCATCACTGGTGTACTATGGATCATCACTGATGTACTATGGATCATCACTGATGTACTATGGATCATGACTGGTGTACTATGGATCATCACTGATGTACTGTGGACCATCCCTGATGTACTGTGGACCATCACTGATGTACTGTGGATCATCACTGATGTACTGTGGATCATCACTGATGTACTGAGGATCATCACTGATGTACTATGGATCATCACTGATGTACCTTGGATCATCACTGATGTACTGTGGATCATCACTGATGTACTGTGGATCATCACTGATGTACTATAGATCATCACTGTAGTACTATGGGCCATGACTGGTGTACTATGGATCATCACTGATGTACTATGGATTATCACTGATGTATTATGGATCATCACTGATGTACTATGAGCCATCACTGATGTACTATGGATCATCACTGGTGTACTATGGATCATCACTGATGTACTATGAGCCATCACTGATGTACTATGGATCATCACTGGTGTACTATGGATCATCACTGATGTACTATGGATCATCACTGATGTACTATGAGCCATCACTGATGTACTATGGGCCATCCCTGGTGTACTATGGATCATCACTGATGTACTGTGGATCATCACTGATGTACTATGGGACATCACTGGTGTACTATGGGCCATCACTGGTGTACTATGGATCATCACTGGTGTACTATGGGCCATCACTGGTGTACTATGGGCCATCACTGGTGTACTATGGATCATCACTGGTGTACTATGGACCATCACTGATGTACTATGGCTCATCACTGATATACTGTGGACCATCCCTGATATACTGTGGATCATCCCTGATGTACTGTGGATCATCACTGATCTACTGTGGGCCATCACAGGTGTACTGTGGGCCATCACAGGTGTACTATGGAGCATCACTGATGTACTATGGATCATCACTGGTGTACTATGGATCATCACTGATGTACTGTGGACCATCCCTGATGTACTATAGATCATCACTGATGTACTGTGGATCATCACTGATGTACTATGGGCCATCACTGGTGTACTATGGGCCATCACTGGTGTACTATGGATCATCACTGGATTACTATGGATCATCCCTGGTGTACTATGGACCATCACTGATGTGCTTTGGGCCATCACTGGTGTACTATGGATCATCACTGATGTACTGTGGACCATCCCTGATGTACTGTGGATCATCACTGATGTACTATGGATCATCACTGATATACTATGGACCATCACTGGTGTACTATGGACCATCACTGGTGTACTATGGATCATCACTGATGTACTGTGGATCATCACTGATGTACTGTGGGCCATCACTGATGTACTATGGATCATCACTGATATACTGTGGACAATCCCTGATGTATTGTGGATCATCACTGATGTACTGTGGATCATCACTGATGTACTATAGATCATCACTGAAGTACTATGGGCCATCACTGGTGTACTATGGATCATCACTGGTGTACTATGGGCCATCACTGGTGTACTATGGATCATCACTGATGTTCTATGGATCATCACTGATGTACTATGGATCATGACTGGTTTACTATGGATCATCACTGATGTACTGTGGACCATCCCTGATGTCCTGTGGATCATCACTGATGTACTGTGGATCATCACTGATGTACTGTGGATCATCACTGATGTACTCTGGATCATCATTGATGTACTGAGGATCATCACTGATGTACTATGGATCATCACTGATGTACCGTGGATCATCACTGATGTACTGTGGATCATCACTGATATACTGTGGATCATCACTGATGTACTATGGATCATCACTGATGTACTGTGGATCATCACTGATGTACTATAGTTCATCACTGATGTACTATGGGCCATCACTGGTGTACTATGGATCATCACTGGTGTACTATGGATCATCACTGATGTACTATGGACCATCCCTGATGTACTGTGGATCATCACTGATGTACTATAGTTCATCACTGATGTACTATGGGCCATCACTGGTGTACTATGGATCATCACTGGTGTACTATGGATCATCACTGATGTACTATGGACCATCCCTGATGTACTGTGGATCATCACTGATGTACTGTGGATCATCACTGATGTACTATGGATCATCACTGATGTACTATGGGCCATCACTGGTGTACTATGGGCCATCACTGGTGTACTATAGATCATCACTGGTGTACTATGGACCATCACTGATGTACTATGGATCATCACTGATATACTGTGGACCATCCCTGATGTACTGTGGATCATCACTGATGTACTGTGGATCATCACTGAAGTATTGTGGATCATCACTGATGTACTGTGGATCATCACTGATGTACTGTGTATCATAACTGATGTACTGTGGATCATCACTGATGTACTATAGATCATCACTGATGTACTATGGACCATCACTGATGTACTATAGATCATCACTGATGTACTATGGACCATCACTGGTGTACTATGGATCATCACTGGTGTACTGTGGATCATCACTGGTGTACTATGGACCATCCCTGATGTACTGTGGATCATCACTGATGTACTGTGGATCATCACTGATGTACTATAGTTCATCACTGATGTACTATAGGCCATCACTGGTGTACTATGGATCATCACTGGTGTACTATGGATCATCACTGATGTACTATGGACCATCCCTGATGTACTGTGGATCATCACTGATGTACTGTGGATCATCACTGATGTACTATGGATCATCACTGATGTACTGTGGATCATCACTGATGTACTATTGTTCATCACTGATGTACTATGGGCCATCACTGGTGTACTATGGATCATCACTGGTGTACTATGGATCATCACTGATGTACTATGGACCATCCCTGATGTACTGTGGATCATCACTGATGTACTATAGTTCATCACTGATGTACTATGGGCCATCACTGGTGTACTATGGATCATCACTGGTGTACTATGGATCATCACTGATGTACTATGGACCATCCCTGATGTACTGTGGATCATCACTGATGTACTGTGGATCATCACTGATGTACTATGGATCATCACTGATGTACTATGGGCCATCACTGGTGTACTATGGGCCATCACTGGTGTACTATGGATCATCACTGGTGTACTATGGACCATCACTGATGTACTATGGACCATCACTGATGTACTATGGATCATCACTGATATACTGTGGACCATCCCTGATGTACTGTGGATCATCACTGATGTACTGTGGATCATCACTGAAGTATTGTGGATCATCACTGATGTACTGTGGATCATCACTAATGTACTGTGGATCATAACTGATGTACTGTAGATCATCACTGATGTACTATAGATCATCACTGGTGTACTATGTATATAGATCATCACTGATGTACTATGGACCATCACTGATGTACTATAGATCATCACTGATGTACTATGGACCATCACTGGTGTACTATGGATCATCACTGGTGTACTGTGGATCATCACTGGTGTACTATGGACCATCCCTGATGTACTGTGGATCATCACTGATGTACTGTGGATCATCACTGATGTACTATAGTTCATCACTGATGTACTATGGGCCATCACTGGTGTACTATGGATCATCACTGATGTACTATGGGCCATCCCTGATGTACTGTGGATCATCACTGATGTACTATAGTTCATCACTGATGTACTATGGGCCATCACTGGTGTACTATGGATCATCACTGGTGTACTATGGATCATCACTGATGTACTATAGATCATCACTCATGTACTATAGCTCATCACTGATGTACAATGGACCATCACTGATGTACTATAGATCATCACTGATGTACTATGGACCATCACTGGTGTACTATGGATCATCACTGGTGTACTGTGGATCATCACTGGTGTACTGTGGATCATCACTGATGTACTGTGGATCATCACTGATGTACTATAGTTCATCACTGATGTACTATGGGCCATCACTGGTGTACTATGGATCATCACTGGTGTACTATGGATCACGCTGATGTACTATGGACCATCCCTGATGTACTGTGGATCATCACTGATATACTATGGATCATCACTGATGTACTATGGATCATCACTGATGTACTGTGGATCATCACTGATGTACTATAGTTCATCACTGATGTACTATGGGCCATCACTGGTGTACTATGGATCATCACTGGTGTACTATGGATCATCACTGATGTACTATGGACCATCCCTGATGTACTGTGGATCATCACTGATGTACTATAGTTCATCACTGATGTACTATGGGCCATCACTGGTGTACTATAGATCATCACTGGTGTACTATGGACCATCACTGATGTACTATGGATCATCACTGATATACTGTGGACCATCCCTGATGTACTGTGGATCATCACTGATGTACTGTGGATCATCACTGAAGTATTGTGGATCATCACTGATGTACTGTGGATCATCACTGATGTACTGTGTATCATAACTGATGTACTGTGGATCATCACTGATGTACTATAGATCATCACTGATGTACTATGGACCATCACTGATGTACTATAGATCATCACTGATGTACTATGGACCATCACTGGTGTACTATGGATCATCACTGGTGTACTGTGGATCATCACTGGTGTACTATGGACCATCCCTGATGTACTGTGGATCATCACTGATGTACTGTGGATCATCACTGATGTACTATAGTTCATCACTGATGTACTATGGGCCATCACTGGTGTACTATGGATCATCACTGGTGTACTATGGATCATCACTGATGTACTATGGACCATCCCTGATGTACTGTGGATCATCACTGAAGTACTGTGGATCATCACTGATGTACTATGGATCATCACTGATGTACTATGGATCATCACTGATGTACTATTGTTCATCACTGATGTACTATGGGCCATCACTGATGTACTATGGACCATCCCTGGTGTACTATGGATCATCACTGATGTACTATGGACCATCCATGATGTACTGTGGATCATCACTGATGTACTATAGTTCATCACTGATGTACTATGGGCCATCACTGGTGTACTATGGATCATCACTGGTGTACTATGGATCATCACTGATGTACTATGGACCATCCCTGATGTACTGTGGATCATCACTGATGTACTGTGGATCATCACTGATGTACTATGGATTATCACTGATGTACTATGGGCCCTCACTGGTGTACTATGGGCCATCACTGGTGTACTATGGATCATCACTGGTGTACTATGGATCATCACTGGTGTACTATGGACCATCACTGATGTACTATGGACCATCACTGATGTACTATGGATCATCACTGATATGCTGTGGACCATCCCTGATGTACTGTGGATCATCACTGATGTACTGTGGATCATTACTGAAGTATTGTGGATCATCACTGATGTACTGTGGATCATCACTAATGTACTGTGGATCATAACTGATGTACTGTAGATCATCACTGATGTACTATAGATCATCACTGGTGTACTATGTATATAGATCATCACTGATGTACTATGGACCATCACTGATGTACTATAGATCATCACTGATGTACTATGGACCATCACTGGTGTACTATGGATCATCACTGGTGTACTGTGGATCATCACTGGTGTACTATGGACCATCCCTGATGTACTGTGGATCATCACTGATGTACTGTGGATCATCACTGATGTACTATAGTTCATCACTGATGTACTATGGGCCATCACTGGTGTACTATGGATCATCACTGGTGTACTATGGATCATCACTGATGTACTATGGACCATCCCTGATGTACTGTGGATCATCACTGATGTACTATAGTTCATCACTGATGTACTATGGGCCATCACTGGTGTACTATGGATCATCACTGGTGTACTATGGATCATCACTGATGTACTATGGACCATCCCTGATGTACTGTGGATCATCACTGATGTACTGTGGATCATCATTGATGTACTATGGATCATCACTGATGTACTATGGGCCATCACTGGTGTACTACGGGCCATCACTGGTGTACTATGGATCATCACTGGTGTACTATGGATCATCACTGGTGTACTATGGACCATCACTGATGTACTGTGGACCACCACTGATGTACTGTGCATCATAACTGATGTACTGTGGATCATCCCTGGTGTACTATGGAACATTACTGGTGTACTATGGATCATCACTGGTGTACTATGGATCATCACTGATGTACTATGGGCCATCACTGATGTACCATGGATCATCACTGATATACTGTGGACCATCCCTGATGTACTGTGGATCATCACTGATGTACTGTGGATCATCACTGAAGTATTGTGGATCATCACTGATGTACTGTGGATCATCACTGATGTACTGTGGATCATAACTGATGTACTGTGGATCATCACTGGTGTACTATGGATCATCACTGATGTACTATGGATCATCACTGATGTACTATGGACCATCACTGATGTACTATGGGCCATCACTGGTGTACTATGGATCATCACTGATGTACTGTGGATCATCACTGATGTACTGTGGGCCATCACTGATGTACTATGGATCATCACTGATATACTGTGGACCATCCCTGATGTATTGTGGATCATCACTGATGTACTGTGGATCATCACTGATGTACTATTAATTATCACTGAAGTACTATGGGCCATCACTGGTGTACTATGGATCATCACTGGTGTACTATGGATCATCACTGATGTACTATGGATCATCACTGATGTACTATGGATCATGACTGGTGTACTATGGATCATCACTGATGTACTGTGGACCATCCCTGATGTACTGTGGACCATCACTGATGTACTGTGGATCATCACTGATGTACTGTGGATCATCACTGATGTACTGAGGATCATCACTGATGTACTATGGATCATCACTGATGTACCTTGGATCATCACTGATGTACTGTGGATCATCACTGATGTACTGTGGATCATCACTGATGTACTATAGATCATCACTGTAGTACTATGGGCCATGACTGGTGTACTATGGATCATCACTGATGTACTATGGATTATCACTGATGTATTATGGATCATCACTGATGTACTATGAGCCATCACTGATGTACTATGGATCATCACTGGTGTACTATGGATCATCACTGATGTACTATGAGCCATCACTGATGTACTATGGATCATCACTGGTGTACTATGGATCATCACTGATGTACTATGGATCATCACTGATGTACTATGAGCCATCACTGATGTACTATGGGCCATCCCTGGTGTACTATGGATCATCACTGATGTACTGTGGATCATCACTGATGTACTATGGGACATCACTGGTGTACTATGGGCCATCACTGGTGTACTATGGGCCATCACTGGTGTACTATGGATCATCACTGGTGTACTATGGGCCATCACTGGTGTACTATGGGACATCACTGGTGTACTATGGATCATCACTGGTGTACTATGGACCATCACTGATGTACTATGGCTCATCACTGATATACTGTGGACCATCCCTGATATACTGTGGATCATCCCTGATGTACTGTGGATCATCACTGATCTACTGTGGGCCATCACAGGTGTACTGTGGGCCATCACAGGTGTACTATGGAGCATCACTGATGTACTATGGATCATCACTGGTGTACTATGGATCATCACTGATGTACTGTGGACCATCCCTGATGTACTATAGATCATCACTGATGTACTGTGGATCATCACTGATGTACTATGGGCCATCACTGGTGTACTATGGGCCATCACTGGTGTACTATGGATCATCACTGGATTACTATGGATCATCCCTGGTGTACTATGGACCATCACTGATGTGCTTTGGGCCATCACTGGTGTACTATGGATCATCACTGATGTACTGTGGACCATCCCTGATGTACTGTGGATCATCACTGATGTACTATGGATCATCACTGATATACTATGGACCATCACTGGTGTACTATGGACCATCACTGGTGTACTATGGATCATCACTGATGTACTGTGGATCATCACTGATGTACTGTGGGCCATCACTGATGTACTATGGATCATCACTGATATACTGTGGACAATCCCTGATGTATTGTGGATCATCACTGATGTACTGTGGATCATCACTGATGTACTATAGATCATCACTGAAGTACTATGGGCCATCACTGGTGTACTATGGATCATCACTGGTGTACTATGGGCCATCACTGGTGTACTATGGATCATCACTGATGTTCTATGGATCATCACTGATGTACTATGGATCATGACTGGTTTACTATGGATCATCACTGATGTACTGTGGACCATCCCTGATGTCCTGTGGATCATCACTGATGTACTGTGGATCATCACTGATGTACTGTGGATCATCACTGATGTACTGTGGATCATCATTGATGTACTGAGGATCATCACTGATGTACTATGGATCATCACTGATGTACCGTGGATCATCACTGATGTACTGTGGATCATCACTGATGTACTGTGGATCATCACTGATGTACTATAGATCATCACTGAAGTACTATGGGCCATCACTGGTGTACTATGGATCATCACTGATGTATTATGGATCATCACTGATGTACTATGAGCCATCACTGATGTACTATGGATCATCACTGGTTTACTATGGATCATCACTGATGTACTATGGATCATCACTGATGTACTATGAGCCATCACTGATGTACTATGGATCATCACTGGTGTACTATGGATCATCACTGATGTACTATGGATCATCACTGATGTACTATGAGCCATCACTGATGTACTATGGGCCATCCCTGGTGTACTATGGATCATCACTGATGTACTGTGGATCATCACTGATGTACTATGGGACATCACTGGTATACTATGGGCCATCTCTGGTGTACTATGGATCATCACTGGTGTACTATGGGCCATCACTGGTGAACTATGGATCATCACTGGTGTACTATGGGCCATCACTGATGTACTATGGATCATCACTGATGTAGTGTGGACCATCCCTGATGTACTGTGGATCATCACTGATGTACTATGGACCATCCCTGATGTACTATGGACCATCCCTGATGTACTGTGAATCATCACTGGTGTACTGTGGATCATCACTGATGTACTATAGATCATCACTGATGTACTGTGGATCATCACTGATGTACTATGGGCCATCACTGGTGTACTATGGACCATCCCTGATGTACTGTGGATCATCACTGATGTACTATGGATCATCACTGATGTACTGAGGATCATCACTGATGTACTATAGTTCATCACTGATGTACTATGGGCCATCACTGGTGTACTATGGATCATCACTGGTGTACTATGGATCATGACTGATGTACTATGGACCATCCCTGATGTACTGTGGATCATCTCTGATGTACTATAGATCATCACTGATGTACTATGGGCCATCACTGGTGTACTATGGATCATCACTGGTGTACTATGGATCATCACTGATGTACTATGGACCATCCCTGATGTACTGTGGATCATCACTGATGTACTGTGGATCATCACTGATGTACTATGGATCATCACTGATGTACTATGGGCCATCACTGGTGTACTATGGGCCATCACTGGTGTACTATGAATCATCACTGGTGTACTATGGACCATCACTGATGTACTATGGACCATCACTGATGTACTATGGATCATCACTGATATACTGTGGACCATCACTGATGTACTGTGGACCATCCCTGATGTACTGTGGATCATCACTGAAGTATTGTGGATCATCACTGACGTACTGTGGATCATCACTGATGTACTGTGGATCATCACTAATGTACTGTGGATCATAACTGATGTACTGTGGATCATCACTAGTGTACTATGGACCATCCCTGATGTACTGTGGATCATCACTGATGTACTGTGGATCATCACTGATGTACTATAGTTCATCACTGATGTACTATGGGCCATCACTGGTGTACTATGGATCATCACTGGTGTACTATGGATCATCACTGATGTACTATGGACCATCCCTGATGTACTGTGGATCATCACTGATGTACTGTGGATCATCACTGATGTACTATGGATCATCACTGATGTACTATGGGCCATCACTGGTGTACTATGGATCATCACTGATGTACTATGGATCATCACTGATGTACTATGGACCATCACTGATGTACTATGGGCCATCACTGGTGTACTATGGATCATCACCGATGTACTGTGGACCATCCCTGATGTACTGTGGACCATCACTGATGTACTGTGGATCATCACTGATGTACTCTGGATCATCACTGATGTACTATAGATCATCACTGATGTACTATAGATCATCACTGATGTACTATGGACCATCACTGATGTACTATAGATCATCACTGATGTACTATGGACCATCACTGGTGTACTATGGATCATCACTGGTGTACTGTGGATCATCACTGGTGTACTATGGACCATCCCTGATGTACTGTGGATCATCACTGATGTACTGTGGATCATCACTGATGTACTGTAGTTCATCACTGATATACTGTGGGCCATCACTGGTGTACTATGGATCATCACTGGTGTACTATGGATCATCACTGATGTACTATGGACCATCCCTGATGTACTGTGGATCATCACTGATGTACTGTGGATCATCACTGATGTACTATGGATCATCACTGATGTACTGTGGATCATCACTGATGTACTATAGTTCATCACTGATGTACTATGGGCCATCACTGGTGTACTATGGATCATCACTGGTGTACTATGGATCATCACTGATGTACTATGGGCCATCACTGGTGTACTATGGATCATCACTGGTGTACTATGGATCATCACTGATGTACTATAGATCATCACTGATGTACTATAGCTCATCACTGATGTACTATGGACCATCACTGATGTACTATAGATCATCACTGATGTACTATGGACCATCACTGGTGTACTATGGATCATCACTGGTGTACTGTGGATCATCACTGGTGTACTATGGACCATCCCTGATGTACTGTGGATCATCACTGATGTACTGTGGATCATCACTGATGTACTATAGTTCATCACTGATGTACTATGGGCCATCACTGGTGTACTATGGATCATCACTGGTGTACTATGGATCATCACTGATGTACTATGGACCATCCCTGATGTACTGTGGATCATCACTGATGTACTGTGGATCATCACTGATGTACTATGGATCATCACTGATGTACTATGGGCCATCACTGGTGTACTATGGGCCATCACTGGTGTACTATGGATCATCACTGGTGTACTATGGACCATCACTGATGTACTATGGACCATCACTGATGTACTATGGATCATCACTGATATACTGTGGACCATCCCTGATGTACTGTGGATCATCACTGATGTACTGTGGATCATCACTGAAGTATTGTGGATCATCACTGATGTACTGTGGATCATCACTGATGTACTGTGTATCATAACTGATGTATTGTGGATCATCACTGATGTACTATAGATCATCACTGATGTACTACAGATCATCACTGATGGACTATGGACCATCACTGATGTACTATAGATCATCACTGATGTACTATGGACCATCACTGGTGTACTATGGATCATCACTGGTGTACTGTGGATCATCACTGGTGTACTATGGACCATCCCTGATGTACTGTGGATCATCACTGATGTACTGTGGATCATCACTGATGCCCTATAGTTCATCACTGATGTACTATGGGCCATCACTGGTGTACTATGGATCATCACTGGTGTACTATGGACCATCACTGGTGTACTATGGATCATCACTGGTGTACTGTGGATCATCACTGGTGTACTATGGACCATCCCTGATGTACTGTGGATCATCACTGATGTACTGTGGATCATCACTGATGTACTATAGTTCATCACTGATGTACTATGGGCCATCACTGGTGTACTATGGATCATCACTGGTGTACTATGGATCATCACTGATGTACTATGGACCATCCCTGATGTACTGTGGATCATCACTGATGTACTGTGGATCATCACTGATGTACTATGGATCATCACTGATGTACTGTGGATCATCACTGATGTACTATGGGCCATCACTGGTGTACTATGGGCCATCACTGGTGTACTATGGATCATCACTGATGTACTATGGATCATCACTGATGTACTATGGACCATCACTGATGTGCTATGGGCCATCACTGGTGTACTATGGATCATCACCGATGTACTGTGGACCATCCCTGATGTACTGTGGACCATCACTGATGTACTGTGGATCATCACTGATGTACTATGGATCATCACTGATGTACTATAGATCATCACTGATATACTATAGATCATCACTGATGTACTATGGACCATCACTGGTGTACTATGGATCATCACTGGTGTACTGTGGATCATCACTGGTGTACTATGGACCATCCCTGATGTACTGTGGATCATCACTGATATACTATGGATCATCACTGATGTACTATGGATCATCACTGATGTACTATAGTTCATCACTGATGTACTATGGGCCATCACTGGTGTACTATGGATCATCACTGGTGTACTATGGATCATCACTGATGTACTATGGACCATCCCTGATGTACTGTGGATCATCACTGATGTACTGTGGATCATCACTGATGTACTATAGTTCATCACTGATGTACTATGGGCCATCACTGGTGTACTATGGATCATCACTGGTGTACTATGGATCATCACTGATGTACTATGGACCATCCCTGATGTACTGTGGATCATCACTGATGTACTATAGTTCATCACTGATGTACTATGGGCCATCAATGGTGTACTATGGATAATCACTGGTGCACTATGGATCATCACTGATGTACTATAGATCATCACTGATGTACTATAGTTCATCACTGATGTACTATAGATCATCACTGATGTACTATGGACCATCACTGGTGTACTATAGATCATCACTGATGTACTATGGACTATCACTGGTGTACTATGGATCATCACTGGTGTACTGTGGATCATCACTGGTGTACTATGGACCATCCCTGATGTACTGTGGATCATCATTGATGTACTGTGGATCATCCCTGATGTACTATAGTTCATCACTGATGTACTATGGGCCATCACTGGTGTACTATGGATCATCACTGGTGTACTATGGATCATCACTGATGTACTATGGACCATCCCTGATGTACTGTGGATCATCACTGATGTACTGTGGATCATCACTGATGTACTATAGTTCATCACTGATGTACTATGGGCCATCACTGGTGTACTATGGATCATCACTGGTGTACTATGGGCCATCACTGGTGTACTATGGATCATCACTGATGTACTGTGGATCATCACTGATGTACTATAGTTCATCACTGATGTACTATGGGCCATCACTGGTGTACTATGGATCATCACTGGTGTACTATGGATCATCACTGATGTACTGTGGACCATCCCTGATGTACTGTGGATCATCACTGATGTACTGTGGATCATCACTGATGTACTATGGATCATCACTGATGTACTATGGGCCATCACTGGTGTACTATGGGCCATCACTGGTGTACTATGGATCATCACTGATGTACTATGGATCATCACTGATATACTGTGGACCATCCCTGATGTACTGTGGATCATCACTGATGTACTGTGGATCATCACTGAAGTATTGTGGATCATCACTGATGTACTGTGGATCATCACTGATGTACTGTGGATCATCACTGATGTACTGTGTATCATAACTGATGTACTGTGGATCATCACTGATGTACTATAGATCATCACTGATGTACTATAGATCATCAATGATGTACTATGGACCATCACTGATGTACTATAGATCATCACTGATGTACATTGGACCATCACTGGTGTACTATGGATCATCACTGGTGTACTGTGGATCATCACTGGTGTACTATGGACCATCCCTGATGTACTGTGGATCATCACTGATGTACTGTGGATCATCACTGATGTACTATAGTTCATCACTGATGTACTATGGGCCATCACTGGTGTACTATGGATCATCACTGGTGTACTATGGATCATCACTGATGTACTATGGACCATCCCTGATGTACTGTGGATCATCACTGATGTACTGTGGATCATCACTGATGTACTATGGATCATCACTGATGTACTGTGGATCATCACTGATGTACTATAGTTCATCACTGATGTACTATGGGCCATCACTGGTGTACTATGGATCATCACTGGTGTACTATGGATCATCACTGATGTACTATGGACCATCCCTGATGTACTGTGGATCATCTCTGATGTACTATAGTTCATCACTGATGTACTATGGGCCATCACTGGTGTACTATGGATCATCACTGGTGTACTATGGATCATCACTGATGTACTATGGACCATCCCTGATGTACTGTGGATCATCACTGATGTACTGTGGATCATCACTGATGTACTATGGATCATCACTGATGTACTATGGGCCATCACTGGTGTACTATGGGCCATCACTGGTGTACTATGGATCATCACTGGTGTACTATGGACCATCACTGATGTACTATGGACCATCACTGATGTACTATGGATCATCACTGATATACTGTGGACCATCCCTGATGTACTGTGGATCATCACTGATGTACTGTGGATCATCACTGAAGTATTGTGGATCATCATTGATGTACTGTGGATCATCACTGATGTACTGTGTATCATAACTGATGTACTGTGGATCATCACTGATGTACTATAGATCATCACTGTTGTACTATAGATCATCACTGATGTACTATGGACCATCACTGGTGTACTGTGGATCATCACTGGTGTACTATGGACCATCCCTGATGTACTGTGGATCATCACTGATGTACTGTGGATCATCACTGATGTACTATAGTTCATCACTGATGTACTATGGGCCATCACTGGTGTACTATGGATCATCACTGGTGTACTATGGATCATCACTGATGTACTATGGACCATCCCTGATGTACTGTGGATCATCACTGATGTACTATGGATCATCACTGATGTACTGTGGATCATCACTGATGTACTATAGTTCATCACTGATGTACTATGGGCCATCACTGGTGTACTATGGATCATCACTGGTGTACTATGGATCATGACTGATGTACTATGGACCATCCCTGATGTACTGTGGATCATCTCTGATGTACTATAGTTCATCACTGATGTACTATGGGCCATCACTGGTGTACTATGGATCATCACTGGTGTACTATGGATCATCACTGATGTACTATGGACCTTCCCTGATGTACTGTGGATCATCACTGATATACTGTGGACCATCACTGATGTACTGTGGATCATCACTGATGTACTATGGATCATCACTGATGTACTATGGGCCATCACTGGTGTACTATGGGCCATCACTGGTGTACTGTGGATCATCACTGGTGTACTATGGACCATCACTGATGTACTATGGACCATCACTGATGTACTATGGATCATCACTGATATACTGTGGACCATCACTGATGTACTGTGGACCATCCCTGATGTACTGTGGATCATCACTGAAGTATTGTGGATCATCACTGATGTACTGTGGATCATCACTGATGTACTGTGGATCGTCACTGATGTACTGTGGATCATCACTAATCTACTATGGATCATTACTTATGTACTGTGGATCATCACTGGTGTACTATGGACCATCCCTGATGTACTGTGGATCATCACTGATGTACTGTGGATCATCACTGATGTACTATAGTTCATCACTGATGTACTATGGGCCATCACTGGTGTACTATGGATCATCACTGGTGTACTATGGATCATCACTGATGTACTATGGACCATCCCTGATGTACTGTGGATCATCACTGATGTACTGTGGATCATCACTGATGTACTATGGATCATCACTGATGTACTATGGGCCATCACTGGTGTACTAAGGATCATCACTGATGTACTATGGATCATCACTGATGTACTATGGACCATCACTAATGTACTATGGGCCATCACTGGTGTACTATGGATCATCACCAATGTACTGTGGACCATCCCTGATGTACTGTGGACCATCACTGATGTACTGTGGATCATCACTGATGTACTGTGGATCATCACTGATGTACTATGGATCATCACTGATGTACTATAGATCATCACTGATGTACTATAGATCATCACTGATGTACTATGGACCATCACTGATGTACTATAGATCATCACTGATGTACTATGGACCATCACTGGTGTACTATGGATCATCACTGGTGTACTGTGGATCATCACTGGTGTACTATGGACCATCCCTGATGTACTGTGGATCATCACTGATGTACTGTGGATCATCACTGATGTACTATAGTTCATCACTGATATACTGTGGGCTTTCACTGGTGTACTATGGATCATCACTGGTGTACTATGGATCATCACTGATGTACTATGGACCATCCCTGATGTACTGTGGATCATCACTGATGTACTGTGGATCATCACTGATGTACTATGGATCATCACTGATGTACTGTGGATCATCACTGATGTACTATAGTTCATCACTGATGTACTATGGGCCATCACTGGTGTACTATGGATCATCACTGGTGTACTATGGATCATCACTAATGTACTATGGGCCATCACTGGTGTACTATGGATCATCACTGGTGTACTATGGATCATCACTGATGTACTATAGATCATCACTGATGTACTATAGCTCATCACTGATGTACTATGGACCATCACTGATGTACTATAGATCATCACTGATGTACTATGGACCATCACTGGTGTACTATGGATCATCACTGGTGTACTGTGGATCATCACTGGTGTACTTTGGACCATCCCTGATGTACTGTGGATCATCACTGATGTACTGTGGATCATCACTGATGTACTATAGTTCATCACTGATGTACTATGGGCCATCACTGGTGTACTATGGATCATCACTGGTGTACTATGGATCATCACTGATGTACTATGGACCATCCCTGATGTACTGTGGATCATCACTGATGTACTGTGGATCATCACTGATGTACTATGGATCATCACTGATGTACTGTGGATCATCACTGATGTACTATAGTTCATCACTGATGTACTATGGGCCATCACTGGTGTACTATGGATCATCACTGGTGTACTATGGATCATCACTGATGTACTATGGACCATCCCTGATGTACTGTGGATCATCACTGATGTACTATAGTTCATCACTGATGTACTATGGGCCATCACTGGTGTACTATGGATCATCACTGGTGTACTATGGATCATCACTGATGTACTATGGACCATCCCTGATGTACTGTGGATCATCACTGATGTACTGTGGATCATCACTGATGTACTATGGATCATCACTGATGTACTATGGGCCATCACTGGTGTACTATGGGCCATCACTGGTGTACTATGGATCATCACTGGTGTACTATGGATCATCACTGGTGTACTATGGACCATCCCTGATGTACTGTGGATCATCACTGATGTACTGTGGATCATCACTGAAGTATTGTGGATCATCACTGATGTACTGTGGATCATCACTGATGTACTGTGTATCATAACTGATGTATTGTGGATCATCACTGATGTACTATAGATCATCACTGATGTACTATAGATCATCACTGATGGACTATGGACCATCACTGATGTACTATAGATCATCACTGATGTACTATGGACCATCACTGGTGTACTATGGATCATCACTGGTGTACTGTGGATCATCACTGGTGTACTATGGACCATCCCTGATGTACTGTGGATCATCACTGATGTACTGTGGATCATCACTGATGTACTATAGTTCATCACTGATGTACTATGGGCCATCACTGGTGTACTATGGATCATCACTGGTGTACTATGGACCATCACTGGTGTACTATGGATCATCACTGGTGTACTGTGGATCATCACTGGTGTACTATGGACCATCCCTGATGTACTGTGGATCATCACTGATGTACTGTGGATCATCACTGATGTACTATAGTTCATCACTGATGTACTATGGGCCATCACTGGTGTACTATGGATCATCACTGGTGTACTATGGATCATCACTGATGTACTATGGACCATCCCTGATGTACTGTGGATCATCACTGATGTACTGTGGATCATCACTGATGTACTATGGATCATCACTGATGTACTGTGGATCATCACTGATGTACTATGGGCCATCACTGGTGTACTATGGGCCATCACTGGTGTACTATGGATCATCACTGATGTACTATGGATCATCACTGATGTACTATGGACCATCACTGATGTACTATGGGCCATCACTGGTGTACTATGGATCATCACCGATGTACTGTGGACCATCCCTGATGTACTGTGGACCATCACTGATGTACTGTGGATCATCACTGATGTACTATGGATCATCACTGATGTACTATAGATCATCACTGATGTACTATAGATCATCACTGATGTACTATGGACCATCACTGATGTACTATAGATCATCACTGATGTACTATGGACCATCACTGGTGTACTATGGATCATCACTGGTGTACTGTGGATCATCACTGGTGTACTATGGACCATCCCTGATGTACTGTGGATCATCACTGATATACTATGGATCATCACTGATGTACTATGGATCATCACTGATGTACTATAGTTCATCACTGATGTACTATGGGCCATCACTGGTGTACTATGGATCATCACTGGTGTACTATGGATCATCACTGATGTACTATGGACCATCCCTGATGTACTGTGGATCATCACTGATGTACTGTGGATCATCACTGATGTACTATAGTTCATCACTGATGTACTATGGGCCATCACTGGTGTACTATGGATCATCACTGGTGTACTATGGATCATCACTGATGTACTATGGACCATCCCTGATGTACTGTGGATCATCACTGATGTACTATAGTTCATCACTGATGTACTATGGGCCATCACTGGTGTACTATGGATCATCACTGGTGTACTATGGATCATCACTGATGTACTATAGATCATCACTGATGTACTATAGTTTATCACTGATGTACTATAGATCATCACTGATGTACTATGGACCATCCCTGGTGTACTATAGATCATCACTGATGTACTATGGACCATCACTGGTGTACTGTGGATCATCACTGGTGTACTATGGACCATCCCTGATGTACTGTGGATCATCACTGATGTACTGTGGATCATCACTGATGTACTATAGTTCATCACTGATGTACTATGGGCCATCACTGGTGTACTATGGATCATCACTGGTGTACTATGGATCATCACTGATGTACTATGGACCATCCCTGATGTACTGTGGATCATCACTGATGTACTGTGGATCATCACTGATGTACTATGGATCATCACTGATGTACTGTGGATCATCACTGATGTACTATGGGCCATCACTGGTGTACTATGGGCCATCACTGGTGTACTATGGATCATCACTGATGTACTATGGATCATCACTGATGTACTATGGACCATCACTGATGTACTATGGGCCATCACTGGTGTACTATGGATCATCACCGATGTACTGTGGACCATCCCTGATGTACTGTGGACCATCACTGATGTACTGTGGATCATCACTGATGTACTATGGATCATCACTGATGTACTATAGATCATCACTGATGTACTATAGATCATCACTGATGTACTATGGACCATCACTGATGTACTATAGATCATCACTGATGTACTATGGACCATCACTGGTGTACTATGGATCATCACTGGTGTACTGTGGATCATCACTGGTGTACTATGGACCATCCCTGATGTACTGTGGATCATCACTGATATACTATGGATCATCACTGATGTACTATGGATCATCACTGATGTACTATAGTTCATCACTGATGTACTATGGGCCATCACTGGTGTACTATGGATCATCACTGGTGTACTATGGATCATCACTGATGTACTATGGACCATCCCTGATGTACTGTGGATCATCACTGATGTACTGTGGATCATCACTGATGTACTATAGTTCATCACTGATGTACTATGGGCCATCACTGGTGTACTATGGATCATCACTGGAGTACTATGGATCATCACTGATGTACTATGGACCATCCCTGATGTACTGTGGATCATCACTGATGTACTATAGTTCATCACTGATGTACTATGGGCCATCACTGGTGTACTATGGATCATCACTGGTGTACTATGGATCATCACTGATGTACTATAGATCATCACTGATGTACTATAGTTTATCACTGATGTACTATAGATCATCACTGATGTACTATGGACCATCACTGGTGTACTATAGATCATCACTGATGTACTATGGACCATCACTGGTGTACTATGGATCATCACTGGTGTACTGTGGATCATCACTGGTGTACTATGGACCATCCCTGATGTACTGTGGATCATCACTGATGTACTGTGGATCATCACTGATGTACTATAGTTCATCACTGATGTACTATGGGCCATCACTGGTGTACTATGGATCATCACTGGTGTACTATGGATCATCACTGATGTACTATGGACCATCCCTGATGTACTGTGGATCATCACTGATGTACTGTGGATCATCACTGATGTACTATAGTTCATCACTGATGTACTATGGGCCATCACTGGTGTACTATGGATCATCACTGGTGTACTATGGGCCATCACTGGTGTACTATGGATCATCACTGATGTACTGTGGATCATCACTGATGTACTATAGTTCATCACTGATGTACTATGGGCCATCACTGGTGTACTATGGATCATCACTGGTGTACTATGGGCCATCACTGGTGTACTATGGATCATCACTTGTGTACTATGGATCATCACTGATGTACTGTGGACCATCCCTGATGTACTGTGGATCATCACTGATGTACTGTGGATCATCACTGATGTACTATGGATCATCACTGATGTACTATGGGCCATCACTGGTGTACTATGGGCCATCACTGGTGTACTATGGATCATCACTGATGTACTATGGATCATCACTGATATACTGTGGACCATCCCTGATGTACTGTGGATCATCACTGATGTACTGTGGATCATCACTGAAGTATTGTGGATCATCACTGATGTACTGTGGATCATCACTGATGTACTGTGGATCATCACTGATGTACTGTGTATCATAACTGATGTACTGTGGATCATCACTGATGTACTATAGATCATCACTGATGTACTATAGATCATCACTGATGTACCATGGACCATCACTGATGTACTATAGATCATCACTGATGTACTATGGACCATCACTGGTGTACTATGGATCATCACTGGTGTACTGTGGATCATCACTGGTGTACTATGGACCATCCCTGATGTACTGTGGATCATCACTGATGTACTGTGGATCATCACTGATGTACTATAGTTCATCACTGATGTACTACGGGCCATCACTGGTGTACTATGGATCATCACTGGTGTACTATTGATAATCACTGATGTACTATGGACCATCCCTGATGTACTGTGGATCATCACTGATGTACTGTGGATCATCACTGATGTACTATGGATCATCACTGATGTACTGTGGATCATCACTGATGTACTATAGTTCATCACTGATGTACTATGGGCCATCACTGGTGTACTATGGATCATCACTGGTGTACTATGGATCATCACTGATGTACTATGGACCATCCCTGATGTACTGTGGATCATCTCTGATGTACTATAGTTCATCACTGATGTACTATGGGCCATCACTGGTGTACTATGGATCATCACTGATGTACTGTGGATCATCACTGATGTACTGTGGATCATCACTGATGTACTGTGGATCATCACTGATGTACTATGGGCCATCACTGGTGTACTATGGGCCATCACTGGTGTACTATGGATCATCACTGGTGTACTATGGACCATCACTGATGTACTATGGACCATCACTGATGTACTATGGATCATCACTGATATACTGTGGACCATCACTGATGTACTGTGGACCATCCCTGATGTACTGTGGATCATCACTGAAGTATTGTGGATCATCACTGATGTACTGTGGATCATCACTGATGTACTGTGGATCATCACTAATGTACTGTGGATCATAACTGATGTACTGTAGATCATCACTGATGTACTATAGATCATCACTGGTGTACTATGTATATAGATCATCACTGATGTACTATGGACCATCACTGATGTACTATAGATCATCACTGATGTACTATGGACCATCACTGGTGTACTATGGATCATCACTGGTGTACTGTGGATCATCACTGGTGTACTATGGACCATCCCTGATGTACTGTGGATCATCACTGATGTACTGTGGATCATCACTGATGTACTATAGTTCATCACTGATGTACTATGGGCCATCACTGGTGTACTATGGATCATCACTGGTGTACTATGGATCATCACTGATGTACTATGGACCATCCCTGATGTACTGTGGATCATCACTGATGTACTATAGTTCATCACTGATGTACTATGGGCCATCACTGGTGTACTATGGATCATCACTGGTGTACTATGGATCATCACTGATGTACTATGGACCATCCCTGATGTACTGTGGATCATCACTGATGTACTGTGGATCATCACTGATGTACTATGGATCATCACTGATGTACTATGGGCCATCACTGGTGTACTATGGATCATCACTGGTGTACTATGGATCATCACTGGTGTACTATGGACCATCACTGATGTACTGTGGACCACCACTGATGTACTGTGGATCATCACTGATGTACTGTGGATCATCCCTGGTGTACTATGGAACATCACTGGTGTACTATGGATCATCACTGGTGTACTATGGATCATCACTGATGTACTATGGGCCATCACTGATGTACTATGGATCATCACTGATATACTGTGGACCATCCCTGATGTACTGTGGGTCATCACTGATGTACTGTGGATCATCACTGAAGTATTGTGGATCATCACTGATGTACTGTGGATCATCACTGATGTACTGTGGATCATAACTGATGTACTGTGGATCATCACTGATGTACTGTGGATCATCACTGATGTACTATAGATCATTACTGATGTACTATGGGCCATCACTGGTGTACTATGGATCATCATTGATGTACTATGGATCATCACTGATGTACTATGGATCATCACTGATGTACTATGGACCATTACTGATGTACTATGGGCCATCACTGGTGTACTATGGATCATCACTGATGTACTGTGGATCATCACTGATGTACTGTGGGCCATCACTGATGTACTATGGATCATCACTGATGTACTGTGGACCATCCCTGATGTATTGTGGATCATCACTGATGTACTGTGGATCATCACTGATGTACTATAAATCATCACTGAAGTACTATGGGCCATCACTGGTGTACTATGGATCATCACTGGTGTACTATGGATCATCACTGATGTACTATGGATCATCACTGATGTACTATGGATCATGACTGGTGTACTATGGATCATCACTGATGTACTGTGGACCATCCCTGATGTACTGTGGATCATTACTGATGTACTGTGGATCATCACTGATGTACTGTGGATCATCACTGATGTACTGAGGATCATCACTGATGTACTATGGATCATCACTGATGTAGCTTGGATCATCACTGATGTACTGTGGATCATCACTGATGTACTGTGGAACATCACTGATGTACTATAGATCATTACTGTAGTACTATGGGCCATGACTGGTGTACTATGGATCATCACTGATGTACTATGAGCCATCACTGATGTACTATGGATCATCACTGGTGTACTATGGATCATCACTGATGTACTATGAGCCATCACTGATGTACTATGGATCATCACTGGTGTACAATGGATCACCACTGATGTACTATGGATCATCACTGATGTACTATGAGCCATCACTGATGTACTATGGGCCATACCTGGTGTACTATGGATCATCACTGATGTACTGTGGATCATCACTGATGTACTATGGGACATCACTGGTGTACTATGGGCCATCACTGGTGTACTATGGATCATCACTGGTGTACTATGGGCCATCACTGGTGTACTATGGGCCATCACTGGTGTACTATGGATCATCACTGGTGTACTATGGACCATCACTGATGTACTATGGATCATCACTGGTGTACTATGGATCATCACTGGTGTACTATGGATCATCCCTGGTGTACTATGGATCATCACTGGTGTACTATGGATCATCACTGATATACTGTGGACCATCCCTGATATACTGTGGATCATCCCTGATGTACTGTGGATCATCACTGATGTACTGTGGGCCATCACAGGTGTACTGTGGGCCATCACAGGTGTACTATGGATCATCACTGATGTACTATGGATCATCACTGGTGTACTATGGATCATCACTGATGTACTGTGGACCATCCCTGATGTACTATAGATCATCACTGATGTACTGTGGATCATCACTGATGTACTATGGGCCATCACTGGTGTACTATGGGCCATCACTGGTGTACTATGGATCATCACTGGATTACTATGGATCATCCCTGGTGTACTATGGACCATCACTGATGTGCTTTGGGCCATCTCTGGTGTACTATGGATCATCACTGATGTACTGTGGACCATCCCTGATGTACTGTGGATCATCACTGATGTACTATGGATCATCACTGATGTACTATGGACCATCACTGGTGTACTATGGACAATCACTGGTGTACTATGGATCATCACTGGTGTACTATGGGCCATCACTGGTGTACTATGGATCATCACTGGTGTACTATGGATCATCACTGATGTACTATGGACCATCCCTGATGTACTGTGGATCATCACTGATGTACTGTGGATCATCACTGATGTACTGTGGATCATCACTGATGTACTGTGTATCATAACTGATGTACTGTGGATCATCACTGATGTACTATAGATCATCACTGATGTACTATGGACCATCACTTATGTACTATAGATCATCACTGATGTACTATGGACCATCACTGGTGTACTATGGATCATCACTGGTGTACTGTGGATCATCACTGGTGTACTATGGACCATCCCTGATGTACTGTGGATCATCACTGATGTACTGTGGATCATCACTGATGTACTATAGTTCATCACTGATGTACTATAGGCCATCACTGGTGTACTATGGATCATCACTGGTGTACTATGGATCATCACTGATGTACTATGGACCATCCCTGATGTACTGTGGATCATCACTGATGTACTGTGGATCATCACTGATGTACTGTGGATCATCACTGATGTACTGTGGATCATCACTGATGTACTGTGGACCATCCCTGATGTACTGTGGATCATCACTGATGTACTATAGTTCATCACTGATGTACTATGGGCCATCACTGGTGTACTATGGATCATCACTGGTGTACTATGGATCATCACTGATGTACTATAGATCATCACTCATGTACTATAGCTCATCACTGATGTACTATGGACCATCACTGATGTACTATAGATCATCACTGATGTACTATGGACCATCACTGGTGTACTATGGATCATCACTGGTGTACTGTGGATCATCACTGGTGTACTGTGGATCATCACTGATGTAATGTGGATCATCACTGATATACTATAGTTCATCACTGATGTACTATGGGCCATCACTGGTGTACTATGGATCATCACTGGTGTACTATGGATCATCACTGATGTACTATGGACCATCCCTGATGTACTGTGGATCATCACTGATATACTGTGGATCATCACTGATGTACTATGGATCATCACTGATGTACTGTGGATCATCACTGATGTACTATAGTTCATCACTGATGTACTATGGGCCATCACTGGTGTACTATGGATCATCACTGGTGTACTATGGATCATCACTGATGTACTATGGACCATCCCTGATGTACTGTGGATCATCACTGATGTACTATAGTTCATCACTGATGTACTATGGGCCATCACTGGTGTACTATGGATCATCACTGGTGTACTATGGATCATCACTGATGTACTATGGACCATCCCTGATGTACTGTGGATCATCACTGATGTACTGTGGATCATCACTGATGTACTATGGATCATCACTGATGTACTATGGGCCATCACTGGTGTACTATGGGCCATCACTGGTGTACTATAGATCATCACTGGTGTACTATGGACCATCACTGATGTACTATGGATCATCACTGATATACTGTGGACCATCCCTGATGTACTGTGGATCATCACTGATGTACTGTGGATCATCACTGAAGTATTGTGGATCATCACTGATGTACTGTGGATCATCACTGATGTACTGTGTATCATAACTGATGTACTGTGGATCATCACTGATGTACTGTGGATCATCACTGATGTACTATAGATCATCACTGATGTACTATGGACCATCACTGATGTACTATAGATCATCACTGATGTACTATGGACCATCACTGGTGTACTACGGATCATCACTGGTGTACTGTGGATCATCACTGGTGTACTATGGACCATCCCTGATGTACTGTGGATCATCACTGATGTACTGTGGATCATCACTGATGTACTATAGTTCATCACTGATGTACTATAGGCCATCACTGGTGTACTATGGATCATCACTGGTGTACTATGGATCATCACTGATGTACTATGGACCATCCCTGATGTACTGTGGATCATCACTGATGTACTGTGGATCATCACTGATGTACTATGGATCATCACTGATGTACTGTGGATCATCACTGATGTACTATTGTTCATCACTGATGTACTATGGGCCATCACTGGTGTACTATGGATCATTACTGGTGTACTATGGATCATCACTGATGTACTATGGACCATCCCTGATGTACTGTGGATCATCACTGATGTACTATAGTTCATCACTGATGTACTATGGGCCATCACTGGTGTACTATGGATCATCACTGGTGTACTATGGATCATCACTGATGTACTATGGACCATCCCTGATGTACTGTGGATCATCACGGATGTACTGTGGATCATCACTGATGTACTATGGATCATCACTGATGTACTATGGGCCATCACTGGTGTACTATGGGCCATCACTGGTGTACTATGGATCATCACTGGTGTACTATGGACCATCACTGATGTACTATGGACCATCACTGATGTACTATGGATCATCACTGATATACTGTGGACCATCCCTGATGTACTGTGGATCATCACTGATGTACTGTGGATCATCACTGAAGTATTGTGGATCATCACTGATGTGCTGTGGATCATCACTAATGTACTGTGGATCATAACTGATGTACTGTAGATCATCACTGATGTACTATAGATCATCACTGGTGTACTATGTATATAGATCATCACTGATGTACTATGGACCATCACTGATGTACTATAGATCATCACTGATGTACTATGGACCATCACTGGTGTACTATGGATCATCACTGGTGTACTGTGGATCATCACTGATGTACTATGGACCATCACTGGTGTACTATGGATCATCACTGATGTACTGTGGATCATCACTGATGTACTATAGTTCATCACTGATGTACTATGGGCCATCACTGGTGTACTATGGATCATCACTGATGTACTATGGACCATCCCTGATGTACTGTGGATCATCACTGATGTACTATAGTTCATCACTGATGTACTATGGGCCATCACCGGTGTACTATGGATCATCACTGGTGTACTATGGATCATCACTGATGTACTATAGATCATCACTCATGTACTATAGCTCATCACTGATGTACTATGGACCATCACTGATGTACTATAGATCATCACTGATGTACTATGGACCATCACTGGTGTACTATGGATCATCACTGGTGTACTGTGGATCATCACTGGTGTACTGTGGATCATCACTGATGTACTGTGGATCATCACTGATGTACTATAGTTCATCACTGATGTACTATGGGCCATCACTGGTGTACTATGGGTCATCACTGGTGTACTATGGATCATCACTGATGTACTATGGACCATCCCTGATGTACTGTGGATCATCACTGATATACTGTGGATCATCACTGATGTACTATGGATCATCACTGATGTACTGTGGATCATCACTGATGTACTATAGTTCATCACTGATGTACTATGGGCCATCACTGGTGTACTATGGATCATCACTGGTGTACTATGGATCATCACTAATGTACTATGGACCATCCCTGATGTACTGTGGATCATCACTGATGTACTATAGTTCATCACTGATGTACTATGGGCCATCACTGGTGTACTATGGATCATCACTGGTGTACTATGGATCATCACTGATGTACTATGGACCATCCCTGATGTACTGTGGATCATCACTGATGTACTGTGTATCATAACTGATGTACTGTGGATCATCACTGATGTACTATAGATCATCACTGATGTACTATGGACCATCACTGATGTACTATAGATCATCACTGATGTACTATGGACCATCACTGGTGTACTATGGATCATCACTGGTGTACTGTGGATCATCACTGGTGTACTATGGACCATCCCTGATGTACTGTGGATCATCACTGATGTACTGTGGATCATCACTGATGTACTATAGTTCATCACTGATGTACTATAGGCCATCACTGGTGTACTATGGATCATCACTGGTGTACTATGGATCATCACTGATGTACTATGGACCATCCCTGATGTACTGTGGATCATCACTGATGTACTGTGGATCATCACTGATGTACTATGGATCATCACTGATGTACTGTGGATCATCACTGATGTACTATTGTTCATCACTGATGTACTATGGGCCATCACTGGTGTACTATGGATCATCACTGGTGTACTATGGATCATCACTGATGTACTATGGACCATCCCTGATGTACTGTGGATCATCACTGATGTACTATAGTTCATCACTGATGTACTATGGGCCATCACTGGTGTACTATGGATCATCACTGGTGTACTATGGATCATCACTGATGTACTATGGACCATCCCTGATGTACTGTGGATCATCACTGATGTACTGTGGATCATCACTGATGTACTATGGATCATCACTGATGTACTATGGGCCATCACTGGTGTACTATGGGCCATCACTGGTGTACTATGGATCATCACTGGTGTACTATGGACCATCACTGATGTACTATGGACCATCACTGATGTACTATGGATCATCACTGATATACTGTGGACCATCCCTGATGTACTGTGGATCATCACTGATGTACTGTGGATCATCACTGAAGTATTGTGGATCATCACTGATGTACTGTGGATCATCACTAATGTACTGTGGATCATAACTGATGTACTGTAGATCATCACTGATGTACTATAGATCATCACTGGTGTACTATGTATATAGATCATCACTGATGTACTATGGACCATCACTGATGTATTATAGATCATCACTGATGTACTATGGACCATCACTGGTGTACTATGGATCATCACTGGTGTACTGTGGATCATCACTGGTGTACTATGGACCATCCCTGATGTACTGTGGATCATCACTGATGTACTGTGGATCATCACTGATGTACTATAGTTCATCACTGATGTACTATGGGCCATCACTGGTGTACTATGGATCATCACTGATGTACTATGGACCATCCCTGATGTACTGTGGATCATCACTGATGTACTATAGTTCATCACTGATGTACTATGGGCCATCACTGGTGTACTATGGATCATCACTGGTGTACTATGGATCATCACTGATGTACTATAGATCATCAGTCATGTACTATAGCTCATCACTGATGTACTATGGACCATCACTGATGTACTATAGATCATCACTGATGTACTATGGATCATCACTGGTGTACTATGGATCATCACTGGTGTACTGTGGATCATCACTGGTGTTCTGTGGATCATCACTGATGTACTGTGGATCATCACTAATGTACTATGGATCATCACTAATGTACTATGGGCCATCACTGGTGTACTATGGGCCATCACTGGTGTACTATGGATCATCACTGGTGTACTATTGACCATCACTGATGTACTATGGACCATCACTGATGTACTATGGATCATCACTGATGTACTGTGGATCATCACTGATGTACTATGGATCATCACTGATGTACTATGGGCCATCACTGGTGTACTATGGGCCATCACTGGTGTACTATGGATCATCACTGGTGTACTATGGACCATCACTGATGTACTATGGACCATCCCTGATGTACTGTGGATCATCACTGATGTACTGTGGATCATCACTGAAGTATTGTGGATCATCACTGATGTACTGTGGATCATCACTGATGTACTGTGTATCATAACTGATGTACTGTGGATCATCACTGATGTACTATAGATCATCACTGATGTACTATGGACCATCACTGATGTACTATAGATCATCACTGATGTACTATGGACCATCACTGGTGTACTATGGATCATCACTGGTGTACTGTGGATCATCACTGGTGTACTATGGACCATCCCTGATGTACTGTGGATCATCACTGATGTACTGTGGATCATCACTGATGTACTATAGTTCATCACTGATGTACTATGGGCCATCACTGGTGTACTATGGATCATCACTGGTGTACTATGGATCATCACTGATGTACTATGGACCATCCCTGATGTACTGTGGATCATCACTGATGTACTATGGATCATCACTGATGTACTGTGGATCATCACTGATGTACTATGGGCCATCACTGGTGTACTATGGGCCATCACTGGTGTACTATGGGCCATCACTGGTGTACTATGGATCATCACTGATGTACTATGGATCATCACTGATGTACTATGGACCATCACTGATGTACTATGGGCCATCACTGGTGTACTATGGATCATCACCGATGTACTGTGGACCATCCCTGATGTACTGTGGACCATCACTGATGTACTGTGGATCATCACTGATGTACTATGGATCATCACTGATGTACTATAGATCATCACTGATGTACTATAGATCATCACTGATGTACTATAGATCATCACTGATGTACTATAGATCATCACTGATGTACTATGGACCATCACTGATGTACTATAGATCATCACTGATGTACTATGGACCATCACTGGTGTACTATGGATCATCACTGGTGTACTGTGGATCATCACTGGTGTACTATGGACCATCCCTGGTGTACTGTGGATCATCACTGATGTACTGTGGATCATCACTGATGTACTATAGTTCATCACTGATGTACTATGGGCCATCACTGGTGTACTATGGATCATCACTGGTGTACTATGGATCATCACTGATGTACTATGGACCATCCCTGATGTACTGTGGATCATCACTGATGTACTGTGGATCATCACTGATGTACTATGGATCATCACTGATGTACTGTGGATCATCACTGATGTACTATAGTTCATCACTGATGTACTATGGGCCATCACTGGTGTACTATGGATCATCACTGGTGTACTATGGATCATCACTGATGTACTATGGACCATCCCTGATGTACTGTGGATCATCACTGATGTACTATAGTTCATCACTGATGTACTATGGGCCATCACTGGTGTACTATGGATCATCACTGGTGTACTATGGATCATCACTGATGTACTATAGATCATCACTCATGTACTATAGCTCATCACTGATGTACTATGGACCATCACTGATGTACTATAGATCATCACTGATGTACTATGGACCATCACTGGTGTACTATGGATCATCACTGGTGTACTGTGGATCATCACTGGTGTACTGTGGATCATCACTGATGTACTGTGGATCATCACTGATGTACTATAGTTCATCACTGATGTACTATGGGCCATCACTGGTGTACTATGGATCATCACTGGTGTACTATGGATCATCACTGATGTACTATGGACCATCCCTGATGTACTGTGGATCATCACTGATATACTGTGGATCATCACTGATGTACTATGGATCATCACTGATGTACTGTGGATCATCACTGATGTACTATAGTTCATCACTGATGTACTATGGGCCATCACTGGTGTACTATGGATCATCACTGGTGTACTATGGATCATCACTGATGTACTATGGACCATCCCTGATGTACTGTGGATCATCACTGATGTACTATAGTTCATCACTAATGTACTATGGGCCATCACTGGTGTACTATGGATCATCACTGGTGTACTATGGATCATCACTGATGTACTATGGACCATCCCTGATGTACTGTGGATCATCACTGATGTACTGTGGATCATCACTGATGTACTATGGATCATCACTGATGTACTATGGGCCATCACTGGTGTACTATGGGCCATCACTGGTGTACTATAGATCATCACTGGTGTACTATGGACCATCACTGATGTACTATGGATCATCACTGATATACTGTGGACCATCCCTGATGTACTGTGGATCATCACTGATGTACTGTGGATCATCACTGAAGTATTGTGGATCATCACTGATGTACTGTGGATCATCACTGATGTACTGTGTATCATAACTGATGTACTGTGGATCATCACTGATGTACTGTGGATCATCACTGATGTACTATAGATCATCACTGATGTACTATGGACCATCACTGGTGTACTATGGATCATCACTGGTGTACTGTGGATCATCACTGGTGTACTATGGACCATCCCTGATGTACTGTGGATCATCACTGATGTACTGTGGATCATCACTGATGTACTATAGTTCATCACTGATGTACTATAGGCCATCACTGGTGTACTATGGATCATCACTGGTGTACTATGGATCATCACTGATGTACTATGGACCATCCCTGATGTACTGTGGATCATCACTGATGTACTGTGGATCATCACTGATGTACTATGGATCATCACTGATGTACTGTGGATCATCACTGATGTACTGTGGATCATCACTGATGTACTATTGTTCATCACTGATGTACTATGGGCCATCACTGGTGTACTATGGATCATCACTGGTGTACTATGGATCATCACTGATGTACTATGGACCATCCCTGATGTACTGTGGATCATCACTGATGTACTATAGTTCATCACTGATGTACTATGGGCCATCACTGGTGTACTATGGATCATCACTGGTGTACTATGGATCATCACTGATGTACTATGGACCATCCCTGATGTACTGTGGATCATCACTGATGTACTGTGGATCATCACTGATGTACTGTGGATCATCACTGATGTACTATGGGCCATCACTGGTGTACTATGGGCCATCACTGGTGTACTATGGATCATCACTGGTGTACTATGGACCATCACTGATGTACTATGGACCATCACTGATGTACTATGGATCATCACTGATATACTGTGGACCATCCCTGATGTACTGTGGATCATCACTGATGTACTGTGGATCATCACTGAAGTATTGTGGATCATCACTGATGTACTGTGGATCATCACTAATGTACTGTGGATCATAACTGATGTACTGTAGATCATCACTGATGTACTATAGATCATCACTGGTGTACTATGTATATAGATCATCACTGATGTACTATGGACCATAACTGATGTACTATAGATCATCACTGATGTACTATGGACCATCACTGGTGTACTATGGATCATCACTGGTGTACTGTGGATCATCACTGATGTACTATGGACCATCACTGGTGTACTATGGATCATCACTGATGTACTGTGCATCATCACTGGTGTACTATGGATCATCACTGATGTACTATGGACCATCCCTGATGTACTGTCGATCATCACTGATGTACTGTGGATCATCACTGATGTACTATGGATCATCACTGATGTACTGTGGATCATCACTGATGTACTATTGTTCATCACTGATGTACTATGGGCCATCACTGGTGTACTATGGATCATCACTGGTGTACTATGGACCATCCCTGATGTACTGTGGATCATCACTGATGTACTATAGTTCATCACTGATGTACTATGGGCCATCACTGGTGTACTATGGATCATCACTGGTGTACTATGGATCATCACTGATGTACTATGGACCATCCCTGATGTACTGTGGATCATCACTGATGTACTGTGGATCATCACTGATGTACTATGGATCATCACTGATGTACTATGGGCCATCACTGGTGTACTATGGATCATCACTGGTGTACTATGGATCATCACTGATGTACTATGGACCATCCCTGATGTACTGTGGATCATCACTGATGTACTGTGGATCATCACTGATGTACTATGGATCATCACTGATGTACTATGGGCCATCACTGGTGTACTATGGGCCATCACTGGTGAACTATGGATCATCACTGGTGTACTATGGACCATCACTGATGTACTATGGACAATCACTGATGTACTATGGATCATCACTGATATACTGTGGACCATCCCTGATGTACTGTGGATCATCACTGATGTACTGTGGATCATCACTGAAGTATTGTGGATCATCACTGATGTACTGTGGATCATCACTAATGTACTGTGGATCATAACTGATGTACTGTAGATCATCACTGATGTACTATAGATCATCACTGGTGTACTATGTATATAGATCATCACTGATGTACTATGGACCATCACTGATGTACTATAAATCATCACTGATGTACTATGGACCATCACTGGTGTACTATGGATCATCACTGGTGTACTGTGGATCATCACTGGTGTACTATGGACCATCCCTGATGTACTGTGGATCATCACTGATGTACTGTGGATCATCACTGATGTACTATAGTTCATCACTGATGTACTATGGGCCATCACTGGTGTACTATGGATCATCACTAATGTACTATGGACCATCCCTGATGTACTGTGGATCATCACTGATGTACTATAGTTCATCACTGATGTACTATGAGCCATCACTGGTGTACTATGGATCATCACTGGTGTACTATGGATCATCACTGATGTACTATAGATCATCACTCATGTACTATAGTTCATCACTGATGAACTATGGACCATCACTGATGTACTATAGATCATCACTGATGTACTATGGACCATCACTGGTGTACTATGGATCATCACTGGTGTACTGTGGATCATCACTGGTGTACTGTGGATCATCACTGATGTACTGTGGATCATCACTGATGTACTATGGATCATCACTAATGTACTATGGGCCATCACTGGTGTACTATGGGCCATCACTGGTGTACTATGGATCATCACTGGTGTACTATTGACCATCACTGATGTACTATGGACCATCACTGATGTACTATGGATCATCACTGATGTACTGTGGATCATCACTGATGTACTATGGATCATCACTGATGTACTATGGATCATCACTGATGTACTATGGGCCATCACTGGTGTACTATGGGCCATCACTGGTGTACTATGGATCATCACTGGTGTACTATGGACCATCACTGATGTACTATGGACCATCCCTGATGTACTGTGGATCATCACTGATGTACTGTGGATCATCACTGAAGTATTGTGGATCATCACTGATGTACTGTGGATCATCACTGATGTACTGTGTATCATAACTGATGTACTGTGGATCATCACTGATGTACTATAGATCATCACTGATGTACTATGGACCATCACTGATGTACTATAGATCATCACTGATGTACTATGGACCATCACTGGTGTACTATGGATCATCACTGGTGTACTGTGGATCATCACTGGTGTACTATGGACCATCCCTGATGTACTGTGGATCATCACTGATGTACTGTGGATCATCACTGATGTACTATAGTTCATCACTGATGTACTATGGGCCATCACTGGTGTACTATGGATCATCACTGGTGTACTATGGATCATCACTGATGTACTATGGACCATCCCTGATGTACTGTGGATCATCACTGATGTACTGTGGATCATCACTGATGTACTATGGATCATCACTGATGTACTGTGGATCATCACTGATGTACTATGGGCCATCACTGGTGTACTATGGGCCATCACTGGTGTACTATGGATCATCACTGATGTACTATGGATCATCACTGATGTACTATGGACCATCACTGATGTACTATGGGCCATCACTGGTGTACTATGGATCATCACCGATGTACTGTGGACCATCCCTGATGTACTGTGGACCATCACTGATGTACTGTGGATCATCACTGATGTACTATGGATCATCACTGATGTACTATAGATCATCACTGATGTACTATAGATCATCACTGATGTACTATGGACCATCACTGATGTACTATAGATCATCACTGATGTACTATGGACCATCACTGGTGTACTATGGATCATCACTGGTGTACTGTGGATCATCACTGGTGTACTATGGACCATCCCTGGTGTACTGTGGATCATCACTGATGTACTGTGGATCATCACTGATGTACTATAGTTCATCACTGATGTACTATGGGCCATCACTGGTGTACTATGGATCATCACTGGTGTACTATGGATCATCACTGATGTACTATGGACCATCCCTGATGTACTGTGGATCATCACTGATGTACTATAGATCATCACTGATGTACTATGGACCATCACTGGTGTACTATGGATCATCACTGGTGTACTGTGGATCATCACTGATGTACTATGGACCATCCCTGGTGTACTGTGGATCATCACTGATGTACTGTGGATCATCACTGATGTACTATAGTTCATCACTGATGTACTATGGGCCATCACTGATGTACTATGGATCATCACTGGTGTACTATGGATCATCACTGATGTACTATGGACCATCCCTGATGTACTGTGGATCATCACTGATGTACTGTGGATCATCACTGATGTACTATGGATCATCACTGATGTACTGTGGATCATCACTGATGTACTATAGTTCATCACTGATGTACTATGGGCCATCACTGGTGTACTATGGATCATCACTGGTGTACTATGGATCATCACTGATGTACTATGGACCATCCCTGATGTACTGTGGATAATCACTGATGTACTATAGTTCATCACTGATGTACTATGGGCCATCACTGGTGTACTATGGATCATCACTGGTGTACTATGGATCATCACTGATGTACTATAGATCATCACTGATGTACTATAGATCATCACTGATGTACTATGGACCATCACTGATGTACTATAGATCATCACTGATGTACTATGGACCATCACTGGTGTACTATGGATCATCACTGGTGTACTGTGGATCATCACTGGTGTACTATGGACCATCCCTGGTGTACTGTGGATCATCACTGATGTACTGTGGATCATCACTGATGTACTATAGTTCATCACTGATGTACTATGGGCCATCACTGGTGTACTATGGATCATCACTGGTGTACTATGGATCATCACTGATGTACTATGGACCATCCCTGATGTACTGTGGATCATCACTGATGTACTATAGATCATCACTGATGTACTATGGACCATCACTGGTGTACTATGGATCATCACTGGTGTACTGTGGATCATCACTGATGTACTATGGACCATCCCTGGTGTACTGTGGATCATCACTGATGTACTGTGGATCATCACTGATGTACTATAGTTCATCACTGATGTACTATGGGCCATCACTGATGTACTATGGATCATCACTGGTGTACTATGGATCATCACTGATGTACTATGGACCATCCCTGATGTACTGTGGATCATCACTGATGTACTGTGGATCATCACTGATGTACTATGGATCATCACTGATGTACTGTGGATCATCACTGATGTACTATAGTTCATCACTGATGTACTATGGGCCATCACTGGTGTACTATGGATCATCACTGGTGTACTATGGATCATCACTGATGTACTATGGACCATCCCTGATGTACTGTGGATAATCACTGATGTACTATAGTTCATCACTGATGTACTATGGGCCATCACTGGTGTACTATGGATCATCACTGGTGTACTATGGATCATCACTGATGTACTATAGATCATCACTCATGTACTATAGCTCATCACTGATGTACTATGGACCATCACTGATGTTCTATAGATCATCACTGATGTACTATGGACCATCACTGGTGTACTATGGATCATCACTGGTGTACTGTGGATCATCACTGGTGTACTGTGGATCATCACTGATGTACTGTGGATTATCACTGATGTACTATAGTTCATCACTGATGTACTATGGGCCATCACTGGTGTACTATGGATCATCACTGGTGTACTATGGATCATCACTGATGTACTATGGACCATCCCTGATGTACAGTGGATCATCACTGATATACTGTGGATCATCACTGATGTACTATGGATCATCACTGATGTACTGTGGATCATCACTGATGTACTATAGTTCATCACTGATGTACTATGGGCCATCACTGGTGTACTATGGATCATCACTGGTGTACTATGGATCATCACTGATGTACTATGGACCATCCCTGATGTACTGTGGATCATCACTGATGTACTATAGTTCATCAATAATGTACTATGGGCCATCACTGGTGTACTATGGATCATCACTGATGTACTATGGACCATCCCTAAAGTACTGTGGATCATCACTGATGTACTGTGGATCATCACTGATGTACTATGGATCATCACTGATGTACTATGGATCATCACTGATGTACTATGGGCCATCACTGGTGTACTATGGGCCATCACTGGTGTACTATAGATCATCACTGGTGTACTATGGACCATCACTGATGTACTATGGATCATCACTGATATACTGTGGACCATCCCTGATGTACTGTGGATCATCACGGATGTACTGTGGATCATCACTGAAGTATTGTGGATCATCACTGGTGTACTATGGATCATCACTGATGTACTATAGATCATCACTCATGTACTATAGCTCATCACTGATGTACTATGGACCATCACTGATGTACTATAGATCATCACTGATGTACTATGGACCATCACTGGTGTACTATGGATCATCACTGGTGTACTGTGGATCATCACTGGTGTACTGTGGATCATCACTGATGTACTATGGATCATCACTGATGTACTGTGGATCATCACTGATGTACTATGGATCATCACTGATGTACTGTGGATCATCACTGATGTACTATAGTTCATCACTGATGTACTATGGGCCATCACTGGTGTACTATGGATCATCACTGGTGTACTATGGATCATCACTGATGTACTATGGACCATCCCTGATGTACTGTGGATCATCACTGATGTACTATAGTTCATCACTAATGTACTATGAGCCATCACTGGTGTACTATGGATCATCACTGGTGTACTATGGATCATCACTGATGTACTATGGACCATCCCTGATGTACTGTGGATCATCACTGATGTACTGTGGATCATCACTGATGTACTATGGATCATCACTGATGTACTATGGGCCATCACTGGTGTACTATGGGCCATCACTGGTGTACTATAGATCATCACTGGTGTACTATGGACCATCACTGATGTACTATGGATCATCACTGATATACTGTGGACCATCCCTGATGTACTGTGGATCATCCCTGATGTACTGTGGATCATCACTGATGTACTGTGGATCATCACTGATGTACTGTGTATCATAACTGATGTACTGTGGATCATCACTGATGTACTGTGGATCATCACTGATGTACTATAGATCATCACTGATGTACTATGGACCATCACTGATGTACTATAGATCATCACTGATGTACTATGGACCATCACTGGTGTACTATGGATCATCACTGGTGTACTGTGGATCATCACTGGTGTACTATGGACCATCCCTGATGTACTGTGGATCATCACTGATGTACTGTGGATCATCACTGATGTACTATAGTTCATCACTGATGTACTATAGGCCATCACTGGTGTACTATGGATCATCACTGGTGTACTATGGATCATCACTGATGTACTGTGGATCATCACTGATGTACTATTGTTCATCACTGATGTACTATGGGCCATCACTGGTGTACTATGGATCATCACTGGTGTACTATGGATCATCACTGATGTACTATGGACCATCCCTGATGTACTGTGGATCATCACTGATGTACTATAGTTCATCACTGATGTACTATGGGCCATCACTGGTGTACTATGGATCATCACTGGTGTACTATGGATCATCACTGATGTACTATGGACCATCCCTGATGTACTGTGGATCATCACTGATGTACTGTGGATCATCACTGATGTACTGTGGATCATCACTGATGTACTATGGGCCATCACTGGTGTACTATGGGCCATCACTGGTGTACTATGGATCATCACTGGTGTACTATGGACCATCACTGATGTACTATGGACCATCACTGATGTACTATGGATCATCACTGATATACTGTGGACCATCCCTGATGTACTGTGGATCATCACTGATGTACTGTGGATCATCACTGAAGTATTGTGGATCATCACTGATGTACTGTGGATCATCACTAATGTACTGTGGATCATAACTGATGTACTGTAGATCATCACTGATGTACTATAGATCATCACTGGTGTACTATGTATATAGATCATCACTGATGTACTATGGACCATCACTGATGTACTATAGATCATCACTGATGTACTATGGACCATCACTGGTGTACTATGGATCATCACTGGTGTACTGTGGATCATCACTGATGTACTATGGACCATCACTGGTGTACTATGGATCATCACTGATGTACTGTGCATCATCACTGGTGTACTATGGATCATCACTGATGTACTATGGACCATCCCTGATGTACTGTCGATCATCACTGATGTACTGTGGATCATCACTGATGTACTATGGATCATCACTGATGTACTGTGGATCATCACTGATGTACTATTGTTCATCACTGATGTACTATGGGCCATCACTGGTGTACTATGGATCATCACTGGTGTACTATGGACCATCCCTGATGTACTGTGGATCATCACTGATGTACTATAGTTCATCACTGATGTACTATGGGCCATCACTGGTGTACTATGGATCATCACTGGTGTACTATGGATCATCACTGATGTACTATGGACCATCCCTGATGTACTGTGGATCATCACTGATGTACTGTGGATCATCACTGATGTACTATGGATCATCACTGATGTACTATGGGCCATCACTGGTGTACTATGGATCATCACTGGTGTACTATGGATCATCACTGATGTACTATGGACCATCCCTGATGTACTGTGGATCATCACTGATGTACTGTGGATCATCACTGATGTACTATGGATCATCACTGATGTACTATGGGCCATCACTGGTGTACTATGGGCCATCACTGGTGTACTATGGATCATCACTGGTGTACTATGGACCATCACTGATGTACTATGGACAATCACTGATGTACTATGGATCATCACTGATATACTGTGGACCATCCCTGATGTACTGTGGATCATCACTGATGTACTGTGGATCATCACTGAAGTATTGTGGATCATCACTGATGTACTGTGGATCATCACTAATGTACTGTGGATCATAACTGATGTACTGTAGATCATCACTGATGTACTATAGATCATCACTGGTGTACTATGTATATAGATCATCACTGATGTACTATGGACCATCACTGATGTACTATAAATCATCACTGATGTACTATGGACCATCACTGGTGTACTATGGATCATCACTGGTGTACTGTGGATCATCACTGGTGTACTATGGACCATCCCTGATGTACTGTGGATCATCACTGATGTACTGTGGATCATCACTGATGTACTATAGTTCATCACTGATGTACTATGGGCCATCACTGGTGTACTATGGATCATCACTAATGTACTATGGACCATCCCTGATGTACTGTGGATCATCACTGATGTACTATAGTTCATCACTGATGTACTATGAGCCATCACTGGTGTACTATGGATCATCACTGGTGTACTATGGATCATCACTGATGTACTATAGATCATCACTCATGTACTATAGTTCATCACTGATGAACTATGGACCATCACTGATGTACTATAGATCATCACTGATGTACTATGGACCATCACTGGTGTACTATGGATCATCACTGGTGTACTGTGGATCATCACTGGTGTACTGTGGATCATCACTGATGTACTGTGGATCATCACTGATGTACTATGGATCATCACTAATGTACTATGGGCCATCACTGGTGTACTATGGGCCATCACTGGTGTACTATGGATCATCACTGGTGTACTATTGACCATCACTGATGTACTATGGACCATCACTGATGTACTATGGATCATCACTGATGTACTGTGGATCATCACTGATGTACTATGGATCATCACTGATGTACTATGGATCATCACTGATGTACTATGGGCCATCACTGGTGTACTATGGGCCATCACTGGTGTACTATGGATCATCACTGGTGTACTATGGACCATCACTGATGTACTATGGACCATCCCTGATGTACTGTGGATCATCACTGATGTACTGTGGATCATCACTGAAGTATTGTGGATCATCACTGATGTACTGTGGATCATCACTGATGTACTGTGTATCATAACTGATGTACTGTGGATCATCACTGATGTACTATAGATCATCACTGATGTACTATGGACCATCACTGATGTACTATAGATCATCACTGATGTACTATGGACCATCACTGGTGTACTATGGATCATCACTGGTGTACTGTGGATCATCACTGGTGTACTATGGACCATCCCTGATGTACTGTGGATCATCACTGATGTACTGTGGATCATCACTGATGTACTATAGTTCATCACTGATGTACTATGGGCCATCACTGGTGTACTATGGATCATCACTGGTGTACTATGGATCATCACTGATGTACTATGGACCATCCCTGATGTACTGTGGATCATCACTGATGTACTGTGGATCATCACTGATGTACTATGGATCATCACTGATGTACTGTGGATCATCACTGATGTACTATGGGCCATCACTGGTGTACTATGGGCCATCACTGGTGTACTATGGATCATCACTGATGTACTATGGATCATCACTGATGTACTATGGACCATCACTGATGTACTATGGGCCATCACTGGTGTACTATGGATCATCACCGATGTACTGTGGACCATCCCTGATGTACTGTGGACCATCACTGATGTACTGTGGATCATCACTGATGTACTATGGATCATCACTGATGTACTATAGATCATCACTGATGTACTATAGATCATCACTGATGTACTATGGACCATCACTGATGTACTATAGATCATCACTGATGTACTATGGACCATCACTGGTGTACTATGGATCATCACTGGTGTACTGTGGATCATCACTGGTGTACTATGGACCATCCCTGGTGTACTGTGGATCATCACTGATGTACTGTGGATCATCACTGATGTACTATAGTTCATCACTGATGTACTATGGGCCATCACTGGTGTACTATGGATCATCACTGGTGTACTATGGATCATCACTGATGTACTATGGACCATCCCTGATGTACTGTGGATCATCACTGATGTACTATAGATCATCACTGATGTACTATGGACCATCACTGGTGTACTATGGATCATCACTGGTGTACTGTGGATCATCACTGGTGTACTATGGACCATCCCTGGTGTACTGTGGATCATCACTGATGTACTGTGGATCATCACTGATGTACTATAGTTCATCACTGATGTACTATGGGCCATCACTGATGTACTATGGATCATCACTGGTGTACTATGGATCATCACTGATGTACTATGGACCATCCCTGATGTACTGTGGATCATCACTGATGTACTGTGGATCATCACTGATGTACTATGGATCATCACTGATGTACTGTGGATCATCACTGATGTACTATAGTTCATCACTGATGTACTATGGGCCATCACTGGTGTACTATGGATCATCACTGGTGTACTATGGATCATCACTGATGTACTATGGACCATCCCTGATGTACTGTGGATCATCACTGATGTACTATAGTTCATCACTGATGTACTATGGGCCATCACTGGTGTACTATGGATCATCACTGGTGTACTATGGATCATCACTGATGTACTATAGATCATCACTCATGTACTATAGCTCATCACTGATGTACTATGGACCATCACTGATGTTCTATAGATCATCACTGATGTACTATGGACCATCACTGGTGTACTATGGATCATCACTGGTGTACTGTGGATCATCACTGGTGTACTGTGGATCATCACTGATGTACTGTGGATTATCACTGATGTACTATAGTTCATCACTGATGTACTATGGGCCATCACTGGTGTACTATGGATCATCACTGGTGTACTATGGATCATCACTGATGTACTATGGACCATCCCTGATGTACTGTGGATCATCACTGATATACTGTGGATCATCACTGATGTACTATGGATCATCACTGATGTACTGTGGATCATCACTGATGTACTATAGTTCATCACTGATGTACTATGGGCCATCACTGGTGTACTATGGATCATCACTGGTGTACTATGGATCATCACTGATGTACTATGGACCATCCCTGATGTACTGTGGATCATCACTGATGTACTATAGTTCATCAATAATGTACTATGGGCCATCACTGGTGTACTATGGATCATCACTGATGTACTATGGACCATCCCTGATGTACTGTGGATCATCACTGATGTACTGTGGATCATCACTGATGTACTATGGATCATCACTGATGTACTATGGATCATCACTGATGTACTATGGGCCATCACTGGTGTACTATGGGCCATCACTGGTGTACTATAGATCATCACTGGTGTACTATGGACCATCACTGATGTACTATGGATCATCACTGATATACTGTGGACCATCCCTGATGTACTGTGGATCATCACTGATGTACTGTGGATCATCACTGAAGTATTGTGGATCATCACTGGTGTACTATGGATCATCACTGATGTACTATAGATCATCACTCATGTACTATAGCTCATCACTGATGTACTATGGACCATCACTGATGTACTATAGATCATCACTGATGTACTATGGACCATCACTGGTGTACTATGGATCATCACTGGTGTACTGTGGATCATCACTGGTGTACTGTGGATCATCACTGATGTACTGTGGATCATCACTGATGTACTATAGTTCATCACTGATGTACTATGGGCCATCACTGGTGTACTATGGATCATCACTGGTGTACTATGGATCATCACTGATGTACTATGGACCATCCCTGATGTACTGTGGATCATCACTGATATACTGTGGATCATCACTGATGTACTATGGATCATTACTGATGTACTGTGGATCATCACTGATGTACTATAGTTCATCACTGATGTACTATGGGCCATCACTGGTGTACTATGGATCATCACTGGTGTACTATGGATCATCACTGATGTACTATGGACCATCCCTGATGTACTGTGGATCATCACTGATGTACTATAGTTCATCAATAATGTACTATGGGCCATCACTGGTGTACTATGGATCATCACTGATGTACTATGGACCATCCCTGATGTACTGTGGATCATCACTGATGTACTGTGGATCATCACTGATGTACTATGGATCATCACTGATGTACTATGGATCATCACTGATATACTATGGGCCATCACTGGTGTACTATGGGCCATCACTGGTGTACTATAGATCATCACTGGTGTACTATGGACCATCACTGATGTACTATGGATCATCACTGATATACTGTGGACCATCCCTGATGTACTGTGGATCATCACTGATGTACTGTGGATCATCACTGAAGTATTGTGGATCATCACTGATGTACTGTGGATCATCACTGATGTACTGTGTATCATAACTGATGTACTGTGGATCATCACTGATGTACTGTGGATCATCACTGATGTACTATAGATCATCACTGATGTACTATGGACCATCACTGATGTACTATAGATCATCACTGATGTACTATGGACCATCACTGGTGTACTATGGATCATCACTGGTGTACTGTGGATCATCACTGGTGTACTATGGACCATCCCTGATGTACTGTGGATCATCACTGATGTACTGTGGATCATCACTGATGTACTATAGTTCATCACTGATGTACTATAGGCCATCACTGGTGTACTATGGATCATCACTGGTGTACTATGGATCATCACTGATGTACTATGGATCATCACTGATGTACTGTGGATCATCACTGATGTACTATTGTTCATCACTGATGTACTATGGGCCATCACTGGTGTACTATGGATCATCACTGGTGTACTATGGATCATCACTGATGTACTATGGACCATCCCTGATGTACTGTGGATCATCACTGATGTACTATACTTCATCACTGATGTACTATGGGCCATCACTGGTGTACTATGGATCATCACTGGTGTACTATGGATCATCACTGATGTACTATGGACCATCCCTGATGTACTGTGGATCATCACTGATGTACTGTGGATCATCACTGATGTACTATGGATCATCACTGATGTACTATGGGCCATCACTGGTGTACTATGGATCATCACTGGTGTACTATGGATCATCACTGATGTACTATGGACCATCCCTGATGTACTGTGGATCATCACTGATATACTGTGGATCATCACTGATGTACTATGGATCATCACTGATGTACTGTGGATCATCACTGATGTACTATAGTTCATCACTGATGTACTATGTGCCATCACTGGTGTACTATGGATCATCACTGGTGTACTATGGATCATCACTGATGTACTATGGACCATCCCTGATGTACTGTGGATCATCACTGATGTACTATAGTTCATCAATAATGTACTATGGGCCATCACTGGTGTACTATGGATCATCACTGATGTACTATGGACCATCCCTGATGTACTGTGGATCATCACTGATGTACTGTGGATCATCACTGATGTACTATGGATCATCACTGATGTACTATGGATCATCACTGATGTACTATGGGCCATCACTGGTGTACTATGGGCCATCACTGGTGTACTATAGATCATCACTGGTGTACTATGGACCATCACTGATGTACTATGGATCATCACTGATATACTGTGGACCATCCCTGATGTACTGTGGATCATCACTGATGTACTGTGGATCATCACTGAAGTATTGTGGATCATCACTGGTGTACTATGGATCATCACTGATGTACTATAGATCATCACTCATGTACTATAGCTCATCACTGATGTACTATGGACCATCACTGATGTACTATAGATCATCACTGATGTACTATGGACCATCACTGGTGTACTATGGATCATCACTGGTGTACTGTGGATCATCACTGGTGGACTGTGGATCATCACTGATGTACTGTGGATCATCACTGATGTACTATAGTTCATCACTGATGTACTATGGGCCATCACTGGTGTACTATGGATCATCACTGGTGTACTATGGATCATCACTGATGTACTATGGACCATCCCTGATGTACTGTGGATCATCACTGATATACTGTGGATCATCACTGATGTACTATAGATCATCACTGATGTACTGTGGATCATCACTGATGTACTATAGTTCATCACTGATGTACTATGGGCCATCACTGGTGTACTATGGATCATCACTGGTGTACTATGGATCATCACTGATGTACTATGGACCATCCCTGATGTACTGTGGATCATCACTGATGTACTATAGTTCATCAATAATGTACTATGGGCCATCACTGGTGTACTATGGATCATCACTGATGTACTATGGACCATCCCTGATGTACTGTGGATCATCACTGATGTACTGTGGATCATCACTGATGTACTATGGATCATCACTGATGTACTATGGATCATCACTGATGTACTATGGGCCATCACTGGTGTACTATGGGCCATCACTGGTGTACTATAGATCATCACTGGTGTACTATGGACCATCACTGATGTACTATGGATCATCACTGATATACTGTGGACCATCCCTGATGTACTGTGGATCATCACTGATGTACTGTGGATCATCACTGAAGTATTGTGGATCATCACTGATGTACTGTGGATCATCACTGATGTACTGTGTATCATAACTGATGTACTGTGGATCATCACTGATGTACTGTGGATCATCACTGATGTACTATAGATCATCACTGATGTACTATGGACCATCACTGATGTACTATAGATCATCACTGATGTACTATGGACCATCACTGGTGTACTATGGATCATCACTGGTGTACTGTGGATCATCACTGGTGTACTATGGACCATCCCTGATGTGCTGTGGATCATCACTGATGTACTGTGGATCATCACTGATGTACTATAGTTCATCACTGATGTACTATAGGCCATCACTGGTGTACTATGGATCATCACTGGTGTACTATGGATCATCACTGATGTACTATGGATCATCACTGATGTACTGTGGATCATCACTGATGTACTATTGTTCATCACTGATGTACTATGGGCCATCACTGGTGTACTATGGATCATCACTGGTGTACTATGGATCATCACTGATGTACTATGGACCATCCCTGATGTACTGTGGATCATCACTGATGTACTATAGTTCATCACTGATGTACTATGGGCCATCACTGGTGTACTATGGATCATCACTGGTGTACTATGGATCATCACTGATGTACTATGGACCATCCCTGATGTACTGTGGATCATCACTGATGTACTGTGGATCATCACTGATGTACTATGGATCATCACTGATGTACTATGGGCCATCACTGGTGTACTATGGGCCATCACTGGTGTACTATGGATCATCACTGGTGTACTATGGACCATCACTGATGTACTATGGACCATCACTGATGTACTATGGATCATCACTGATATACTGTGGACCATCCCTGATGTACTGTGGATCATCACTGATGTACTGTGGATCATCACTGAAGTATTGTGGATCATCACTGATGTACTGTGGATCATCACTAATGTACTGTGGATCATAACTGATGTACTATAGATCATCACTGGTGTACTATGTATATAGATCATCACTGGTGTACTATGTATATAGATCATCACTGATGTACTATGGACCATCACTGATGTACTATAGATCATCACTGATGTACTATGGACCATCACTGGTGTACTATGGATCATCACTGATGTACTATGGACCATCACTGGTGTACTATGGATCATCACTGGTGTACTGTGGATCATCACTGATGTACTATGGACCATCACTGGTGTACTATGGATCATCACTGATGTACTGTGGATCATCACTGATGTACTATAGTTCATCACTGGTGTACTGTGGATCATCACTGATGTACTATGGACCATCACTGGTGTACTATGGATCATCACTGATGTACTGTGGATCATCACTGATGTACTATAGTTCATCACTGATGTACTATGGGCCATCACTGGTGTACTATGGATCATCACTGATGTACTATGGACCATCCCTGATGTACTGTGGATCATCACTGATGTACTATAGTTCATCACTGATGTACTATGGGCCATCACTGGTGTACTATGGATCATCACTGGTGTACTATGGATCATCACTGATGTACTATAGATCATCACTCATGTACTATAGCTCATCACTGATGTACTATGGACCATCACTGATGTACTATAGATCATCACTGATGTACTATGGACCATCACTGGTGTACTATGGATCATCACTGGTGTACTGTGGATCATCACTGGTGTACTGTGGATCATCACTGATGTACTGTGGATCATCACTGATGTACTATAGTTCATCACTGATGTACTATGGGCCATCACTGGTATACTATGGGTCATCACTGGTGTACTATGGATCATCACTGATGTACTATGGACCATCCCTGATGTACTGTGGATCATCACTGATATACTGTGGATCATCACTGATGTACTATGGATCATCACTGATGTACTGTGGATCATCACTGATGTACTATAGTTCATCACTGATGTACTATGGGCCATCACTGGTGTACTATGGATCATCACTGGTGTACTGTGGATCATCACTGATGTACTATGGACCATCCCTGATGTACTGTGGATCATCACTGATGTACTATAGTTCATCACTGATGTACTATGGGCCATCACTGGTGTACTATGGATCATCACTGGTGTACTATGGATCATCACTGATGTACTATGGACCATCCCTGATGTACTGTGGATCATCACTGATGTACTGTGGATCATCACTGATGTACTGTGGATCATCACTGATGTACTGTGTATCATAACTGATGTACTGTGGATCATCACTGATGTACTATAGATCATCACTGATGTACTATGGACCATCACTGATGTACTATAGATCATCACTGATGTACTATGGACCATCACTGGTGTACTATGGATCATCACTGGTGTACTGTGGATCATCACTGGTGTACTATGGACCATCCCTGATGTACTGTGGCTCATCACTGATGTACTGTGGATCATCACTGATGTACTATAGTTCATCACTGATGTACTATAGGCCATCACTGGTGTACTATGGATCATCACTGGTGTACTATGGATCATCACTGATGTACTATGGACCATCCCTGATGTACTGTGGATCATCACTGATGTACTGTGGATCATCACTGATGTACTATGGATCATCACTGATGTACTGTGGATCATTACTGATGTACTATTGTTCATCACTGATGTACTATGGGCCATCACTGGTGTACTATGGATCATCACTGGTGTACTATGGATCATCACTGATGTACTATGGACCATCCCTGATGTACTGTGGATCATCACTGATGTACTATAGTTCATCACTGATGTACTATGGGCCATCACTGGTGTACTATGGATCATCACTGGTGTACTATGGATCATCACTGATGTACTATGGACCATCCCTGATGTACTGTGGATCATCACTGATGTACTGTGGATCATCACTGATGTACTATGGATCATCACTGATGTACTATGGGCCATCACTGGTGTACTATGGGCCATCACTGGTGTACTATGGATCATCACTGGTGTACTATGGACCATCACTGATGTACTATGGACCATCACTGATGTACTATGGATCATCACTGATATACTGTGGACCATCCCTGATGTACTGTGGATCATCACTGATGTACTGTGGATCATCACTGAAGTATTGTGGATCATCACTGATGTACTGTGGATCATCACTAATGTACTGTGGATCATAACTGATGTACTGTAGATCATCACTGATGTACTATAGATCATCACTGGTGTACTATGTATATAGATCATTACTGATGTACTATGGACCATCACTGATGTACTATAGATCATCACTGATGTACTATGGACCATCACTGGTGTACTATGGATCATCACTGGTGTACTGTGGATCATCACTGGTGTACTATGGACCATCCCTGATGTACTGTGGATCATCACTGATGTACTATAGTTCATCACTGATGTACTATGGGCCATCACTGGTATACTATGGGTCATCACTGGTGTACTATGGATCATCACTGATGTACTATGGACCATCCCTGATGTACTGTGGATCATCACTGATATACTGTGGATCATCACTGATGTACTATGGATCATCACTGATGTACTGTGGAGCATCACTGATGTACTATAGTTCATCACTGATGTACTATGGGCCATCACTGGTGTACTATGGATCATCACTGGTGTACTGTGGATCATCACTGATGTACTATGGACCATCCCTGATGTACTGTGGATCATCACTGATGTACTATAGTTCATCACTGATGTACTATGGGCCATCACTGGTGTACTATGGATCATCACTGGTGTACTATGGATCATCACTGATGTACTATGGACCATCCCTGATGTACTGTGGATCATCACTGATGTACTGTGGATCATCACTGATGTACTGTGGATCATCACTGATGTACTGTGTATCATAACTGATGTACTGTGGATCATCACTGATGTACTATAGATCATCACTGATGTACTATGGACCATCACTGATGTACTATAGATCATCACTGATGTACTATGGCCCATCACTGGTGTACTATGGATCATCACTGGTGTACTGTGGATCATCACTGGTGTACTATGGACCATCCCTGATGTACTGTGGCTCATCACTGATGTACTGTGGATCATCACTGATGTACTATAGTTCATCACTGATGTACTATAGGCCATCACTGGTGTACTATGGATCATCACTGGTGTACTATGGATCATCACTGATGTACTATGGACCATCCCTGATGTACTGTGGATCATCACTGATGTACTGTGGATCATCACTGATGTACTATGGATCATCACTGATGTACTGTGGATCATCACTGATGTACTATTGTTCATCACTGATGTACTATGGGCCATCACTGGTGTACTATGGATCATCACTGGTGTACTATGGATCATCACTGATGTACTATGGACCATCCCTGATGTACTGTGGATCATCACTGATGTACTATAGTTCATCACTGATGTACTATGGGCCATCACTGGTGTACTATGGATCATCACTGGTGTACTATGGATCATCACTGATGTACTATGGACCATCCCTGATGTACTGTGGATCATCACTGATGTACTGTGGATCATCACTGATGTACTATGGATCATCACTGATGTACTATGGGCCATCACTGGTGTACTATGGGCCATCACTGGTGTACTATGGATCATCACTGGTGTACTATGGACCATCACTGATGTACTATGGACCATCACTGATGTACTATGGATCATCACTGATATACTGTGGACCATCCCTGATGTACTGTGGATCATCACTGATGTACTGTGGATCATCACTGAAGTATTGTGGATCATCACTGATGTACTGTGGATCATCACTAATGTACTGTGGATCATAACTGATGTACTGTAGATCATCACTGATGTACTATAGATCATCACTGGTGTACTATGTATATAGATCATTACTGATGTACTATGGACCATCACTGATGTACTATAGATCATCACTGATGTACTATGGACCATCACTGGTGTACTATGGATCATCACTGGTGTACTGTGGATCATCACTGGTGTACTATGGACCATCCCTGATGTACTGTGGATCATCACTGATGTACTATAGTTCATCACTGATGTACTATGGGCCATCACTGGTATACTATGGGTCATCACTGGTGTACTATGGATCATCACTGATGTACTATGGACCATCCCTGATGTACTGTGGATCATCACTGATATACTGTGGATCATCACTGATGTACTATGGATCATCACTGATGTACTGTGGATCATCACTGATGTACTATAGTTCATCACTGATGTACTATGGGCCATCACTGGTGTACTATGGATCATCACTGGTGTACTATGGATCATCACTGATGTACTATGGACCATCCCTGATGTACTGTGGATCATCACTGATGTACTATAGTTCATCACTGATGTACTATGGGCCATCACTGGTGTACTATGGATCATCACTGGTGTACTATGGATCATCACTGATGTACTATGGACCATCCCTGATGTACTGTGGATCATCACTGATGTACTGTGGATCATCACTGATGTACTGTGGATCATCACTGATGTACTGTGTATCATAACTGATGTACTGTGGATCATCACTGATGTACTATAGATCATCACTGATGTACTATGGACCATCACTGATGTACTATAGATCATCACTGATGTACTATGGACCATCACTGGTGTACTATGGATCATCACTGGTGTACTGTGGATCATCACTGGTGTACTATGGACCATCCCTGATGTACTGTGGCTCATCACTGATGTACTGTGGATCATCACTGATGTACTATAGTTCATCACTGATGTACTATAGGCCATCACTGGTGTACTATGGATCATCACTGGTGTACTATGGATCATCACTGATGTACTATGGACCATCCCTGATGTACTGTGGATCATCACTGATGTACTGTGGATCATCACTGATGTACTATGGATCATCACTGATGTACTGTGGATCATCACTGATGTACTATTGTTCATCACTGATGTACTATGGATCATCACTGATATACTGTGGACCATCCCTGATGTACTGTGGATCATCACTGATGTACTGTGGATCATCACTGAAGTATTGTGGATCATCACTGATGTACTGTGGATCATCACTAATGTACTGTGGATCATAACTGATGTACTGTAGATCATCACTGATGTACTATAGATCATCACTGGTGTACTATGTATATAGATCATTACTGATGTACTATGGACCATCACTGATGTACTATAGATCATCACTGATGTACTATGGACCATCACTGGTGTACTATGGATCATCACTGGTGTACTGTGGATCATCACTGGTGTACTATGGACCATCCCTGATGTACTGTGGATCATCACTGATGTACTGTGGATCATCACTGATGTACTATAGTTCATCACTGATGTACTATGGGCCATCACTGGTGTACTATGGATCATCACTGATGTACTATGGACCATCACTGATGTACTGTGGATCATCACTGGTGTACTATGGATCATCACTGATGTACTATAGATCATCACTCATGTACTATAGCTCATCACTGATGTACTATGGACCATCACTGATGTACTATAGATCATCACTGATGTACTATGGACCATCACTGGTGTACTATGGATCATCACTGGTGTACTGTGGATCATCACTGGTGTACTGTGGATCATCACTGATGTACTGTGGATCATCACTGATGTACTATGGATCATCACTAATGTACTATGGGTCATCACTGGTGTACTATGGGCCATCACTGGTGTACTATGGATCATCACTGGTGTACTATTGACCATCACTGATGTACTATGGACCATCACTGATGTACTATGGATCATCACTGATGTACTATGGATCATCACTGATGTACTGTGGATCATCACTGATGTACTATGGATCATCACTGATGTACTATGGGCCATCACTGGTGTACTATGGGCCATCACTGGTGTACTATTGATCATCACGGGTGTACTATGGACCATCACTGATGTACTATGGACCATCCCTGATGTACTGTGGATCATCACTGATGTACTGTGGATCATCACTGAAGTATTGTGGATCATCACTGATGTACTGTGGATCATCACTGATGTACTGTGTATCATAACTGATGTACTGTGGATCATCACTGATGTACTATAGATCATCACTGATGTACTATGGACCATCACTGATGTACTATAGATCATCACTGATGTACTATGGACCATCACTGGTGTACTATGGATCATCACTGGTGTACTGTGGATCATCACTGGTGTACTATGGACCATCCCTGATGTACTGTGGATCATCACTGATGTACTGTGGATCATCACTGATGTACTATAGTTCATCACTGATGTACTATGGGCCATCACTGGTGTACTATGGATCATCACTGGTGTACTATGGATCATCACTGATGTACTATGGACCATCCCTGATGTACTGTGGATCATAACTGATGTACTGTGGATCATCACTGATGTACTATGGATCATCACTGATGTACTGTGGATCATCACTGATGTACTATGGGCCATCACTGGTGTACTATGGGCCATCACTGGTGTACTATGGATCATCACTGATGTACTATGGATCATCACTGATGTACTATGGACCATCACTGATGTACTATGGGCCATCACCGGTGTACTATGGATCATCACCGATGTACTGTGGACCATCCCTGATGTACTGTGGACCATCACTGATGTACTGTGGATCATCACTGATGTACTATGGATCATCACTGATGTACTATAGATCATCACTGATGTACTATAGATCATCACTGATGTACTATGGACCATCACTGATGTACTATAGATCATCACTGATGCACTATGGACCATCACTGGTGTACTATGGATCATCACTGGTGTACTGTGGATCATCCCTGGTGTACTATGGACCATCCCTGGTGTACTGTGGATCATCACTGATGTACTGTGGATCATCACTGATGTACTATAGTTCATCACTGATGTACTATGGGCCATCACTGGTGTACTATGGATCATCACTGGTGTACTATGGATCATCACTGATGTACTATGGACCATCCCTGATGTACTGTGGATCATCACTGATGTACTGTGGATCATCACTGATGTACTATGGATCATCACTGATGTACTGTGGATCATCACTGATGTACTATAGTTCATCACTGATGTACTATGGGCCATCACTGGTGTACTATGGATCATCACTGGTGTACTATGGATCATCACTGATGTACTATGGACCATCCCTGATGTACTGTGGATCATCACTGATGTACTATAGTTCATCACTGATGTACTATGGGCCATCACTGGTGTACTATGGATCATCACTGGTGTACTATGGATCATCACTGATGTACTATAGATCATCACTCATGTACTATAGCTCATCACTGATGTACTATGGACCATCACTGATGTACTATGGATCATCACTGATGTACTATGGACCATCACTGGTGTACTATGGATCATCACTGGTGTACTGTGGATCATCACTGGTGTACTGTGGATCATCACTGATGTACTGTGGATCATCACTGATGTACTATAGTTCATCACTGATGTACTATGGGCCATCACTGGTGTACTATGGATCATCACTGGTGTACTATGGATCATCACTGATGTACTATGGACCATCCCTGATGTACTGTGGATCATCACTGATATACTGTGGATCATCACTGATGTACTATGGATCATCACTGATGTACTGTGGATCATCACTGATGTACTATAGTTCATCACTGATGTACTATGGGCCATCACTGGTGTACTATGGATCATCACTGATGTACTATGGGCCATCACTGGTGTACTATGGATCATCACCAATGTACTGTGGACCATCCCTGATGTACTGTGGACCATCACTGATGTACTGTGGATCATCACTGATGTACTATGGATCATCACTGATGTACTATAGATCATCACTGATGTACTATAGATCATCACTGATGTACTATGGACCATCACTGATGTACTATAGATCATCACTGATGTACTATGGACCATCACTGGTGTACTATGGATCATCACTGGTGTACTGTGGATCATCACTGGTGTACTATGGACCATCCCTGGTGTACTGTGGATCATCACTGATGTACTGTGGATCATCACTGATGTACTATAGTTCATCACTGATGTACTATGGGCCATCACTGGTGTACTATGGATCATCACTGGTGTACTATGGATCATCACTGATGTACTATGGACCATCCCTGATGTACTGTGGATCATCACTGATGTACTGTGGATCATCACTGATGTACTATGGATCATCATTGATGTACTGTGGATCATCACTGATGTACTATAGTTCATCACTGATGTACTATGGGCCATCACTGGTGTACTATGGATCATCACTGGTGTACTATGGATCATCACTGATGTACTATGGACCATCCCTGATGTACTGTGGATCATCACTGATGTACTATAGTTCATCACTGATGTACTATAGTTCATCACTGATGTACTATGGGCCATCACTGGTGTACTATGGATCATCACTGGTGTACTATGGATCATCACTGATGTACTATAGATCATCACTCATGTACTATAGCTCATCACTGATGTACTATGGACCATCACTGATGTACTATAGATCATCACTGATGTACTATGGACCATCACTGGTGTACTATGGATCATCACTGGTGTACTGTGGATCATCACTGGTGTACTGTGGATCATCACTGATGTACTGTGGATCATCACTGATGTACTATAGTTCATCACTGATGTACTATGGGCCATCACTGGTGTACTATGGATCATCACTGGTGTACTATGGATCATCACTGATGTACTATGGACCATCCCTGATGTACTGTGGATCATCACTGATATACTGTGGATCATTACTGATGTACTATGGATCATCACTGATGTACTGTGGATCATCACTGATGTACTATAGTTGATCACTGATGTACTATGGGCCATCACTGGTGTACTATGGATCATCACTGGTGTACTATGGATCATCACTGATGTACTATGGACCATCCCTGATGTACTGTGGATCATCACTGATGTACTATAGTTCATCACTGATGTACTATGGGCCATCACTGGTGTACTATGGATCATCACTGGTGTACTATGGATCATCACTGATGTACTATGGACCATCCCTGATGTACTGTGGATCATCACTGATGTACTGTGGATCATCACTGATGTACTATGGATCATCACTGATGTACTATGGGCCATCACTGGTGTACTATGGGCCATCACTGGTGTACTATAGATCATCACTGGTGTACTATGGACCATCACTGATGTACTATGGATCATCACTGATATACTGTGGACCATCCCTGATGTACTGTGGATCATCACTGATGTACTGTGGATCATCACTGAAGTATTGTGGATCATCACTGATGTACTGTGGATCATCACTGATGTACTGTGTATCATCACTGATGTACTGTGGATCATCACTGATGTACTGTGGACCATCCCTGATGTACTGTGGATCATCACTGATGTACTGTGGATCATCACTGATGTACTATGGATCATCAATGATGTACTATGGGCCATCACTGGTGTACTATGGGCCATCACTGGTGTACTATGGATCATCACTGGTGTACTATGGACCATCACTGATGTACTATGGACCATCACTGATGTACTATGGATCATCACTGATATACTGTGGACCATCCCTGATGTACTGTGGATCATCACTGATGTACTGTGGATCATCACTGAAGTATTGTGGATCATCACTGATGTACTGTGGATCATCACTAATGTACTGTGGATCATAACTGATGTACTGTAGATCATCACTGATGTACTATAGATCATCACTGGTGTACTATGTATATAGATCATCACTGATGTACTATGGACCATCACTGATGTACTATAGATCATCACTGATGTACTATGGACCATCACTGGTGTACTATGGATCATCACTGATGTACTATGGACCATCACTGGTGTACTATGGATCATCACTGGTGTACTGTGGATCATCACTGATGTACTATGGACCATCACTGGTGTACTATGGATCATCACTGATGTACTGTGGATCATCACTGATGTAGTATAGTTCATCACTGGTGTACTGTGGATCATCACTGATGTACTGTGGATCATCACTGATGTACTATAGTTCATCACTGATGTACTATGGGCCATCACTGGTGTACTATGGATCATCACTGATGTACTAAGGACCATCCCTGATGTACTGTGGATCATCACTGATGTACTATAGTTCATCACTGATGTACTATGGGCCATCACTGGTGTACTATGGATCATCACTGGTGTACTATGGATCATCACTGATGTACTATAGATCATCACTCATGTACTATAGCTCATCACTGATGTACTATGGACCATCACTGATGTACTATAGATCATCACTGATGTACTATGGACCATCACTGGTGTACTATGGATCATCACTGGTGTACTGTGGATCATCACTGGTGTACTGTGGATCATCACTGATGTACTGTGGATCATCACTGATGTACTATAGTTCATCACTGATGTACTATGGGCCATCACTGGTATACTATGGGTCATCACTGGTGTACTATGGATCATCACTGATGTACTATGGACCATCCCTGATGTACTGTGGATCATCACTGATATACTGTGGATCATCACTGATGTACTATGGATCATCACTGATGTACTGTGGATCATCACTGATGTACTATAGTTCATCTGTGATGTACTATGGGCCATCACTGGTGTACTATGGATCATCACTGGTGTACTATGGATCATCACTGATGTACTATGGACCATCCCTGATGTACTGTGGATCATCACTGATGTACTATAGTTCATCACTGATGTACTATGGGCCATCACTGGTGTACTATGGATCATCACTGGTGTACTATGGATCATCACTGATGTACTACGGACCATCCCTGATGTACTGTGGATCATCACTGATGTACTGTGGATCATCACTGATGTACTGTGGATCATCACTGATGTACTGTGTATCATAACTGATGTACTGTGGATCATCACTGATGTACTATAGATCATCACTGATGTACTATGGACCATCACTGATGTACTATAGATCATCACTGATGTACTATGGACCATCACTGGTGTACTATGGATCATCACTGGTGTACTGTGGATCATCACGGGTGTACTATGGACCATCCCTGATGTACTGTGGCTCATCACTGATGTACTGTGGATCATCACTGATGTACTATAGTTCATCACTGATGTACTATAGGCCATCACTGGTGTACTATGGATCATCACTGGTGTACTATGGATCATCACTGATGTACTATGGACCATCCCTGATGTACTGTGGATCATCACTGATGTACTGTGGATCATCACTGATGTACTATGGATCATCACTGATGTACTGTGGATCATCACTGATGTACTATTGTTCATCACTGATGTACTATGGGCCATCACTGGTGTACTATGGATCATCACTGGTGTACTATGGATCATCACTGATGTACTATGGACCATCCCTGATGTACTGTGGATCATCACTGATGTACTATAGTTCATCACTGATGTACTATGGGCCATCACTGGTGTACTATGGATCATCACTGGTGTACTATGGATCATCACTGATGTACTATGGACCATCCCTGATGTACTGTGGATCATCACTGATGTACTGTGGATCATCACTGATGTACTATGGATCATCACTGATGTACTATGGGCCATCACTGGTGTACTATGGGCCATCACTGGTGTACTATGGATCATCACTGGTGTACTATGGACCATCACTGATGTACTATGGACCATCACTGATGTACTATGGATCATCACTGATATACTGTGGACCATCCCTGATGTACTGTGGATCATCACTGATGTACTGTGGATCATCACTGAAGTATTGTGGATCATCACTGATGTACTGTGGATCATCACTAATGTACTGTGGATCATAACTGATGTACTGTAGATCATCACTGATGTACTATAGATCATCACTGGTGTACTATGTATATAGATCATTACTGATGTACTATGGACCATCACTGATGTACTATAGATCATCACTGATGTACTATGGACCATCACTGGTGTACTATGGATCATCACTGGTGTACTGTGGATCATCACTGGTGTACTATGGACCATCCCTGATGTACTGTGGATCATCACTGATGTACTGTGGATCATCACTGATGTACTATAGTTCATCACTGATGTACTATGGGCCATCACTGGTGTACTATGGATCATCACTGATGTACTATGGACCATCACTGATGTACTGTGGATCATCACTGATGTACTATAGTTCATCACTGATGTACTATGGGCCATCACTGGTGTACTATGGATCATCACTGGTGTACTATGGATCATCACTGATGTACTATAGATCATCACTCATGTACTATAGCTCATCACTGATGTACTATGGACCATCACTGATGTACTATAGATCATCACTGATGTACTATGGACCATCACTGGTGTACTATGGATCATCACTGGTGTACTGTGGATCATCACTGGTGTACTGTGGATCATCACTGATGTACTGTGGATCATCACTAATGTACTATGGGTCATCACTGGTGTACTATGGGCCATCACTGGTGTACTATGGATCATCACTGGTGTACTATTGACCATCACTGATGTACTATGGACCATCACTGATGTACTATGGATCATCACTGATGTACTATGGATCATCACTGATGTACTGTGGATCATCACTGATGTACTATGGATCATCACTGATGTACTATGGGCCATCACTGGTGTACTATGGGCCATCACTGGTGTACTATGGATCATCACGGGTGTACTATGGACCATCACTGATGTACTATGGACCATCCCTGATGTACTGTGGATCATCACTGATGTACTGTGGATCATCACTGATGTACTATGGGCCATCACTGGTGTACTATGGGCCATCACTGGTGTACTATGGATCATCACTGGTGTACTATGGACCATCACTGATGTACTATGGACCATCACTGATGTACTATGGATCATCACTGATATACTGTGGACCATCCCTGATGTACTGTGGATCATCACTGATGTACTGTGGATCATCACTGAAGTATTGTGGATCATCACTGATGTACTGTGGATCATCACTAATGTACTGTGGATCATAACTGATGTACTGTAGATCATCACTGATGTACTATAGATCATCACTGGTGTACTATGTATATAGATCATTACTGATGTACTATGGACCATCACTGATGTACTATAGATCATCACTGATGTACTATGGACCATCACTGGTGTACTATGGATCATCACTGGTGTACTGTGGATCATCACTGGTGTACTATGGACCATCCCTGATGTACTGTGGATCATCACTGATGTACTGTGGATCATCACTGATGTACTATAGTTCATCACTGATGTACTATGGGCCATCACTGGTGTACTATGGATCATCACTGATGTACTATGGACCATCACTGATGTACTGTGGATCATCACTGATGTACTATAGTTCATCACTGATGTACTATGGGCCATCACTGGTGTACTATGGATCATCACTGGTGTACTATGGATCATCACTGATGTACTATAGATCATCACTCATGTACTATAGCTCATCACTGATGTACTATGGACCATCACTGATGTACTATAGATCATCACTGATGTACTATGGACCATCACTGGTGTACTATGGATCATCACTGGTGTACTGTGGATCATCACTGGTGTACTGTGGATCATCACTGATGTACTGTGGATCATCACTGATGTACTATGGATCATCACTAATGTACTATGGGTCATCACTGGTGTACTATGGGCCATCACTGGTGTACTATGGATCATCACTGGTGTACTATTGACCATCACTGATGTACTATGGACCATCACTGATGTACTATGGATCATCACTGATGTACTATGGATCATCACTGATGTACTGTGGATCATCACTGATGTACTATGGATCATCACTGATGTACTATGGGCCATCACTGGTGTACTATGGGCCATCACTGGTGTACTATGGATCATCACGGGTGTACTATGGACCATCACTGATGTACTATGGACCATCCCTGATGTACTGTGGATCATCACTGATGTACTGTGGATCATCACTGAAGTATTGTGGATCATCACTGATGTACTGTGGATCATCACTGATGTACTGTGTATCATAACTGATGTACTGTGGATCATCACTGATGTACTATAGATCATCACTGATGTACTATGGACCATCACTGATGTACTATAGATCATCACTGATGTACTATGGACCATCACTGGTGTACTATGGATCATCACTGGTGTACTGTGGATCATCACTGGTGTACTATGGACCATCCCTGATGTACTGTGGATCATCACTGATGTACTGTGGATCATCACTGATGTACTATAGTTCATCACTGATGTACTATGGGCCATCACTGGTGTACTATGGATCATCACTGGTGTACTATGGATCATCACTGATGTACTATGGACCATCCCTGATGTACTGTGGATCATCACTGATGTACTGTGGATCATCACTGATGTACTATGGATCATCACTGATGTACTGTGGATCATCACTGATGTACTATGGGCCATCACTGGTGTACTATGGGCCATCACTGGTGTACTATGGATCATCACTGATGTACTATGGATCATCACTGATGTACTATGGACCATCACTGATGTACTATGGGCCATCACTGGTGTACTATGGATCATCACCGATGTACTGTGGACCATCCCTGATGTACTGTGGACCATCACTGATGTACTGTGGATCATCACTGATGTACTATGGATCATCACTGATGTACTATAGATCATCACTGATGTACTATAGATCATCACTGATGTACTATGGACCATTACTGATGTACTATAGATCATCACTGATGTACTATGGACCATCACTGGTGTACTATGGATCATCACTGGTGTACTGTGGATCATCCCTGGTGTACTATGGACCATCCCTGGTGTACTGTGGATCATCACTGATGTACTGTGGATCATCACTGATGTACTATAGTTCATCACTGATGTACTATGGGCCATCACTGGTGTACTATGGATCATCACTGGTGTACTATGGATCATCACTGATGTACTATGGACCATCCCTGATGTACTGTGGATCATCACTGATGTACTGTCGATCATCACTGATGTACTATGGATCATCACTGATGTACTGTGGATCATCACTGATGTACTATAGTTCATCACTGATGTACTATGGGCCATCACTGGTGTACTATGGATCATCACTGGTGTACTATGGATCATCACTGATGTACTATGGACCATCCCTGATGTACTGTGGATCATCACTGATGTACTATAGTTCATCACTGATGTACTATGGGCCATCACTGGTGTACTATGGATCATCACTGGTGTACTATGGATCATCACTGATGTACTATAGATCATCACTCATGTACTATAGCTCATCACTGATGTACTATGGACCATCACTGATGTACTATAGATCATCACTGATGTACTATGGACCATCACTGGTGTACTATGGATCATCACTGGTGTACTGTGGATCATCACTGGTGTACTGTGGATCATCACTGATGTACTGTGGATCATCACTGATGTACTATAGTTCATCACTGATGTACTATGGGCCATCACTGGTGTACTATGAATCATCACTGGTGTACTATGGATCATCACTGATGTACTATGGACCATCCCTGATGTACTGTGGATCATCACTGATATACTGTGGATCATCACTGATGTACTATGGATCATCACTGATGTACTGTGGATCATCACTGATGTACTATAGTTCATCACTGATGTACTATGGGCCATCACTGGTGTACTATGGATCATCACTGATGTACTATGGGCCATCACTGGTGTACTATGGATCATCACCGATGTACTGTGGACCATCCCTGATGTACTGTGGACCATCACTGATGTACTGTGGATCATCACTGATGTACTATGGATCATCACTGATGTACTATAGATCATCACTGATGTACTATAGATCATCACTGATGTACTATGGACCATCCCTGATGTACTGTGGATCATCACTGATATACTGTGGATCATCACTGATGTACTATGGATCATCACTGATGTACTGTGGATCATCACTGATGTACTATAGTTCATCACTGATGTACTATGGGCCATCACTGGTGTACTATGGATCATCACTGATGTACTATGGGCCATCACTGGTGTACTATGGATCATCACCGATGTACTGTGGACCATCCCTGATGTACTGTGGACCATCACTGATGTACTGTGGATCATCACTGATGTACTATGGATCATCACTGATGTACTATAGATCATCACTGATGTACTATAGATCATCACTGATGTACTATGGACCATCACTGATGTACTATAGATCATCACTGATGTACTATGGACCATCACTGGTGTACTATGGATCATCACTGGTGTACTGTGGATCATCACTGGTGTACTATGGACCATCCCTGGTGTACTGTGGATCATCACTGATGTACTGTGGATCATCACTGATGTACTATAGTTCATCACTGATGTACTATGGGCCATCACTGGTGTACTATGGACCATCACTGGTGTACTATGGATCATCACTGGTGTACTGTGGATCATCACTGGTGTACTGTGGATCATCACTGATGTACTGTGGATCATCACTGATGTACTATAGTTCATCACTGATGTACTATGGGCCATCACTGGTGTACTATGAATCATCACTGGTGTACTATGGATCATCACTGATGTACTATGGACCATCCCTGATGTACTGTGGATCATCACTGATATACTGTGGATCATCACTGATGTACTATGGATCATCACTGATGTACTGTGGATCATCACTGATGTACTATAGTTCATCACTGATGTACTATGGGCCATCACTGGTGTACTATGGATCATCACTGATGTACTATGGGCCATCACTGGTGTACTATGGATCATCACCGATGTACTGTGGACCATCCCTGATGTACTGTGGACCATCACTGATGTACTGTGGATCATCACTGATGTACTATGGATCATCACTGATGTACTATAGATCATCACTGATGTACTATAGATCATCACTGATGTACTATGGACCATCCCTGATGTACTGTGGATCATCACTGATATACTGTGGATCATCACTGATGTACTATGGATCATCACTGATGTACTGTGGATCATCACTGATGTACTATAGTTCATCACTGATGTACTATGGGCCATCACTGGTGTACTATGGATCATCACTGATGTACTATGGGCCATCACTGGTGTACTATGGATCATCACCGATGTACTGTGGACCATCCCTGATGTACTGTGGACCATCACTGATGTACTGTGGATCATCACTGATGTACTATGGATCATCACTGATGTACTATAGATCATCACTGATGTACTATAGATCATCACTGATGTACTATGGACCATCACTGATGTACTATAGATCATCACTGATGTACTATGGACCATCACTGGTGTACTATGGATCATCACTGGTGTACTGTGGATCATCACTGGTGTACTATGGACCATCCCTGGTGTACTGTGGATCATCACTGATGTACTGTGGATCATCACTGATGTACTATAGTTCATCACTGATGTACTATGGGCCATCACTGGTGTACTATGGATCATCACTGGTGTACTATGGATCATCACTGATGTACTATGGACCATCCCTGATGTACTGTGGATCATCACTGATGTACTGTGGATCATCACTGATGTACTATGGATCATCATTGATGTACTGTGGATCATCACTGATGTACTATAGTTCATCACTGATGTACTATGGGCCATCACTGGTGTACTATGGATCATCACTGGTGTACTATGGATCATCACTGATGTACTATGGACCATCCCTGATGTACTGTGGATCATCACTGATGTACTATAGTTCATCACTGATGTACTATGGGCCATCACTGGTGTACTATGGATCATCACTGGTGTACTATGGATCATCACTGATGTACTATAGATCATCACTCATGTACTATAGCTCATCACTGATGTACTATGGACCATCACTGATGTACTATAGATCATCACTGATGTACTATGGACCATCACTGGTGTACTATGGATCATCACTGGTGTACTGTGGATCATCACTGGTGTACTGTGGATCATCACTGATGTACTGTGGATCATCACTGATGTACTATAGTTCATCACTGATGTACTATGGGCCATCACTGGTGTACTATGGATCATCACTGGTGTACTATGGATCATCACTGATGTACTATGGACCATCCCTGATGTACTGTGGATCATCACTGATATACTGTGGATCATTACTGATGTACTATGGATCATCACTGATGTACTGTGGATCATCACTGATGTACTATAGTTGATCACTGATGTACTATGGGCCATCACTGGTGTACTATGGATCATCACTGGTGTACTATGGATCATCACTGATGTACTATGGACCATCCCTGATGTACTGTGGATCATCACTGATGTACTATAGTTCATCACTGATGTACTATGGGCCATCACTGGTGTACTATGGATCATCACTGGTGTACTATGGATCATCACTGATGTACTATGGACCATCCCTGATGTACTGTGGATCATCACTGATGTACTGTGGATCATCACTGATGTACTATGGATCATCACTGATGTACTATGGGCCATCACTGGTGTACTATGGGCCATCACTGGTGTACTATAGATCATCACTGGTGTACTATGGACCATCACTGATGTACTATGGATCATCACTGATATACTGTGGACCATCCCTGATGTACTGTGGATCATCACTGATGTACTGTGGATCATCACTGAAGTATTGTGGATCATCACTGGTGTACTGTGGATCATCACTGATGTACTGTGTATCATCACTGATGTACTGTGGATCATCACTGATGTACTGTGGATCATCACTGATGTACTGTGGATCATCACTGATGTACTATAGATCATCACTGATGTACTATGGACCATCACTGATGTACTATAGATCATCACTGATGTACTATGGACCATCACTGGTGTACTATGGATCATCACTGGTGTACTGTGGATCATCACTGGTGTACTATGGACCATCCCTGATGTACTGTGGATCATCACTGATGTACTGTGGATCATCACTGATGTACTATAGTTCATCACTGATGTACTATAGGCCATCACTGGTGTACTATGGATCATCACTGGTGTACTATGGATCATCACTGATGTACTATGGACCATCCCTGATGTACTGTGGATCATCACTGATGTACTGTGGATCATCACTGATGTACTATGGATCATCACTGATGTACTGTGGATCATCACTGATGTACTATTGTTCATCACTGATGTACTATGGGCCATCACTGGTGTACTATGGATCATCACTGGTGTACTATGGATCATCACTGATGTACTATGGACCATCCCTGATGTACTGTGGATCATCACTGATGTACTATAGTTCATCATTGATGTACTATGGGCCATCACTGGTGTACTATGGATCATCACTGGTGTACTATGGATCATCTCTGATGTACTATGGACCATCCCTGATGTACTGTGGATCATCACTGATGTACTGTGGATCATCACTGATGTACTATGGATCATCACTGATGTACTATGGGCCATCACTGGTGTACTATGGGCCATCACTGGTGTACTATGGATCATCACTGGTGTACTATGGACCATCACTGATGTACTATGGACCATCACTGATGTACTATGGATCATCACTGATATACTGTGGACCATCCCTGATGTACTGTGGATCATCACTGATGTACTGTGGATCATCACTGAAGTATTGTGGATCATCACTGATGTACTGTGGATCATCACTAATGTACTATGGGTCATCACTGGTGTACTATGGGCCATCACTGGTGTACTATGGATCATCACTGGTGTACTATTGACCATCACTGATGTACTATGGACCATCACTGATGTACTATGGATCATCACTGATGTACTATGGATCATCACTGATGTACTGTGGATCATCACTGATGTACTATGGATCATCACTGATGTACTATGGGCCATCACTGGTGTACTATGGGCCATCACTGGTGTACTATGGATCATCACGGGTGTACTATGGACCATCACTGATGTACTATGGACCATCCCTGATGTACTGTGGATCATCACTGATGTACTGTGGATCATCACTGAAGTATTGTGGATCATCACTGATGTACTGTGGATCATCACTGATGTACTGTGTATCATAACTGATGTACTGTGGATCATCACTGATGTACTATAGATCATCACTGATGTACTATGGACCATCACTGATGTACTATAGATCATCACTGATGTACTATGGACCATCACTGGTGTACTATGGATCATCACTGGTGTACTGTGGATCATCACTGGTGTACTATGGACTATCCCTGATGTACTGTGGATCATCACTGATGTACTGTGGATCATCACTGATGTACTATAGTTCATCACTGATGTACTATGGGCCATCACTGGTGTACTATGGATCATCACTGGTGTACTATGGATCATCACTGATGTACTATGGACCATCCCTGATGTACTGTGGATCATCACTGATGTACTGTGGATCATCACTGATGTACTATGGATCATCACTGATGTACTGTGGATCATCACTGATGTACTATGGGCCATCACTGGTGTACTATGGGCCATCACTGGTGTACTATGGATCATCACTGATGTACTATGGATCATCACTGATGTACTATGGACCATCACTGATGTACTATGGGCCATCACTGGTGTACTATGGATCATCAACGATGTACTGTGGACCATCCCTGATGTACTCTGGACCATCACTGATGTACTGTGGATCATCACTGATGTACTATGGATCATCACTGATGTACTATAGATCATCACTGATGTACTATAGATCATCACTGATGTACTATGGACCATCACTGATGTACTATAGATCATCACTGATGTACTATGGACCATCACTGGTGTACTATGGATCATCACTGGTGTACTGTGGATCATCCCTGGTGTACTATGGACCATCCCTGGTGTACTGTGGATCATCACTGATGTACTGTGGATCATCACTGATGTACTATAGTTCATCACTGATGTACTATGGGCCATCACTGGTGTACTATGGATCATCACTGGTGTACTATGGATCATCACTGATGTACTATGGACCATCCCTGATGTACTGTGGATCATCACTGATGTACTGTGGATCATCACTGATGTACTATGGATCATCACTGATGTACTGTGGATCATCACTGATGTACTATAGTTCATCACTGATGTACTATGGGCCATCACTGGTGTACTATGGATCATCACTGGTGTACTATGGATCATCACTGATGTACTATGGACCATCCCTGATGTACTGTGGATCATCACTGATGTACTATAGTTTATCACTGATGAACTATGGGCCATCACTGGTGTACTATGGATCATCACTGGTGTACTATGGATCATCACTGATGTACTATAGATCATCACTCATGTACTATAGCTCATCACTGATGTACTATGGACCATCACTGATGTACTATAGATCATCACTGATGTACTATGGACCATCACTGGTGTACTATGGATCATCACTGGTGTACTGTGGATCATCACTGGTGTACTGTGGATCATCACTGATGTACTGTGGATCATCACTGATGTACTATAGTTCATCACTGATGTACTATGGGCCATCACTGGTGTACTATGGATCATCACTGGTGTACTATGGATCATCACTGATGTACTATGGACCATCCCTGATGTACTGTGGATCATCACTGATATACTGTGGATCATCACTGATGTACTATGGATCATCACTGATGTACTGTGGATCATCACTGATGTACTATAGTTCATCACTGATGTACTATGGGCCATCACTGGTGTACTATGGATCATCACTGATGTACTATGGGCCATCACTGGTGTACTATGGATCATCACCGATGTACTGTGGACCATCCCTGATGTACTGTGGACCATCACTGATGTACTGTGGATCATCACTGATGTACTATGGATCATCACTGATGTACTATAGATCATCACTGATGTACTATAGATCATCACTGATGTACTATGGACCATCACTGATGTACTATAGATCATCACTGATGTACTATGGACCATCACTGGTGTACTATGGATCATCACTGGTGTACTGTGGATCATCACTGGTGTACTATGGACCATCCCTGGTGTACTGTGGATCATCACTGATGTACTGTGGATCATCACTGATGTACTATAGTTCATCACTGATGTACTATGGGCCATCACTGGTGTACTATGGATCATCACTGGTGCACTATGGATCATCACTGATGTACTATGGACCATCCCTGATGTACTGTGGATCATCACTGATGTACTGTGGATCATCACTGATGTACTATGGATCATCATTGATGTACTGTGGATCATCACTGATGTACTATAGTTCATCACTGATGTACTATGGGCCATCACTGGTGTACTATGGATCATCACTGGTGTACTATGGATCATCACTGATGTACTATGGACCATCCCTGATGTACTGTGGATCATCACTGATGTACTATAGTTCATCACTGATGTACTATGGGCCATCACTGGTGTACTATGGATCATCACTGGTGTACTATGGATCATCACTGATGTACTATGGACCATCCCTGATGTACTGTGGATCATCACTGATGTACTGTGGATCATCACTGATGTACTATGGATCATCACTGATGTACTGTGGATCATCACTGATGTACTATAGTTCATCACTGATGTACTATGGGCCATCACTGGTGTACTATGGATCATCACTGGTGTACTATGGATCATCACTGATGTACTATGGACCATCCCTGATGTACTGTGGATCATCACTGATGTACTATAGTTCATCACTGATGTACTATGGGCCATCACTGGTGTACTATGGATCATCACTGGTGTACTATGGATCATCACTGATGTACTATAGATCATCACTCATGTACTATAGCTCATCACTGATGTACTATGGACCATCACTGATGTACTATAGATCATCACTGATGTACTATGGACCATCACTGGTGTACTATGGATCATCACTGGTGTACTGTGGATCATCACTGGTGTACTGTGGATCATCACTGATGTACTGTGGATCATCACTGATGTACTATAGTTCATCACTGATGTACTATGGGCCATCACTGGTGTACTATGGATCATCACTGGTGTACTATGGATCATCACTGATGTACTATGGACCATCCCTGATGTACTGTGGATCATCACTGATATACTGTGGATCATCACTGATGTACTATGGATCATCACTGATGTACTGTGGATCATCACTGATGTACTATAGTTCATCACTGATGTACTATGGGCCATCACTGGTGTACTATGGATCATCACTGATGTACTATGGGCCATCACTGGTGTACTATGGATCATCACCGATGTACTGTGGACCATCCCTGATGTACTGTGGACCATCACTGATGTACTGTGGATCATCACTGATGTACTATGGATCATCACTGATGTACTATAGATCATCACTGATGTACTATAGATCATCACTGATGTACTATGGACCATCACTGATGTACTATAGATCATCACTGATGTACTATGGACCATCACTGGTGTACTATGGATCATCACTGGTGTACTGTGGATCATCACTGGTGTACTATGGACCATCCCTGGTGTACTGTGGATCATCACTGATGTACTGTGGATCATCACTGATGTACTATAGTTCATCACTGATGTACTATGGGCCATCACTGGTGTACTATGGATCATCACTGGTGTACTATGGATCATCACTGATGTACTATGGACCATCCCTGATGTACTGTGGATCATCACTGATGTACTGTGGATCATCACTGATGTACTATGGATCATCATTGATGTACTGTGGATCATCACTGATGTACTATAGTTCATCACTGATGTACTATGGGCCATCACTGGTGTACTATGGATCATCACTGGTGTACTATGGATCATCACTGATGTACTATGGACCATCCCTGATGTACTGTGGATCATCACTGATGTACTATAGTTCATCACTGATGTACTATGGGCCATCACTGGTGTACTATGGATCATCACTGGTGTACTATGGATCATCACTGATGTACTATAGATCATCACTCATGTACTATAGCTCATCACTGATGTACTATGGACCATCACTGATGTACTATAGATCATCACTGATGTACTATGGACCATCACTGGTGTACTATGGATCATCACTGGTGTACTGTGGATCATCACTGGTGTACTGTGGATCATCACTGATGTACTGTGGATCATCACTGATGTACTATAGTTCATCACTGATGTACTATGGGCCATCACTGGTGTACTATGGATCATCACTGGTGTACTATGGATCTTCACTGATGTACTATGGACCATCCCTGATGTACTGTGGATCATCACTGATATACTGTGGATCATTACTGATGTACTATGGATCATCACTGATGTACTGTGGATCATCACTGATGTACTATAGTTGATCACTGATGTACTATGGGCCATCACTGGTGTACTATGGATCATCACTGGTGTACTATGGATCATCACTGATGTACTATGGACCATCCCTGATGTACTGTGGATCATCACTGATGTACTATAGTTCATCACTGATGTACTATGGGCCATCACTGGTGTACTATGGATCATCACTGGTGTACTATGGATCATCACTGATGTACTATGGACCATCCCTGATGTACTGTGGATCATCACTGATGTACTGTGGATCATCACTGATGTACTATGGATCATCACTGATGTACTATGGGCCATCACTGGTGTACTATGGGCCATCACTGGTGTACTATAGATCATCACTGGTGTACTATGGACCATCACTGATGTACTATGGATCATCACTGATATACTGTGGACCATCCCTGATGTACTGTGGATCATCACTGATGTACTGTGGATCATCACTGAAGTATTGTGGATCATCACTGATGTACTGTGGATCATCACTGATGTACTGTGTATCATCACTGATGTACTGTGGATCATCACTGATGTACTGTGGATCATCACTGATGTACTGTGGATCATCACTGATGTACTATAGATCATCACTGATGTACTATGGACCATCACTGATGTACTATAGATCATCACTGATGTACTATGGACCATCACTGGTGTACTATGGATCATCACTGGTGTACTGTGGATCATCACTGGTGTACTATGGACCATCCCTGATGTACTGTGGATCATCACTGATGTACTGTGGATCATCACTGATGTACTATAGTTCATCACTGATGTACTATAGGCCATCACTGGTGTACTATGGATCATCACTGGTGTACTATGGATCATCACTGATGTACTATGGACCATCCCTGATGTACTGTGGATCATCACTGATGTACTGTGGATCATCACTGATGTACTATGGATCATCACTGATGTACTGTGGATCATCACTGATGTACTATTGTTCATCACTGATGTACTATGGGCCATCACTGGTGTACTATGGATCATCACTGGTGTACTATGGATCATCACTGATGTACTATGGACCATCCCTGATGTACTGTGGATCATCACTGATGTACTATAGTTCATCACTGATGTACTATGGGCCATCACTGGTGTACTATGGATCATCACTGGTGTACTATGGATCATCACTGATGTACTATGGACCATCCCTGATGTACTGTGGATCATCACTGATGTACTGTGGATCATCACTGATGTACTATGGATCATCACTGATGTACTATGGGCCATCACTGGTGTACTATGGGCCATCACTGGTGTACTATGGATCATCACTGGTGTACTATGGACCATCACTGATGTACTATGGACCATCACTGATGTACTATGGATCATCACTGATATACTGTGGACCATCCCTGATGTACTGTGGATCATCACTGATGTACTGTGGATCATCACTGAAGTATTGTGGATCATCACTGATGTACTGTGGATCATCACTAATGTACTGTGGATCATAACTGATGTACTGTAGATCATCACTGATGTACTATAGATCAGTGTTTCTCAACTCCAGTCCTCAGGGCGCACCAACAGGTCATGTTTTTGGGATTTCCATTGATTTGCACAGGTGATTTGAGCAGTTTCACTGCCTTAGTAATTACCACAGCTGTTTCATCTGCAGGAAATCCCAAAAACATGACCTGTTGGTGCGCCTTGAGGACTGGAGTTGAGAAACACTGCTATAGATCATCACTGGTGTACTATGTATATAGATCATCACTGATGTACTATGGACCATCACTGATGTACTATAGATCATCACTGATGTACTATGGACCATCACTGGTGTACTATGGATCATCACTGGTGTACTGTGGATCATCACTGGTGTACTATGGACCATCCCTGATGTACTGTGGATCATCACTGATGTACTGTGGATCATCACTGATGTACTATAGTTCATCACTGATGTACTATGGGCCATCACTGGTGTACTATGGATCATCACTGATGTACTATGGACCATCCCTGATGTACTGTGGATCATCACTGATGTACTATAGTTCATCACTGATGTACTATGGGCCATCACTGGTGTACTATGGATCATCACTGGTGTACTATGGATCATCACTGATGTACTATAGATCATCACTCATGTACTATAGCTCATCACTGATGTACTATGGACCATCACTGATGTACTATAGATCATCACTGATGTACTATGGACCATCACTGGTGTACTATGGATCATCACTGGTGTACTGTGGATCATCACTGGTGTACTGTGGATCATCACTGGTGTACTGTGGATCATCACTGATGTACTGTGGATCATCACTGATGTACTATAGTTCATCACTGATGTACTATGGGCCATCACTGGTGTACTATGGATCATCACTGGTGTACTATGGATCATCACTGATGTACTATGGACCATCCCTGATGTACTGTGGATCATCACTGATATACTGTGGATCATCACTGATGTACTATGGATCATCACTGATGTACTGTGGATCATCACTGATGTACTATAGTTCATCACTGATGTACTATGGGCCATCACTGGTGTACTATGGATCATCACTGGTGTACTATGGATCATCACTGATGTACTATGGACCATCCCTGATGTACTGTGGATCATCACTGATGTACTATAGTTCATCACTGATGTACTATGGGCCATCACTGGTGTACTATGGATCATCACTGGTGTACTATGGATCATCACTGATGTACTATGGACCATCCCTAATGTACTGTGGATCATCACTGATGTACTGTGGATCATCACTGATGTACTGTGGATCATCACTGATGTACTGTGTATCATAACTGATGTACTGTGGATCATCACTGATGTACTATAGATCATCACTGATGTACTATGGACCATCACTGATGTACTATAGATCATCACTGATGTACTATGGACCATCACTGGTGTACTATGGATCATCACTGGTGTACTGTGGATCATCACTGGTGTACTATGGACCATCCCTGATGTACTGTGGATCATCACTGATGTACTGTGGATCATCACCGATGTACTATAGTTCATCACTGATGTACTATAGGCCATCACTGGTGTACTATGGATCATCACTGGTGTACTATGGATCATCACTGATGTACTATGGACCATTCCAGATGTACTGTGGATCATCACTGATGTACTGTGGATCATCACTGATGTACTATGGATCATCACTGATGTACTGTGGATCATCACTGATGTACTATTGTTCATCACTGATGTACTATGGGCCATCACTGGTGTACTATGGATCATCACTGGTGCACTATGGATCATCACTGATGTACTATGGACCATCCCTGATGTACTGTGGATCATCACTGATGTACTATAGTTCATCACTGATGTACTATGGGCCATCACTGGTGTACTATGGATCATCACTGGTGTACTATGCATCATCACTGATGTACTATGGACCATCCCTGATCTACTGTGGATCATCACTGATGTACTGTGGATCATCACTGATGTACTATGGATCATCACTGATGTACTATGGGCCATCACTGGTGTACTATGGGCCATCACTGGTGTACTATGGATCATCACTGGTGTACTATGGACCATCACTGATGTACTATGGACCATCACTGATGTACTATGGATCATCACTGATATACTGTGGACCATCCCTGATGTACTGTGGATCATCACTGATGTACTGTGGATCATCACTGAAGTATTGTGGATCATCACTGATGTACTGTGGATCATCACTAATGTACTGTGGATCATAACTGATGTACTGTAGATCATCACTGATGTACTATAGATCATCACTGGTGTACTATGTATATAGATCATCACTGATGTACTATGGACCATCACTGATGTACTATAGATCATCACTGATGTACTATGGACCATCACTGGTGTACTATGGATCATCACTGGTATACTGTGGATCATCACTGGTGTACTATGGACCATCCCTGATGTACTGTGGATCATCACTGATGTACTGTGGATCATCACTGATGTACTATAGTTCATCACTGATGTACTATGGGCCATCACTGGTGTACTATGGATCATCACTGATGTACTATGGACCATCCCTGATGTACTGTGGATCATCACTGATGTACTATAGTTCATCACTGATGTACTATGGGCCATCACTGGTGTACTATGGATCATCACTGGTGTACTATGGATCATCACTGATGTACTATAGATCATCACTCATGTACTATAGCTCATCACTGGTGTACTATGGATCATCACTGGTGTACTATGGATCATCACTGATGTACTATGGACCATCCCTGATGTACTGTGGATCATCACTGATATACTGTGGATCATCACTGATGTACTATGGATCATCACTGATGTACTGTGGATCATCACTGATGTACTATAGTTCATCACTGATGTACTATGGGCCATCACTGGTGTACTATGGATCATCACTGGTGTACTATGGATCATCACTTATGTACTATGGACCATCCCTGATGTACTGTGGATCATCACTGATGTACTATAGTTCATCACTGATGTACTATGGGCCATCACTGGTGTACTATGGATCATCACTGGTGTACTATGGATCATCACTGATGTACTATGGACCATCCCTGATGTACTGTGGATCATCACTGATGTACTGTGGATCATCACTGATGTACTGTGGATCATCACTGATGTACTGTGTATCATAACTGATGTACTGTGGATCATCACTGATGTACTATAGATCATCACTGATGTACTATGGACCATCACTGATGTACTATAGATCATCACTGATGTACTATGGACCATCACTGGTGTACTATGGATCATCACTGGTGTACTGTGGATCATCACTGGTGTACTATGGACCATCCCTGATGTACTGTGGATCATCACTGATGTACTGTGGATCATCACCGATGTACTATAGTTCATCACTGATGTACTATAGGCCATCACTGGTGTACTATGGATCATCACTGGTGTACTATGGATCATCACTGATGTACTATGGACCATTCCTGATGTACTGTGGATCATCACTGATGTACTGTGGATCATCACTGATGTACTATGGATCATCACTGATGTACTGTGGATCATCACTGATGTACTATTGTTCATCACTGATGTACTATGGGCCATCACTGGTGTACTATGGATCATCACTGGTGTACTATGGATCATCACTGATGTACGATGGATCATCACTGATGTACTGTGGACCATCCCTGATGTACTGTGGATCATCACTGATGTACTATAGTTCATCACTGATGTACTATGGGCCATCACTGGTGTACTATGGATCATCACTGGTGTACTATGGATTATCCCTGATGTACTATGGACCATCCCTGATGTACTGTGGATCATCACTGATGTACTGTGGATCATCACTGATGTACTATGGATCATCACTGATGTACTATGGGCCATCACTGGTGTACTATGGGCCATCACTGGTGTACTATGGATCATCACTGGTGTACTATGGACCATCACTGATGTACTATGGACCATCACTGATGTACTATGGATCATCACTGATATACTGTGGACCATCCCTGATGTACTGTGGATCATCACTGATGTACTGTGGATCATCACTGAAGTATTGTGGATCATCACTGATGTACTGTGGATCATCACTAATGTACTGTGGATCATAACTGATGTACTGTAGATCATCACTGATGTACTATAGATCATCACTGGTGTACTATGTATATAGATCATCACTGATGTACTATGGACCATCACTGATGTACTATAGATCATCACTGATGTACTATGGACCATCACTGGTGTACTATGGATCATCACTGGTGTACTGTGGATCATCACTGGTGTACTATGGACCATCCCTGATGTACTGTGGATCATCACTGATGTACTGTGGATCATCACTGATGTACTATAGTTCATCACTGATGTACTATGGGCCATCACTGGTGTACTATGGATCATCACTGATGTACTATGGACCATCCCTGATGTACTGTGGATCATCACTGATGTACTATAGTTCCTCACTGATGTACTATGGGCCATCACTGGTGTACTATGGATCATCACTGGTGTACTATGGATCATCACTGATGTACTATAGATCATCACTCATGTACTATAGCTCATCACTGATGTACTATGGACCATCACTGATGTACTATAGATCATCACTGATGTACTATGGACCATCACTGGTGTACTATGGATCATCACTGGTGTACTGTGGATCATCACTGGTGTACTGTGGATCATCACTGATGTACTGTGGATCATCACTGATGTACTATAGTTCATCACTGATGTACTATGGGCCATCACTGGTGTACTATGGATCATCACTGGTGTACTATGGATCATCACTGATGTACTATGGACCATCCCTGATGTACTGTGGATCATCACTGATATACTGTGGATCATCACTGATGTACTATGGATCATCACTGATGTACTGTGGATCATCACTGATGTACTATAGTTCATCGCTGATGTACTATGGGCCATCACTGGTGTACTGTGGATCATCACTGGTGTACTATGGACCATCCCTGATGTACTGTGGATCATCACTGATGTACTGTGGATCATCACTGATGTACTATAGTTCATCACTGATGTACTATGGGCCATCACTGGTGTACTATGGATCATCACTGATGTACTATGGACCATCCCTGATGTACTGTGGATCATCACTGATGTACTATAGATCATCACTCATGTACTATAGCTCATCACTGATGTACTATGGACCATCACTGATGTACTGTGGATCATCACTGGTGTACTGTGGATCATCACTGGTGTACTGTGGATCATCACTGATGTACTGTGGATCATCACTGATGTACTATAGTTCATCACTGATGTACTATGGGCCATCACTGGTGTACTATGGATCATCACTGGTGTACTATGGATCATCACTGATGTACTATGGACCATCCCTGATGTACTGTGGATCATCACTGATATACTGTGGATCATCACTGATGTACTGTGGATCATCACTGATGTACTGTGGATCATCACTGATGTACTATAGTTCATCACTGATGTACTATGGGCCATCACTGGTGTACTATGGATCATCACTGGTGTACTATGGATCATCACTGATGTACTATGGACCATCCCTGATGTACTGTGGATCATCACTGATGTACTATAGTTCATCACTGATGTACTATGGACCATCACTGGTGTACTATGGATCATCACTGGTGTACTGTGGATCATCACTGGTGTACTATGGACCATCCCTGATGTACTGTGGATCATCACTGATGTACTGTGGATCATCACTGATGTACTATAGTTCATCACTGATGTACTATGGGCCATCACTGGTGTACTATGGATCATCACTGATGTACTATGGACCATCCCTGATGTACTGTGGATCATCACTGATGTACTATAGTTCATCACTGATGTACTATGGGCCATCACTGGTGTACTATGGATCATCACTGGTGTACTATGGATCATCACTGATGTACTATAGATCATCACTCATGTACTATAGCTCATCACTGATGTACTATGGACCCTCACTGATGTACTATAGATCATCACTGATGTACTATGGACCATCACTGGTGTACTATGGATCATCACTGGTGTACTGTGGATCATCACTGGTGTACTGTGGATCATCACTGATGTACTGTGGATCATCACTGATGTACTATAGTTCATCACTGATGTACTATGGGCCATCACTGGTGTACTATGGATCATCACTGGTGTACTATGGATCATCACTGATGTACTATGGACCATCCCTGATGTACTGTGGATCATCACTGATATACTGTGGATCATCACTGATATACTGTGGATCATCACTGATGTACTATGGATCATCACTGATGTACTGTGGATCATCACTGATGTACTATAGTTCATCACTGATGTACTATGGGCCATCACTGGTGTACTATGGATCATCACTGGTGTACTATGGATCATCACTGATGTACTATGGACCATCCCTGATGTACTGTGGATCATCACTGATGTACTATAGTTCATCACTGATGTACTATGGGCCATCACTGGTGTACTATGGATCATCACTGGTGTACTATGGATCATCACTGATGTACTATGGACCATCCCTGATGTACTGTGGATCATCACTGATGTACTGTGGATCATCACTGATGTACTATGGATCATCACTGATGTACTATGGGCCATCACTGGTGTACTATGGGCCATCACTGGTGTACTATAGATCATCACTGGTGTACTATGGACCATCACTGATGTACTATGGATCATCACTGATATACTGTGGACCATCCCTGATGTACTGTGGATCATCACTGATGTACTGTGGATCATCACTGAAGTATTGTGGATCATCACTGATGTACTGTGGATCATCACTGATGTACTGTGTATCATAACTGATGTACTGTGGATCATCACTGATGTACTATAGATCATCACTGATGTACTATGGACCATCACTGATGTACTATAGATCATCACTGATGTACTATGGACCATCACTGGTGTACTATGGATCATCACTGGTGTACTGTGGATCATCACTGGTGTACTATGGACCATCCCTGATGTACTGTGGATCATCACTGATGTACTGTGGATCATCACTGATGTACTATAGTTCATCACTGATGTACTATGGGCCATCACTGGTGTACTATGGATCATCACTGGTGTACTATGGATCATCACTGATGTACTATGGACCATCCCTGATGTACTGTGGATCATCACTGATGTACTGTGGATCATCACTGATGTACTATGGATCATCACTGATGTACTATGGACCATCACTGATGTACTATAGATCATCACTGATGTACTATGGACCATCACTGGTGTACTATGGATCATCACTGGTGTACTGTGGATCATCACTGGTGTACTATGGACCATCCCTGATGTACTGCGGATCATCACTGATGTACTGTGGATCATCACTGATGTACTATAGTTCATCACTGATGTACTATAGGCCATCACTGGTGTACTATGGATCATCACTGGTGTACTATGGATCATCACTGATGTACTATGGACCATCCCTGATGTACTGTGGATCATCACTGATGTACTGTGGATCATCACTGATGTACTATGGATCATCACTGATGTACTGTGGATCATCACTGATGTACTATTGTTCATCACTGATGTACTATGGGCCATCACTGGTGTACTATGGATCATCACTGGTGTACTATGGATCATCACTGATGTACTATGGACCATCCCTGATGTACTGTGGATCATCACTGATGTACTATAGTTCATCACTGATGTACTATGGGCCATCACTGGTGTACTATGGATCTTCACTGGTGTACTATGGATCATCACTGATGTACTGTGGATCATCACTGATGTACTATAGTTCATCACTGATGTACTATGGGCCATCACTGGTGTACTATGGATCTTCACTGGTGTACTATGGACCATCCCTGATGTACTGTGGATCATCACTGATGTACTGTGGATCATCACTGATGTACTATGGATCATCACTGATGTACTATGGGCCATCACTGGTGTACTATGGATCATCACTGGTGTACTATGGATCATCACTGATGTACTATGGGCCATCACTGGTGTACTATGGATCATCACTGGTGTACTATGGACCATCACTGATGTTCTATGGACCATCACTGATGTACTATGGATCATCACTGATATACTGTGGACCATCCCTGATGTACTGTGGATCATCACTGATGTACTGTGGATCATCACTGAAGTATTGTGGATCATCACTGATGTACTGTGGATCATCACTAATGTACTGTGGATCATAACTGATGTACTGTAGATCATCACTGATGTACTATAGATCATCACTGGTGTACTATGTATATAGATCATCACTGATGTACTATGGACCATCACTGATGTACTATAGATCATCACTGATGTACTATGGACCATCACTGGTGTACTATGGATCATCACTGGTGTACTGTGGATCATCACTGGTGTACTATGGACCATCCCTGATGTACTGTGGATCATCACTGATGTACTGTGGATCATCACTGATGTACTGTGGATCATCACTGATGTACTATAGTTCATCACTGATGTACTATGGGCCATCACTGGTGTACTATGGATCATCACTGATGTACTATGGACCATCCCTGATGTACTGTGGATCATCACTGATGTACTATAGTTCATCACTGATGTACTATGGGCCATCACTGGTGTACTATGGATCATCACTGGTGTACTATGGATCATCACTGATGTACTATAGATCATCACTCATGTAATATAGCTCATCACTGATGTACTATGGACCATCACTGATGTACTATAGATCATCACTGATGTACTATGGACCATCACTGGTGTACTATGGATCATCACTGGTGTACTGTGGATCATCACTGGTGTACTGTGGATCATCACTGATGTACTGTGGATCATCACTGATGTACTATAGTTCATCACTGATGTACTATGGGCCATCACTGGTGTACTATGGATCATCACTGGTGTACTATGGATCATCACTGATGTACTATGGACCATCCCTGATGTACTGTGGATCATCACTGATATACTGTGGATCATCACTGATGTACTATGGATCATCACTGATGTACTGTGGATCATCACTGATGTACTATAGTTCATCACTGATGTACTATGGGCCATCACTGGTGTACTATGGATCATCACTGGTGTACTATGGATCATCACTGATGTACTATGGACCATCCCTGATGTACTGTGGATCATCACTGATGTACTATAGTTCATCACTGATGTACTATGGGCCATCACTGGTGTACTATGGATCATCACTGGTGCACTATGGATCATCACTGATGTACTATGGACCATCCCTGATGTACTGTGGATCATCACTGATGTACTGTGGATCATCACTGATGTACTATGGATCATCACTGATGTACTATGGGCCATCACTGGTGTACTATGGGCCATCACTGGTGTACTATAGATCATCACTGGTGTACTATGGACCATCACTGATGTACTATGGATCATCACTGATATACTGTGGACCATCCCTGATGTACTGTGGATCATCACTGATGTACTGTGGATCATCACTGAAGTATTGTGGATCATCACTGATGTACTGTGGATCATCACTGATGTACTGTGTATCATAACTGATGTACTGTGGATCATCACTGATGTACTATAGATCATCACTGATGTACTATGGACCATCACTGATGTACTATAGATCATCACTGATGTACTATGGACCATCACTGGTGTACTATGGATCATCACTGGTGTACTGTGGATCATCACTGGTGTACTATGGACCATCCCTGATGTACTGTGGATCATCACTGATGTACTGTGGATCATCACTGATGTACTATAGTTCGTCACTGATGTACTATGGGCCATCACTGGTGTACTATGGATCATCACTGGTGTACTATGGATCATCACTGATGTACTATGGACCATCCCTGATGTACTGTGGATCATCACTGATGTACTGTGGATCATCACTGATGTACTATGGATCATCACTGATGTACTGTGGATCATCACTGATGTACTATTGTTCATCACTGATGTACTATGGGCCATCACTGGTGTACTATGGATCATCACTGGTGTACTATGGATCATCACTGATGTACTATGGACCATCCCTGATGTACTGTGGATCATCACTGATGTACTATAGTTCATCACTGATGTACTATGGGCCATCACTGGTGTACTATGGATCATCACTGGTGTACTATGGATCATCACTGATGTACTATGGACCATCCCTGATGTACTGTGGATCATCACTGATGTACTGTGGATCATCACTGATGTACTATGGATCATCACTGATGTACTATGGGCCATCACTGGTGTACTATGGGCCATCACTGGTGTACTATGGGCCATCACTGGTGTACTATGGATCATCACTGGTGTACTATGGATCATCACTGGTGTACTATGGACCATCACTGATGTACTATGGACCATCACTGATGTACTATGGATCATCACTGATATACTGTGGACCATCCCTGATGTACTGTGGATCATCACTGATGTACTGTGGATCATCACTGAAGTATTGTGGATCATCACTGATGTACTGTGGATCATCACTAATGTACTGTGGATCATAACTGATGTACTGTAGATCATCACTGATGTACTATAGATCATCACTGGTGTACTATGTATATAGATCATCACTGATGTACTATGGACCATCACTGATGTACTATAGATCATCACTGATGTACTATGGACCATCACTGGTGTACTATGGATCATCACTGGTGTACTGTGGATCATCACTGGTGTACTATGGACCATCCCTGATGTACTGTGGATCATCACTGATGTACTGTGGATCATCACTGATGTACTATAGTTCATCACTGATGTACTATGGGCCATCACTGGTGTACTATGGATCATCACTTGTGTACTATGGATCATCACTGATGTACTATGGACCATCCCTGATGTACTGTGGATCATCACTGATGTACTATAGTTCATCACTGATGTACTATGGGCCATCACTGGTGTACTATGGATCATCACTGGTGTACTATGGATCATCACTGGTGTACTATGGATCATCACTGATGTACTATGGACCATCCCTGATGTACTGTGGATCATCACTGATGTACTGTGGATCATCACTGGTGTACTATGGACCATCACTGATGTACTGTGGACCACCACTGATGTACTGTGGATCATCACTGATGTACTGTGGATCATCCCTGGTGTACTATGGAACATTACTGGTGTACTATGGATCATCACTGGTGTACTATGGATCATCACTGATGTACTATGGGCCATCACTGATGTACTATGGATCATCACTGATGTACTGTGGATCATCACTGATGTACTATAGTTCATCACTGATGTACTATGGGCCATCACTGGTGTACTATGGATCATCACTGATGTACTATGGACCATCCCTGATGTACTGTGGATCATCACTGATGTACTATAGTTCATCACTGATGTACTATGGGCCATCACTGGTGTACTATGGATCATCACTGGTGTACTATGGATCATCACTGATGTACTATAGATCATCACTCATGTACTATAGCTCATCACTGATGTACTATGGACCATCACTGATGTACTATAGATCATCACTGATGTACTATGGACCATCACTGGTGTACTATGGATCATCACTGGTGTACTGTGGATCATCACTGGTGTACTGTGGATCATCACTGATGTACTGTGGATCATCACTGATGTACTATGGGCCATCACTGGTGTACTATGGATCATCACTGGTGTACTATGGATCATCACTGATGTACTATGGACCATCCCTGATGTACTGTGGATCATCACTGATATACTGTGGATCATCACTGATGTACTATGGATCATCACTGATGTACTGTGGATCATCACTGATGTACTATAGTTCATCGCTGATGTACTATGGGCCATCACTGGTGTACTGTGGATCATCACTGGTGTACTATGGACCATCCCTGATGTACTGTGGATCATCACTGATGTACTGTGGATCATCACTGATGTACTATAGTTCATCACTGATGTACTATGGACCATCCCTGATGTACTGTGGATCATCACTGATGTACTATAGTTCATCACTGATGTACTATGGGCCATCACTGGTGTACTATGGATCATCACTGGTGTACTATGGATCATCACTGATGTACTATAGATCATCACTCATGTACTATAGCTCATCACTGATGTACTATGGACCATCACTGATGTACTATAGATCATCACTGATGTACTATGGACCATCACTGGTGTACTATGGATCATCACTGGTGTACTGTGGATCATCACTGGTGTACTGTGGATCATCACTGATGTACTGTGGATCATCACTGATGTACTATAGTTCATCACTGATGTACTATGGGCCATCACTGGTGTACTATGGATCATCACTGGTGTACTATGGATCATCACTGATGTACTATGGACCATGCCTGATGTACTGTGGATCATCACTGATATACTGTGGATCATCACTGATGTACTGTGGATCATCACTGATGTACTGTGGATCATCACTGATGTACTATAGTTCATCACTGATGTACTATGGGCCATCACTGGTGTACTATGGATCATCACTGGTGTACTATGGATCATCACTGATGTACTATGGACCATCCCTGATGTACTGTGGATCATCACTGATGTACTATAGTTCATCACTGATGTACTATGGACCATCACTGGTGTACTATGGATCATCACTGGTGTACTGTGGATCATCACTGGTGTACTATGGACCATCCCTGATGTACTGTGGATCATCACTGATGTACTGTGGATCATCACTGATGTACTATAGTTCATCACTGATGTACTATGGGCCATCACTGGTGTACTATGGATCATCACTGATGTACTATGGACCATCCCTGATGTCCTGTGGATCATCACTGATGTACTATAGTTCATCACTGATGTACTATGGGCCATCACTGATGTACTATGGATCATCACTGGTGTACTATGGATCATCACTGATGTACTATAGATCATCACTCATGTACTATAGCTCATCACTGATGTACTATGGACCATCACTGATGTACTATAGATCATCACTGATGTACTATGGACCATCACTGGTGTACTATGGATCATCACTGGTGTACTGTGGATCATCACTGGTGTACTGTGGATCATCACTGATGTACTGTGGATCATCACTGATGTACTATAGTTCATCACTGATGTACTATGGGCCATCACTGGTGTACTATGGATCATCACTGGTGTACTATGGATCATCACTGATGTACTATGGACCATCCCTGATGTACTGTGGATCATCACTGATATACTGTGGATCATCACTGATATACTGTGGATCATCACTGATGTACTATGGATCATCACTGATGTACTGTGGATCATCACTGATGTACTATAGTTCATCACTGATGTACTATGGGCCATCACTGGTGTACTATGGATCATCACTGGTGTACTATGGATCATCACTGATGTACTATGGACCATCCCTGATGTACTGTGGATCATCACTGATGTACTATAGTTCATCACTGATGTACTATGGACCATCACTGGTGTACTATGGATCATCACTGGTGTACTATGGATCATCACTGATGTACTATGGACCATCCCTGATGTACTGTGGATCATCACTGATGTACTGTGGATCATCACTGATGTACTATGGATCATCACTGATGTACTATGGGCCATCACTGGTGTACTATGGGCCATCACTGGTGTACTATAGATCATCACTGGTGTACTATGGACCATCACTGATGTACTATGGATCATCACTGATATACTGTGGACCATCCCTGATGTACTGTGGATCATCACTGATGTACTGTGGATCATCACTGAAGTATTGTGGATCATCACTGATGTACTGTGGATCATCACTGATGTACTGTGTATCATAACTGATGTACTGTGGATCATCACTGATGTACTATAGATCATCACTGATGTACTATGGACCATCACTGATGTACTATAGATCATCACTGATGTACTATGGACCATCACTGGTGTACTATGGATCATCACTGGTGTACTGTGGATCATCACTGGTGTACTATGGACCATCCCTGATGTACTGTGGATCATCACTGATGTACTATAGTTCATCACTGATGTACTATGGGCCATCACTGGTGTACTATGGATCATCACTGGTGTACTATGGATCATCACTGATGTACTATGGACCATCCCTGATGTACTGTGGATCATCACTGATGTACTGTGGATCATCACTGATGTACTATGGATCATCACTGATGTACTATGGACCATCACTGATGTACTATAGATCATCACTGATGTACTATGGACCATCACTGGTGTACTATGGATCATCACTGGTGTACTGTGGATCATCACTGGTGTACTATGGACCATCCCTGATGTACTGTGGATCATCACTGATGTACTGTGGATCATCACTGATGTACTATAGTTCATCACTGATGTACTATAGGCCTTCACTGGTGTACTATGGATCATCACTGGTGTACTATGGATCATCACTGATGTACTATGGACCATCCCTGATGTACTGTGGATCATTACTGATGTACTGTGGATCATCACTGATGTACTATGGATCATCACTGATGTACTGTGGATCATCACTGATGTACTATTGTTCATCACTGATGTACTATGGGCCATCACTGGTGTACTATGGATCATCACTGGTGTACTATGGATCATCACTGATGTACTATGGACCATCCCTAATGTACTGTGGATCATCACTGATGTACTATAGTTCATCACTGATGTACTATGGGCCATCACTGGTGTACTATGGATCATCACTGGTGTACTATGGATCATCACTGATGTACTATGGACCATCCCTGATGTACTGTGGATCATCACTGATGTACTGTGGATCAACACTGATGTACTATGGATCATCACTGATGTACTATGGGCCATCACTGGTGTACTATGGATCATCACTGGTGTACTATGGACCATCACTGATGTTCTATGGACCATCACTGATGTACTATGGATCATCACTGATATATTGTGGACCATCCCTGATGTACTGTGGATCATCACTGATGTACTGTGGATCATCACTGAAGTATTGTGGATCATCACTGATGTACTGTGGATCATCACTAATGTACTGTGGATCATAACTGATGTACTGTAGATCATCACTGATGTACTATAGATCATCACTGGTGTACTATGTATATAGATCATCACTGATGTACTATGGACCATCACTGATGTACTATAGATCATCACTGATGTACTATGGACCATCACTGGTGTACTGTGGATCATCACTGGTGTACTGTGGATCATCACTGGTGTACTATGGACCATCCCTGATGTACTGTGGATCATCACTGATGTACTGTGGATCATCACTGATGTACTATAGTTCATCACTGATGTACTATGGGCCATCACTGGTGTACTATGGATCATCACTGATGTACTATGGACCATCCCTGATGTACTGTGGATCATCACTGGTGTACTATAGTTCATCACTGATGTACTATGGGCCATCACTGGTGTACTATGGATCATCACTGGTGTACTATGGATCATCACTGATGTACTATAGATCATCACTCATGTACTATAGCTCATCACTGATGTACTATGGACCATCACTGATGTACTATAGATCATCACTGATGTACTATGGACCATCACTGGTGTACTATGGATCATCACTGGTGTACTGTGGATCATCACTGGTGTACTGTGGATCATCACTGATGTACTGTGGATCATCACTGATGTACTATAGTTCATCACTGATGTACTATGGGCCATCACTGGTGTACTATGGATCATCACTTGTGTACTATGGATCATCACTGATGTACTATGGACCATCCCTGATGTACTGTGGATCATCACTGATATACTGTGGATCATCACTGATGTACTATGGATCATCACTGATGTACTGTGGATCATCACTGATGTACTATAGTTCATCACTGATGTACTATGGGCCATCACTGGTGTACTATGGATCATCACTGGTGTACTATGGATCATCACTGATGTACTATGGACCATCCCTGATGTACTGTGGATCATCACTGATGTACTATAGTTCATCACTGATGTACTATGGGCCATCACTGGTGTACTATGGATCATCACTGGTGCACTATGGATCATCACTGATGTACTATGGACCATCCCTGATGTACTGTGGATCATCACTGATGTACTGTGGATCATCACTGATGTACTATGGATCATCACTGATGTACTATGGGCCATCACTGGTGTACTATGGGCCATCACTGGTGTACTATAGATCATCACTGGTGTACTATGGACCATCACTGATGTACTATGGATCATCACTGATATACTGTGGACCATCCCTGATGTACTGTGGATCATCACTGATGTACTGTGGATCATCACTGAAGTATTGTGGATCATCACTGATGTACTGTGGATCATCACTGGTGTACTGTGTATCATAACTGATGTACTGTGGATCATCACTGATGTACTATAGATCATCACTGATGTACTATGGACCATCACTGATGTACTATAGATCATCACTGATGTACTATGGACCATCACTGGTGTACTATGGATCATCACTGGTGTACTGTGGATCATCACTGGTGTACTATGGACCATCCCTGATGTACTGTGGATCATCACTGATGTACTGTGGATCATCACTGATGTACTATAGTTCATCACTGATGTACTATGGGCCATCACTGGTGTACTATGGATCATCACTGGTGTACTATGGATCATCACTGATGTACTATGGACCATCCCTGATGTACTGTGGATCATCACTGATGTACTGTGGATCATCACTGATGTACTATGGATCATCACTGATGTACTGTGGATCATCACTGATGTACTATTGTTCATCACTGATGTACTATGGGCCATCACTGGTGTACTATGGATCATCACTGGTGTACTATGGATCATCACTGATGTACTATGGACCATCCCTGATGTACTGTGGATCATCACTGATGTACTATAGTTCATCACTGATGTACTATGGGCCATCACTGGTGTACTATGGATCATCACTGGTGTACTATGGATCATCACTGATGTACTATGGACCATCCCTGATGTACTGTGGATCATCACTGATGTACTGTGGATCATCACTGATGTACTATGGATCATCACTGATGTACAATGGGCCATCACTGGTGTACTATGGGCCATCACTGGTGTACTATGGATCATCACTGGTGTACTATGGATCATCACTGGTGTACTATGGACCATCACTGATGTACTATTGACCATCACTGATGTACTATGGATCATCACTGATATACTGTGGACCATCCCTGATGTACTGTGGATCATCACTGATGTACTGTGGATCATCACTGAAGTATTGTGGATCATCACTGATGTACTGTGGATCATCACTAATGTACTGTGGATCATAACTAATGTACTGTAGATCATCACTGATGTACTATAGATCATCACTGGTGTACTATGTATATAGATCATCACTGATGTACTATGGACCATCACTGATGTACTATAGATCATCACTGATGTACTATGGACCATCACTGGTGTACTATGGATCATCACTGGTGTACTGTGGATCATCACTGGTGTACTATGGACCATCCCTGATGTACTGTGGATCATCACTGATGTACTGTGGATCATCACTAATGTACTATAGTTCATTACTGATGTACTATGGGCCATCACTGGTGTACTATGGATCATCACTGGTGTACTATGGATCATCACTGGTGTACTGTGTATCATAACTGATGTACTGTGGATCATCACTGATGTACTATAGATCATCACTGATGTACTATGGACCATCACTGATGTACTATAGATCATCACTGATGTACTATTTACCATCACTGGTGTACTATGGATCATCACTGGTGTACTGTGGATCATCACTGGTGTACTATGGACCATCCCTGATGTACTGTGGATCATCACTGATGTACTGTGGATCATCACTGATGTACTATAGTTCATCACTGATGTACTATGGGCCATCACTGGTGTACTATGGATCATCACTGGTGTACTATGGATCATCACTGGTGTACTATGGATCATCACTGATGTACTATGGGCCATCACTGATGTACTATGGATCATCACTGATATACTGTGGACCATCCCTGATGTACTGTGGATCATCACTGATGTACTGTGGATCATCACTGAAGTATTGTGGATCATCACTGATGTACTGTGGATCATCACTGATGTACTGTGGATCATAACTGATGTACTATGGATCATCACTGATGTACTATGGGCCATCACTGGTGTACTATGGGCCATCACTGGTGTACTATGGATCATCACTGGTGTACTATGGACCATCACTGATGTTCTATGGACCATCACTGATGTACTATGGATCATCACTGATATACTGTGGACCATCCCTGATGTACTGTGGATCATCACTGATGTACTGTGGATCATCACTGAAGTATTGTGGATCATCACTGATGTACTGTGGATCATCACTAATGTACTGTGGATCATAACTGATGTACTGTAGATCATCACTGATGTACTATAGATCATCACTGGTGTACTATGTATATAGATCATCACTGATGTACTATGGACCATCACTGATGTACTATAGATCATCACCGATGTACTATGGACCATCACTGGTGTACTATGGATCATCACTGGTGTACTGTGGATCATCACTGGTGTACTATGGACCATCCCTGATGTACTGTGGGTCATCACTGATGTACTGTGGATCATCACTGATGTACTATAGTTCATCACTGATGTACTATGGGCCATCACTGGTGTACTATGGATCATCACTGATGTACTATGGACCATCCCTGATGTACTGTGGATCATCACTGATGTACTATAGTTCATCACTGATGTACTATGGGCCATCACCGGTGTACTATGGATCATCACTGGTGTACTATGGATCATCACTGATGTACTATAGATCATCACTCATGTACTATAGCTCATCACTGATGTACTATGGACCATCACTGATGTACTATAGATCATCACTGATGTACTATGGATCATCACTGGTGTACTGTGGATCATCACTGGTGTACTGTGGATCATCACTGATGTACTGTGGATCATCACTGATGTACTATAGTTCATCACTGATGTACTATGGGCCATCACTGGTGTACTATGGATCATCACTGGTGTACTATGGATCATCACTGATGTACTATGGACCATCCCTGATGTACTGTGGATCATCACTGATGTACTATAGTTCATCACTGATGTACTATGGGCCATCACTGGTGTACTATGGATCATCACTGGTGTACTATGGATCATCACTGATGTACTATGGACCATCCCTGATGTACTGTGGATCATCACTGATGTACTGTGGATCATCACTGATGTACTATGGATCATCACTGATGTACTATGGGCCATCACTGGTGTACTATGGGCCATCACTGGTGTACTAAAGATCATCACTGGTGTACTATGGACCATCACTGATGTACTATGGATCATCACTGATATACTGTGGACCATCCCTGATGTACTGTGGATCATCACTGATGTACTGTGGATCATCACTGAAGTATTGTGGATCATCACTGATGTACTGTGGATCATCACTGATGTACTGTGTATCATAACTGATGTACTGTGGATCATCACTGATGTACTATCGATCATCACTGATGTACTATGGACCATCACTGATGTACTATAGATCATCACTGATGTACTATGGACCATCACTGGTGTACTATGGATCATCACTGGTGTACCGTGGATCATCACTGGTGTACTATGGACCATCCCTGATGTACTGTGGATCATCACTGATGTACTGTGGATCATCACTGATGTACTGTGGATCATCACTGATGTACTATGGATCATCACTGATGTACTGTGGATCATCACTGATGTACTGTGGATCATCACTGGTGTACTATGGATCATCACTGGTGTACTGTGGATCATCACTGGTGTACTATGGACCATCCCTGATGTACTGTGGATCATCACTGATGTACTATGGGCCATCACTGGTGTACTATGGATCATCACTGGTGTACTATGGATCATCACTGATGTACTATGGACCATCCCTGATGTACTGTGGATCATCACTGATGTACTGTGGATCATCACTGATGTACTATGGATCATCACTGATGTACTGTGGATCATCACTGATGTACTATTGTTCATCACTGATGTACTATGGGCCATCACTGGTGTACTATGGATCATCACTGGTGTACTATGGATCATCACTGATGTACTATGGACCATCCCTGATGTACTGTGGATCATCACTGATGTACTATAGTTCATCACTGATGTACTATGGGCCATCACTGGTGTACTATGGATCATCACTGGTGTACTATGGATCATCACTGATGTACTATGGACCATCCCTGATGTACTATGGATCATCACTGATGTACTGTGGATCATCACTGATGTACTATGGATCATCACTGATGTACTATGGGTCATCACTGGTGTACTATGGGCCATCACTGGTGTACTATGGATCATCACTGGTGTACTATGGATCATCACTGGTGTACTATGGACCATCACTGATGTACTATGGACCATCACTGATGTACTATGGATCATCACTGATATACTGTGGACCATCCCTGATGTACTGTGGATCATCACTGATGTACTGTGGATCATCACTGAAGTATTGTGGATCATCACTGATGTACTGTGGATCATCACTAATGTACTGTGGATCATAACTGATGTACTGTAGATCATCACTGATGTACTATAGATCATCACTGGTGTACTATGTATATAGATCATCACTGATGTACTATGGACCATCACTGATGTACTATAGATCATCACTGATGTACTATGGACCATCACTGGTGTACTATGGATCATCACTGGTGTACTGTGGATCATCACTGGTGTACTATGGACCATCCCTGATGTACTGTGGATCATCACTGATGTACTGTGGATCATCACTGATGTACTATGGGCCATCACTGGTGTACTATGGATCATCACTGGTGTACTATGGATCATCACTGATGTACTATGGACCATCCCTGATGTACTGTGGATCATCACTGATGTACTATAGTTCATCACTGATGTACTATGGGCCATCACTGGTGTACTATGGATCATCACTGGTGTACTATGGATCATCACTGATGTACTATGGACCATCCCTGATGTACTGTGGATCATCACTGATGTACTGTGGATCATCACTGGTGTACTATGGACCATCACTGATGTACTGTGGACCACCACTGATGTACTGTGGATCATCACTGATGTACTGTGGATCATCCCTGGTGTACTATGGAACATTACTGGTGTACTATGGATCATCACTGGTGTACTATGGATCATCACTGATGTACTATGGGCCATCACTGATGTACTATGGATCATCACTGATATACTGTGGACCATCCCTGATGTACTGTGGATCATCACTGATGTACTGTGGATCATCACTGATGTACTGTGGGCCATCACTGATGTACTATGGATCATCACTGATATACTGTGGACCATCCCTGATGTATTGTGGATCATCACTGATGTACTGTGGGCCATCACTGATGTACTATGGATCATCACTGATATACTGTGGACCATCCCTGATGTATTGTGGATCATCACTGATGTACTGTGGATCATCACTGATGTACTATTAATTATCACTGAAGTACTATGGGCCATCACTGGTGTACTATGGATCATCACTGATGTACTATGGATCATCACTGATGTACTATGGATCATGACTGGTGTACTATGGATCATCACTGATGTACTGTGGACCATCCCTGATGTACTGTGGATCATCACTGATGTACTGTGGATCATCACTGATGTACTGTGGATCATCACGGATGTACTGAGGATCATCACTGATGTACTATGGATCATCACTGATGTACCTTGGATCATCACTGATGTACTGTGGATCATCACTGATGTACTGTGGATCATCACTGATGTACTATAGATCATCACTGTAGTACTATGGGCCATGACTGGTGTACTATGGATCATCACTGATGTACTATGGATCATCACTGATGTATTATGGATCATCACTGATGTACTATGAGCCATCACTGATGTACTATGGATCATCACTGGTGTACTATGGATCATCACTGGTGTACTAGGGATCATCACTGATGTACTATGAGCCATCACTGATGTACTATGGATCATCACTGGTGTACTATGGATCATCACTGATGTACTATGGATCATCACTGATGTACTATGAGCCATCACTGATGTACTATGGGCCATCCCTGGTGTACTATGGATCATCACTGATGTACTGTGGATCATCACTGATGTACTATGGGACATCACTGGTGTACTATGGGCCATCACTGGTGTACTATGGATCATCACTGGTGTACTATGGGCCATCACTGGTGTACTATGGGCCATCACTGGTGTACTATGGATCATCACTGGTGTACTATGGACCATCACTGATGTACTATGGCTCATCACTGATATACTGTGGACCATCCCTGATATACTGTGGATCATCCCTGATGTACTGTGGATCATCACTGATCTACTGTGGGCCATCACAGGTGTACTGTGGGCCATCACAGGTGTACTATGGAGCATCACTGATGTACTATGGATCATCACTGGTGTACTATGGATCATCACTGATGTACTGTGGACCATCCCTGATGTACTATAGATCATCACTGATGTACTGTGGATCATCACTGATGTACTATGGGCCATCACTGGTGTACTATGGGCCATCACTGGTGTACTATGGATCATCACTGGATTACTATGGATCATCCCTGGTGTACTATGGACCATCAGTGATGTGCTTTGGGCCATCACTGGTGTACTATGGATCATCACTGATGTACTGTGGACCATCCCTGATGTACTGTGGATCATCACTGATGTACTATGGATCATCACTGATGTACTATGGACCATCACTGGTGTACTATGGACCATCACTGGTGTACTATGGATCATCACTGATGTACTGTGGATCATCACTGATGTACTGTGGGCCATCACTGATGTACTATGGATCATCACTGATATACTGTGGACAATCCCTGATGTATTGTGGATCATCACTGATGTACTGTGGATCATCACTGAAGTACTATGGGCCATCACTGGTGTACTATGGATCATCACTGGTGTACTATGGGCCATCACTGGTGTACTATGGATCATCACTGATGTACTATGGATCATCACTGATGTACTATGGATCATGACTGGTTTACTATGGATCATCACTGATGTACTGTGGACCATCCCTGATGTCCTGTGGATCATCACTGATGTACTGTGGATCATCACTGATGTACTGTGGATCATCACTGATGTACTGTGGATCATCATTGATGTACTGAGGATCATCACTGATGTACTATGGATCATCACTGATGTACCGTGGATCATCACTGATGTACTGTGGATCATCACTGATGTACTGTGGATCATCACTGATGTACTATAGATCATCACTGAAGTACTATGGGCCATCACTGGTGTACTATGGATCATCACTGATGTATTATGGATCATCACTGATGTACTATGAGCCATCACTGATGTACTATGGATCATCACTGGTGTACTATAGATCATCACTGATGTACTATGGATCATCACTGATGTACTATGAGCCATCACTGATGTACTATGGATCATCACTGGTGTACTATGGATCATCACTGATGTACTATGGATCATCACTGATGTACTATGAGCCATCACTGATGTACTATGGGCCATCCCTGGTGTACTATGGATCATCACTGATGTACTGTGGATCATCACTGATGTACTATGGGACATCACTGGTATACTATGGGCCATCTCTGGTGTACTATGGATCATCACTGGTGTACTATGGGCCATCACTGGTGAACTATGGATCATCACTGGTGTACTATGGACCATCACTGATTTACTATGGACCATCACTGATGTACTGTGGATCATCACTGATGTACTGTGGGTCATCCCTGGTGTACTATGGATCATCACTGGTGTAATATGGATCATCACTGATGTACTATGGGCCATCACTGATGTACTATGGATCATCACTGATGTACTGTGGACCATCCCTGATGTACTGTGGATCATCACTGATGTACTATGGACCATCCCTGATGTACTATGGACCATCCCTGATGTACTGTGAATCATCACTGGTGTACTGTGGATCATCACTGATGTACTATAGATCATCACTGATGTACTGTGGATCATCACTGATGTACTATGGGCCATCACTGGTGTACTATGGGCCATCACTGGTGTACTATGGATCATCACTGATGTACTGTGGATCATCCCTGATGTACTGTGGGCCATCACTGATGTACTATGGATCATCACTGATGTACTATGGATCATGACTGGTGTACTATGGATCATCACTGATATACTGTGGACCATCCCTGATGTATTGTGGATCATCACTGATGTACTGTGGGCCATCACTGATGTACTATGGATCATCACTGATATACTGTGGACCATCCCTGATGTATTGTGGATCATCACTGATGTACTGTGGATCATCACTGATGTACTATTAATTATCACTGAAGTACTATGGGCCATCACTGGTGTACTATGGATCATCACTGGTGTACTATGGATCATCACTGATGTACTATGGATCATCACTGATGTACTATGGATCATGACTGGTGTACTATGGATCATCACTGATGTACTGTGGACCATCCCTGATGTACTGTGGATCATCACTGATGTACTGTGGATCATCACTGATGTACTGTGGATCATCACGGATGTACTGAGGATCATCACTGATGTACTATGGATCATCACTGATGTACCTTGGATCATCACTGATGTACTGTGGATCATCACTGATGTACTATGGATCATCACTGATGTATTATGGATCATCACTGATGTACTATGAGCCATCACTGATGTACTATGGATCATCACTGGTGTACTATGGATCATCACTGGTGTACTATGGATCATCACTGATGTACTATGAGCCATCACTGATGTACTATGGATCATCACTGGTGTACTATGGATCATCACTGATGTACTATGGATCATCACTGATGTACTATGAGCCATCACTGATGTACTATGGGCCATCCCTGGTGTACTATGGATCATCACTGATGTACTGTGGATCATCACTGATGTACTATGGGACATCACTGGTGTACTATGGGCCATCACTGGTGTACTATGGATCATCACTGGTGTACTATGGGCCATCACTGGTGTACTATGGGCCATCACTGGTGTACTATGGATCATCACTGGTGTACTATGGACCATCACTGATGTACTATGGCTCATCACTGATATACTGTGGACCATCCCTGATATACTGTGGATCATCCCTGATGTACTGTGGATCATCACTGATCTACTGTGGGCCATCACAGGTGTACTGTGGGCCATCACAGGTGTACTATGGAGCATCACTGATGTACTATGGATCATCACTGGTGTACTATGGATCATCACTGATGTACTGTGGACCATCCCTGATGTACTATAGATCATCACTGATGTACTGTGGATCATCACTGATGTACTATGGGCCATCACTGGTGTACTATGGGCCATCACTGGTGTACTATGGATCATCACTGGATTACTATGGATCATCCCTGGTGTACTATGGACCATCAGTGATGTGCTTTGGGCCATCACTGGTGTACTATGGATCATCACTGATGTACTGTGGACCATCCCTGATGTACTGTGGATCATCACTGATGTACTATGGATCATCACTGATGTACTATGGACCATCACTGGTGTACTATGGACCATCACTGGTGTACTATGGATCATCACTGATGTACTGTGGATCATCACTGATGTACTGTGGGCCATCACTGATGTACTATGGATCATCACTGATATACTGTGGACAATCCCTGATGTATTGTGGATCATCACTGATGTACTGTGGATCATCACTGAAGTACTATGGGCCATCACTGGTGTACTATGGATCATCACTGGTGTACTATGGGCCATCACTGGTGTACTATGGATCATCACTGATGTACTATGGATTATCACTGATGTACTATGGATCATGACTGGTTTACTATGGATCATCACTGATGTACTGTGGACCATCCCTGATGTCCTGTGGATCATCACTGATGTACTGTGGATCATCACTGATGTACTGTGGATCATCACTGATGTACTGTGGATCATCATTGATGTACTGAGGATCATCACTGATGTACTATGGATCATCACTGATGTACCGTGGATCATCACTGATGTACTGTGGATCATCACTGATGTACTGTGGATCATCACTGATGTACTATAGATCATCACTGAAGTACTATGGGCCATCACTGGTGTACTATGGATCATCACTGATGTATTATGGATCATCACTGATGTACTATGAGCCATCACTGATGTACTATGGATCATCACTGGTGTACTATAGATCATCACTGATGTACTATGGATCATCACTGATGTACTATGAGCCATCACTGATGTACTATGGATCATCACTGGTGTACTATGGATCATCACTGATGTACTATGGATCATCACTGATGTACTATGAGCCATCACTGATGTACTATGGGCCATCCCTGGTGTACTATGGATCATCACTGATGTACTGTGGATCATCACTGATGTACTATGGGACATCACTGGTATACTATGGGCCATCTCTGGTGTACTATGGATCATCACTGGTGTACTATGGGCCATCACTGGTGAACTATGGATCATCACTGGTGTACTATGGACCATCACTGATTTACTATGGACCATCACTGATGTACTGTGGATCATCACTGATGTACTGTGGGTCATCCCTGGTGTACTATGGATCATCACTGGTGTAATATGGATCATCACTGATGTACTATGGGCCATCACTGATGTACTATGGATCATCACTGATGTACTGTGGACCATCCCTGATGTACTGTGGATCATCACTGATGTACTATGGACCATCCCTGATGTACTATGGACCATCCCTGATGTACTGTGAATCATCACTGGTGTACTGTGGATCATCACTGATGTACTATAGATCATCACTGATGTACTGTGGATCATCACTGATGTACTATGGGCCATCACTGGTGTACTATGGGCCATCACTGGTGTACTATGGATCATCACTGATGTACTGTGGATCATCCCTGATGTACTGTGGGCCATCACTGATGTACTATGGATCATCACTGATGTACTATGGATCATGACTGGTGTACTATGGATCATCACTGATGTACTGTGGACCATCCCTGATGTACTGTGGATCATCACTGATGTACTGTGGATCATCACTGATGTACTGTGGATCATCACTGATGTACTATGGATCATCCCTGATGTACTATGGACCATCCCTGATGTACTGTGGATCATCACTGATGTACTATAGATCATCACTGATGTACTATGGGCCATCACTGGTGTACTATGGATCATCACTGGTGTACTATGGATCATCACTGATGTACTATGGACCATCCCTGATGTACTGTGGATCATCACTGATGTACTGTGGATCATCACTGGTGTACTATGGATCATCACTGATGTACTGTGGATCATCACTGATGTACTATAGTTCATCACTGATGTACTATGGGCCATCACTGGTGTACTATGGATCATCACTGGTGTACTATGGATCATCACTGAAGTACTATGGACCATCCCTGATGTACTGTGGATCATCACTGATGTACTATAGTTCATCACTGATGTACTATGGGCCATCACTGGTGTACTATGGATCATCACTGGTGTACTATGGATCATCACTGATGTACTATGGACCATCCCTGATGTACTGTGGATCATCACTGATGTACTGTGGATCATCACTGATGTACTATGGATCATCACTGATGTACTATGGGCCATCACTGGTGTACTATGGGCCATCACTGGTGTACTATGGATCATCACTGGTGTACTATGGATCATCACTGGTGTACTATGGACCATCACTGATGTACTATGGACCATCACTGATGTACTATGGATCATCACTGATATACTGTGGACCATCCCTGATGTACTGTGGATCATCACTGATGTACTGTGGATCATCACTGAAGTATTGTGGATCATCACTGATGTACTGTGGATCATCACTGATGTACTGTGTATCATAACTGATGTACTGTGGATCATCACTGATGTACTATAGATCATCACTGATGTACTATGGACCATCACTGATGTACTATAGATCATCACTGATGTACTATGGACCATCACTGGTGTACTATGGATCATCACTGGTGTACTGTGGATCATCACTGGTGTACTATGGACCATCCCTGATGTACTGTGGATCATCACTGATGTACTGTGGATCATCACTGATGTACTATAGTTCATCACTGATGTACTATGGGCCATCACTGGTGTACTATGGATCATCACTGGTGTACTATGGATCATCACTGATGTACTATGGACCATCCCTGATGTACTGTGGATCATCACTGATGTACTATGGATCATCACTGATGTACTGTGGATCATCACTGATGTACTATGGATCATCACTGATGTACTGTGGATCATCACTGATGTACTATGGGCCATCACTGGTGTACTATGGGCCATCACTGGTGTACTATGGATCATCACTGATCTACTATGGATCATCACTGATGTACTATGGACCATCACTGATGTACTATGGGCCATCACTGGTGTACTATGGATCATCACCGATGTACTGTGGACCATCCCTGATGTACTGTGGACCATCACTGATGTACTGTGGATCATCACTGATGTACTATGGATCATCACTGATGTACTATGGATCATCACTGATGTACTATAGATCATCACTGATGTACTATGGACCATCACTGATGTACTATAGATCATCACTGATGTACTATGGACCATCACTGGTGTACTATGGATCATCACTGGTGTACTGTGGATCATCACTGGTGTACTATGGACCATCCCTGATGTACTGTGGATCATCACTGATGTACTGTGGATCATCACTGATGTACTATAGTTCATCACTGATGTACTATGGGCCATCACTGGTGTACTATGGATCATCACTGGTGTACTATGGATCATCACTGATGTACTATGGACCATCCCTTATGTACTGTGGATCATCACTGATGTACTGTGGATCATCACTGATGTACTATAGTTCATCACTGATGTACTATGGGCCATCACTGGTGTTCTATGGATCATCACTGATGTACTATGGATCATCACTGATGTACTATGGACCATCCCTGATGTACTGTGGATCATCACTGATGTACTATAGTTCATCACTGATGTACTATGGGCCATCACTGGTGTACTATGGATCATCACTGGTGTACTATGGATCATCACTGGTGTACTATGGATCATCACTGATGTACTATAGATCATCACTGATGTACTATAGCTCATCACTGATGTACTATGGACCATCACTGATGTACTATAGATCATCACTGATGTACTATGGACCATCACTGGTGTACTATGGATCATCACTGGTGTACTGTGGATCATCACTGGTGTACTATGGACCATCCCTGATGTACTGTGGATCATCACTGATGTACTGTGGATCATCACTGATGTACTATAGTTCATCACTGATGTACTATGGGCCATCACTGGTGTACTATGGATCATCACTGGTGTACTATGGATCATCACTGATGTACTATGGACCATCCCTGATGTACTGTGGATCATCACTGATGTACTGTGGATCATCACTGATGTACTATGGATCATCACTGATGTACTGTGGATCATCACTGATGTACTATGGGCCATCACTGGTGTACTATGGGCCATCACTGGTGTACTATGGATCATCACTGATGTACTATGGACCATCACTGATGTACTATGGGCCATCACTGGTGTACTATGGATCATCACTGATGTACTGTGGACCATCCCTGATGTACTGTGGACCATCACTGATGTACTGTGGATCATCACTGATGTACTATGGATCATCACTGATGTACTATAGATCATCACTGATGTACTATAGATCATCACTGATGTACTATGGACCATCACTGATGTACTATAGATCATCACTGATATACTATGGACCATCACTGGTGTACTATGGATCATCACTGGTGTACTGTGGATCATCACTGGTGTACTATGGACCATCCCTGGTGTACTGTGGATCATCACTGATGTACTGTGGATCATCACTGATGTACTATAGTTCATCACTGATGTACTATGGGCCATCACTGGTGTACTATGGATCATCACTGGTGTACTATGGATCATCACTGATGTACTATGGACCATCCCTGATGTACTGTGGATCATCACTGATGTACTGTGGATCATCACTGATGTACTATGGATCATCACTGATGTACTGTGGATCATCACTGATGTACTATAGTTCATCACTGATGTACTATGGGCCATCACTGGTTTACTATGGATCATTACTGGTGTACTATGGATCATCACTGATGTACTATGGACCATCCCTGATGTACTGTGGATCATCACTGATGTACTATAGTTCATCACTGATGTACTATGGGCCATCACTGGTGTACTATGGATCATCACTGGTGTACTATGGATCATCACTGATGTACTATAGATCATCACTCATGTACTATAGCTCATCACTGATGTACTATGGACCATCACTGATGTACTATAGATCATCACTGATGTACTATGGACCATCACTGGTGTACTTTGGATCATCACTGGTGTACTGTGGATCATCACTGGTGTACTGTGGATCATCACTGGTGTACTGTGGATCATCACTGATGTACTGTGGATCATCACTGATGTACTATAGTTCATCACTGATGTACTATGGGCCATCACTGGTGTACTATGGATCATCACTGGTGTACTATGGATCATCACTGATGTACTATGGATCATCACTGATGTACTATAGTTCATCACTGATGTACTATGGGCCATCACTGGTGTACTATGGATCATCACTGGTGTACTATGGATCATCACTGATGTACTATGGACCATCCCTGATGTACTGTGGATCATCACTGATATACTGTGGATCATCACTGATGTACTATGGATCATCACTGATGTACTGTGGATCATCACTGATGTACTATAGTTCATCACTAATGTACTATGGGCCATCACTGGTGTACTATGGATCATCACTGGTGTACTATGGATCATCACTGATGTACTATGGACCATCCCTGATGTACTGTGGATCATCACTGATGTACTGTGGATCATCACTGATGTACTATGGATCATCACTGATGTACTATGGGCCATCACTGGTGTACTATGGGCCATCACTGGTGTACTATAGATCATCACTGGTGTACTATGGACCATCACTGATGTACTATGGATCATCACTGATATACTGTGGACCATCCCTGATGTACTGTGGATCATCACTGATGTACTGTGGATCATCACTGAAGTATTGTGGATCATCACTGATGTACTGTGGATCATCACTGATGTACTGTGTATCATAACTGATGTACTGTGGATCATCACTGATGTACTGTGGATCATCACTGATGTACTATAGATCATCACTGATGTACTATGGACCATCACTGATGTACTATAGATCATCACTGATGTACTATGGACCATCACTGGTGTACTATGGATCATCACTGGTGTACTGTGGATCATCACTGGTGTACTATGGACCATCCCTGATGTACTGTGGATCATCACTGATGTACTGTGGATCATCACTGATGTACTATAGTTCATCACTGATGTACTATAGGCCATCACTGGTGTACTATGGATCATCACTGGTGTACTATGGATCATCACTGATGTACTATGGACCATCCCTGATGTACTGTGGATCATCACTGATGTACTGTGGATCATCACTGATGTACTATGGATCATCACTGATGTACTGTGGATCATCACTGATGTACTATTGTTCATCACTGATGTACTATGGGCCATCACTGGTGTACTATGGATCATCACTGGTGTACTATGGATCATCACTGATGTACTATGGACCATCCCTGATGTACTGTGGATCATCACTGATGTACTGTGGATCATCACTGATGTACTGTGGATCATCACTGATGTACTATGGGCCATCACTGGTGTACTATGGGCCATCACTGGTGTACTATGGATCATCACTGGTGTACTATGGACCATCACTGATGTACTATGGACCATCACTGATGTACTATGGATCATCACTGATATACTGTGGACCATCCCTGATGTACTGTGGATCATCACTGATGTACTGTGGATCATCACTGAAGTATTGTGCATCATCACTGATGTACTGTGGATCATCACTAATGTACTGTGGATCATAACTGATGTACTGTAGATCATCACTGATGTACTATAGATCATCACTGGTGTACTATGTATATAGATCATCACTGATGTACTATGGACCATCACTGATGTACTATAGATCATCACTGATGTACTATGGACCATCACTGGTGTACTATGGATCATCACTGGTGTACTGTGGATCATCACTGATGTACTATGGACCATCACTGGTGTACTATGGATCATCACTGATGTACTGTGGATCATCACTGGTGTACTATGGATCATCACTGATGTACTATGGACCATCCCTGATGTACTGTGGATCATCACTGATGTACTGTGGATCATCACTGATGTACTATGGATCATCACTGATGTACTGTGGATCATCACTGATGTACTATTGTTCATCACTGATGTACTATGGGCCATCACTGGTGTACTATGGATCATCACTGGTGTACTATGGACCATCCCTGATGTACTGTGGATCATCACTGATGTACTATAGTTCATCACTGATGTACTATGGGCCATCACTGGTGTACTATGGATCATCACTGGTGTACTATGGATCATCACTGATGTACTATGGACCATCCCTGATGTACTGTGGATCATCACTGATGTACTGTGGATCATCACTGATGTACTATGGATCATCACTGATGTACTATGGGCCATCACTGGTGTACTATGGATCATCACTGGTGTACTATGGATCATCACTGATGTACTATGGACCATCCCTGATGTACTGTGGATCATCACTGATGTACTGTGGATCATCACTGATGTACTATGGATCATCACTGATGTACTATGGGCCATCACTGGTGTACTATGGGCCATCACTGGTGTACTATGGATCATCACTGGTGTACTATGGACCATCACTGATGTACTATGGACAATCACTGATGTACTATGGATCATCACTGATATACTGTGGACCATCCCTGATGTACTGTGGATCATCACTGATGTACTGTGGATCATCACTGAAGTATTGTGGATCATCACTGATGTACTGTGGATCATCACTAATGTACTGTGGATCATAACTGATGTACTGTAGATCATCACTGATGTACTATAGATCATCACTGGTGTACTATGTATATAGATCATCACTGATGTACTATGGACCATCACTGATGTACTATAGATCATCACTGATGTACTATGGACCATCACTGGTGTACTATGGATCATCACTGGTGTACTGTGGATCATCACTGGTGTACTATGGACCATCCCTGATGTACTGTGGATCATCACTGATGTACTGTGGATCATCACTGATGTACTATAGTTCATCACTGATGTACTATGGGCCATCACTGGTGTACTATGGATCATCACTAATGTACTATGGACCATCCCTGATGTACTGTGGATCATCACTGATGTACTATAGTTCATCACTGATGTACTATGAGCCATCACTGGTGTACTATGGATCATCACTGGTGTACTATGGATCATCACTGATGTACTATAGATCATCACTCATGTACTATAGTTCATCACTGATGAACTATGGACCATCACTGATGTACTATAGATCATCACTGATGTACTATGGACCATCACTGGTGTACTATGGATCATCACTGGTGTACTGTGGATCATCACTGGTGTACTGTGGATCATCACTGATGTACTGTGGATCATCACTGATGTACTATGGATCATCACTAATGTACTATGGGCCATCACTGGTGTACTATGGGCCATCACTGGTGTACTATGGATCATCACTGGTGTACTATTGACCATCACTGATGTACTATGGACCATCACTGATGTACTATGGATCATCACTGATGTACTGTGGATCATCACTGATGTACTATGGATCATCACTGATGTACTATGGGCCATCACTGGTGTACTATGGGCCATCACTGGTGTACTATGGATCATCACTGGTGTACTATGGACCATCACTGATGTACTATGGACCATCCCTGATGTACTGTGGATCATCACTGATGTACTGTGGATCATCACTGAAGTATTGTGGATCATCACTGATGTACTGTGGATCATCACTGATGTACTGTGTATCATAACTGATGTACTGTGGATCATCACTGATGTACTATAGATCATCACTGATGTACTATGGACCATCACTGATGTACTATAGATCATCACTGATGTACTATGGACCATCACTGGTGTACTATGGATCATCACTGGTGTACTATGGACCATCCCTGATGTACTGTGGATCATCACTGATGTACTGTGGATCATCACTGATGTACTATAGTTCATCACTGATGTACTATGGGCCATCACTGGTGTACTATGGATCATCACTGGTGTACTATGGATCATCACTGATGTACTATGGACCATCCCTGATGTACTGTGGATCATCACTGATGTACTGTGGATCATCACTGATGTACTATGGATCATCACTGATGTACTGTGGATCATCACTGATGTACTATGGGCCATCACTGGTGTACTATGGGCCATCACTGGTGTACTATGGATCATCACTGATGTACTATGGATCATCACTGATGTACTATGGACCATCACTGATGTACTATGGGCCATCACTGGTGTACTATGGATCATCACCGATGTACTGTGGACCATCCCTGATGTACTGTGGACCATCACTGATGTACTGTGGATCATCACTGATGTACTATGGATCATCACTGATGTACTATAGATCATCACTGATGTACTATAGATCATCACTGATGTACTATGGACCATCACTGATGTACTATAGATCATCACTGATGTACTATGGACCATCACTGGTGTACTATGGATCATCACTGGTGTACTGTGGATCATCACTGGTGTACTATGGACCATCCCTGGTGTACTGTGGATCATCACTGATGTACTGTGGATCATCACTGATGTACTATAGTTCATCACTGATGTACTATGGGCCATCACTGGTGTACTATGGATCATCACTGGTGTACTATGGATCATCACTGATGTACTATGGACCATCCCTGATGTACTGTGGATCATCACTGATGTACTATAGATCATCACTGATGTACTATGGACCATCACTGGTGTACTATGGATCATCACTGGTGTACTGTGGATCATCACTGGTGTACTATGGACCATCCCTGGTGTACTGTGGATCATCACTGATGTACTGTGGATCATCACTGATGTACTATAGTTCATCACTGATGTACTATGGGCCATCACTGGTGTACTATGGATCATCACTGGTGTACTATGGATCATCACTGATGTACTATGGACCATCCCTGATGTACTGTGGATCATCACTGATGTACTGTGGATCATCACTGATGTACTATGGATCATCACTGATGTACTGTGGATCATCACTGATGTACTATAGTTCATCACTGATGTACTATGGGCCATCACTGGTGTACTATGGATCATCACTGGTGTACTATGGATCATCACTGATGTACTATGGACCATCCCTGATGTACTGTGGATCATCACTGATGTACTATAGTTCATCACTGATGTACTATGGGCCATCACTGGTGTACTATGGATCATCACTGGTGTACTATGGATCATCACTGATGTACTATAGATCATCACTCATGTACTATAGCTCATCACTGATGTACTATGGACCATCACTGATGTTCTATAGATCATCACTGATGTACTATGGACCATCACTGGTGTACTATGGATCATCACTGGTGTACTGTGGATCATCACTGGTGTACTGTGGATCATCACTGATGTACTGTGGATTATCACTGATGTACTATAGTTCATCACTGATGTACTATGGGCCATCACTGGTGTACTATGGATCATCACTGGTGTACTATGGATCATCACTGATGTACTATGGACCATCCCTGATGTACTGTGGATCATCACTGATATACTGTGGATCATCACTGATGTACTATGGATCATCACTGATGTACTGTGGATCATCACTGATGTACTATAGTTCATCACTGATGTACTATGGGCCATCACTGGTGTACTATGGATCATCACTGGTGTACTATGGATCATCACTGATGTACTATGGACCATCCCTGATGTACTGTGGATCATCACTGATGTACTATAGTTCATCAATAATGTACTATGGGCCATCACTGGTGTACTATGGATCATCACTGATGTACTATGGACCATCCCTGATGTACTGTGGATCATCACTGATGTACTGTGGATCATCACTGATGTACTATGGATCATCACTGATGTACTATGGATCATCACTGATGTACTATGGGCCATCACTGGTGTACTATGGGCCATCACTGGTGTACTATAGATCATCACTGGTGTACTATGGACCATCACTGATGTACTATGGATCATCACTGATATACTGTGGACCATCCCTGATGTACTGTGGATCATCACTGATGTACTGTGGATCATCACTGAAGTATTGTGGATCATCACTGGTGTACTATGGATCATCACTGATGTACTATAGATCATCACTGATGTACTATAGCTCATCACTGATGTACTATGGACCATCACTGATGTACTATAGATCATCACTGATGTACTATGGACCATCACTGGTGTACTATGGATCATCACTGGTGTACTGTGGATCATCACTGGTGTACTGTGGATCATCACTGATGTACTGTGGATCATCACTGATGTACTATAGTTCATCACTGATGTACTATGGGCCATCACTGGTGTACTATGGATCATCACTGGTGTACTATGGTTCATCACTGATGTACTATGGACCATCCCTGATGTACTGTGGATCATCACTGATATACTGTGGATCATCACTGATGTACTATGGATCATTACTGATGTACTGTGGATCATCACTGATGTACTATAGTTCATCACTGATGTACTATGGGCCATCACTGGTGTACTATGGATCATCACTGGTGTACTATGGATCATCACTGATGTACTATGGACCATCCCTGATGTACTGTGGATCATCACTGATGTACTATAGTTCATCAATAATGTACTATGGGCCATCACTGGTGTACTATGGATCATCACTGATGTACTATGGACCATCCCTGATGTACTGTGGATCATCACTGATGTACTGTGGATCATCACTGATGTACTATGGATCATCACTGATGTACTATGGATCATCACTGATGTACTATGGGCCATCACTGGTGTACTATGGGCCATCACTGGTGTACTATAGATCATCACTGGTGTACTATGGACCATCACTGATGTACTATGGATCATCACTGATATACTGTGGACCATCCCTGATGTACTGTGGATCATCACTGATGTACTGTGGATCATCACTGAAGTATTGTGGATCATCACTGATGTACTGTGGATCATCACTGATGTACTGTGTATCATAACTGATGTACTGTGGATCATCACTGATGTACTGTGGATCATCACTGATGTACTATAGATCATCACTGATGTACTATGGACCATCACTGATGTACTATAGATCATCACTGATGTACTATGGACCATCACTGGTGTACTATGGATCATCACTGGTGTACTGTGGATCATCACTGGTGTACTATGGACCATCCCTGATGTACTGTGGATCATCACTGATGTACTGTGGATCATCACTGATGTACTATAGTTCATCACTGATGTACTATAGGCCATCACTGGTGTACTATGGATCATCACTGGTGTACTATGGATCATCACTGATGTACTATGGATCATCACTGATGTACTGTGGATCATCACTGATGTACTATTGTTCATCACTGATGTACTATGGGCCATCACTGGTGTACTATGGATCATCACTGGTGTACTATGGATCATCACTGATGTACTATGGACCATCCCTGATGTACTGTGGATCATCACTGATGTACTATAGTTCATCACTGATGTACTATGGGCCATCACTGGTGTACTATGGATCATCACTGGTGTACTATGGATCATCACTGATGTACTATGGACCATCCCTGATGTACTGTGGATCATCACTGATGTACTGTGGATCATCACTGATGTACTATGGATCATCACTGATGTACTATGGGCCATCACTGGTGTACTATGGATCATCACTGGTGTACTATGGATCATCACTGATGTACTATGGACCATCCCTGATGTACTGTGGATCATCACTGATATACTGTGGATCATCACTGATGTACTATGGATCATCACTGATGTACTGTGGATCATCACTGATGTACTATAGTTCATCACTGATGTACTATGTGCCATCACTGGTGTACTATGGATCATCACTGGTGTACTATGGATCATCACTGATGTACTATGGACCATCCCTGATGTACTGTGGATCATCACTGATGTACTATAGTTCATCAATAATGTACTATGGGCCATCACTGGTGTACTATGGATCATCACTGATGTACTATGGACCATCCCTGATGTACTGTGGATCATCACTGATGTACTGTGGATCATCACTGATGTACTATGGATCATCACTGATGTACTATGAATCATCACTGATGTACTATGGGCCATCACTGGTGTACTATGGGCCATCACTGGTGTACTATAGATCATCACTGGTGTACTATGGACCATCACTGATGTACTATGGATCATCACTGATATACTGTGGACCATCCCTGATGTACTGTGGATCATCACTGATGTACTGTGGATCATCACTGAAGTATTGTGGATCATCACTGGTGTACTATGGATCATCACTGATGTACTATAGATCATCACTCATGTACTATAGCTCATCACTGATGTACTATGGACCATCACTGATGTACTATAGATCATCACTGATGTACTATGGACCATCCCTGATGTACTGTGGATCATCACTGATATACTGTGGATCATCACTGATGTACTATGGATCATCACTGATGTACTGTGGATCATTACTGATGTACTATAGTTCATCACTGATGTACTATGGGCCATCACTGGTGTACTATGGATCATCACTGGTGTACTATGGATCATCACTGATGTACTATGGACCATCCCTGATGTACTGTGGATCATCACTGATGTACTATAGTTCATCAATAATGTACTATGGGCCATCACTGGTGTACTATGGATCATCACTGATGTACTATGGACCATCCCTGATGTACTGTGGATCATCACTGATGTACTGTGGATCATCACTGATGTACTATGGATCATCACTGATGTACTATGGATCATCACTGATGTACTATGGGCCATCACTGGTGTACTATGGGCCATCACTGGTGTACTATAGATCATCACTGGTGTACTATGGACCATCACTGATGTACTATGGATCATCACTGATATACTGTGGACCATCCCTGATGTACTGTGGATCATCACTGATGTACTGTGGATCATCACTGAAGTATTGTGGATCATCACTGAAGTATTGTGGATCATCACTGATGTACTGTGTATCATAACTGATGTACTGTGGATCATCACTGATGTACTATGGACCATCACTGATGTACTATAGATCATCACTGATGTACTATGGACCATCACTGGTGTACTATGGATCATCACTGGTGTACTGTGGATCATCACTGGTGTACTATGGACCATCCCTGATGTGCTGTGGATCATCACTGATGTACTGTGGATCATCACTGATGTACTATAGTTCATCACTGATGTACTATAGGCCATCACTGGTGTACTATGGATCATCACTGGTGTACTATGGATCATCACTGATGTACTATGGATCATCACTGATGTACTGTGGATCATCACTGATGTACTGTGGATCATCACTGATGTACTATGGATCATCACTGATGTACTGTGGATCATCACTGATGTACTGTGGGCCATCACTGGTGTACTATGGGCCATCACTGGTGTACTATGGATCATCACTGATGTACTATGGATCATCACTGATGTACTATGGACCATCACTGATGTACTATGGGCCATCACTGGTGTACTATGGATCATCACCGATGTACTGTGGACCATCCCTGATGTACTGTGGACCATCACTGATGTACTGTGGATCATCACTGATGTACTATGGATCATCACTGATGTACTATAGATCATCACTGATGTACTATAGATCATCACTGATGTACTATGGACCATCACTGATGTACTATAGATCATCACTGATGTACTATGGACCATCACTGGTGTACTATGGATCATCACTGGTGTACTGTGGATCATCACTGGTGTACTATGGACCATCCCTGGTGTACTGTGGATCATCACTGATGTACTGTGGATCATCACTGATGTACTATAGTTCATCACTGATGTACTATGGGCCATCACTGGTGTACTATGGATCATCACTGGTGTACTATGGATCATCACTGATGTACTATGGACCATCCCTGATGTACTGTGGATCATCACTGATGTACTATAGATCATCACTGATGTACTATGGACCATCACTGGTGTACTACGGATCATCACTGGTGTACTGTGGATCATCACTGGTGTACTATGGACCATCCCTGGTGTACTGTGGATCATCACTGATGTACTGTGGATCATCACTGATGTACTATAGTTCATCACTGATGTACTATGGGCCATCACTGGTGTACTATGGATCATCACTGGTGTACTATGGATCATCACTGATGTACTATGGACCATCCCTGATGTACTGTGGATCATCACTGATGTACTGTGGATCATCACTGATGTACTATGGATCATCACTGATGTACTGTGGATCATCACTGATGTACTATAGTTCATCACTGATGTACTATGGGCCATCACTGGTGTACTATGGATCATCACTGGTGTACTATGGATCATCACTGATGTACTATGGACCATCCCTGATGTACTGTGGATCATCACTGATGTACTATAGTTCATCACTGATGTACTATGGGCCATCACTGGTGTACTATGGATCATCACTGGTGTACTATGGATCATCACTGATGTACTATAGATCATCACTCATGTACTATAGCTCATCACTGATGTACTATGGACCATCACTGATGTTCTATAGATCATCACTGATGTACTATGGACCATCACTGGTGTACTATGGATCATCACTGGTGTACTGTGGATCATCACTGGTGTACTGTGGATCATCACTGATGTACTGTGGATTATCACTGATGTACTATAGTTCATCACTGATGTACTATGGGCCATCACTGGTGTACTATGGATCATCACTGGTGTACTATGGATCATCACTGATGTACTATGGACCATCCCTGATGTACTGTGGATCATCACTGATATACTGTGGATCATCACTGATGTACTATGGATCATCACTGATGTACTGTGGATCATCACTGATGTACTATAGTTCATCACTGATGTACTATGGGCCATCACTGGTGTACTATGGATCATCACTGGTGTACTATGGATCATCACTGATGTACTATGGACCATCCCTGATGTACTGTGGATCATCACTGATGTACTATAGTTCATCAATAATGTACTATGGGCCATCACTGGTGTACTATGGATCATCACTGATGTACTATGGACCATCCCTGATGTACTGTGGATCATCACTGATGTACTGTGGATCATCACTGATGTACTATGGATCATCACTGATGTACTATGGATCATCACTGATGTACTATGGGCCATCACTGGTGTACTATGGGCCATCACTGGTGTACTATAGATCATCACTGGTGTACTATGGACCATCACTGATGTACTATGGATCATCACTGATATACTGTGGACCATCCCTGATGTACTGTGGATCATCACTGATGTACTGTGGATCATCACTGAAGTATTGTGGATCATCACTGGTGTACTATGGATCATCACTGATGTACTATAGATCATCACTCATGTACTATAGCTCATCACTGATGTACTATGGACCATCACTGATGTACTACAGATCATCACTGATGTACTATGGACCATCACTGGTGTACTATGGATCATCACTGGTGTACTGTGGATCATCACTGGTGTACTGTGGATCATCACTGATGTACTGTGGATCATCACTGATGTACTATAGTTCATCACTGATGTACTATGGGCCATCACTGGTGTACTATGGATCATCACTGGTGTACTATGGATCATCACTGATGTACTATGGACCATCCCTGATGTACTGTGGATCATCACTGATATACTGTGGATCATCACTGATGTACTATGGATCATTACTGATGTACTGTGGATCATCACTGATGTACTATAGTTCATCACTGATGTACTATGGGCCATCACTGGTGTACTATGGATCATCACTGGTGTACTATGGATCATCACTGATGTACTATGGACCATCCCTGATGTACTGTGGATCATCACTGATGTACTATAGTTCATCAATAATGTACTATGGGCCATCACTGGTGTACTATGGATCATCACTGATGTACTATGGACCATCCCTGATGTACTGTGGATCATCACTGATGTACTGTGGATCATCACTGATGTACTATGGATCATCACTGATGTACTATGGATCATCACTGATGTACTATGGGCCATCACTGGTGTACTATGGGCCATCACTGGTGTACTATAGATCATCACTGGTGTACTATGGACCATCACTGATGTACTATGGATCATCACTGATATACTGTGGACCATCCCTGATGTACTGTGGATCATCACTGATGTACTGTGGATCATCACTGAAGTATTGTGGATCATCACTGATGTACTGTGGATCATCACTGATGTACTGTGTATCATAACTGATGTACTGTGGATCATCACTGATGTACTGTGGATCATCACTGATGTACTATAGATCATCACTGATGTACTATGGACCATCACTGATGTACTATAGATCATCACTGATGTACTATGGACCATCACTGGTGTACTATGGATCATCACTGGTGTACTGTGGATCATCACTGGTGTACTATGGACCATCCCTGATGTACTGTGGATCATCACTGATGTACTGTGGATCATCACTGATGTACTATAGTTCATCACTGATGTACTATAGGCCATCACTGGTGTACTATGGATCATCACTGGTGTACTATGGATCATCACTGATGTACTATGGATCATCACTGATGTACTGTGGATCATCACTGATGTACTATTGTTCATCACTGATGTACTATGGGCCATCACTGGTGTACTATGGATCATCACTGGTGTACTATGGATCATCACTGATGTACTATGGACCATCCCTGATGTACTGTGGATCATCACTGATGTACTATAGTTCATCACTGATGTACTATGGGCCATCACTGGTGTACTATGGATCATCACTGGTGTACTATGGATCATCACTGATGTACTATGGACCATCCCTGATGTACTGTGGATCATCACTGATGTACTGTGGATCATCACTGATGTACTATGGATCATCACTGATGTACTATGGGCCATCACTGGTGTACTATGGATCATCACTGGTGTACTATGGATCATCACTGATGTACTATGGACCATCCCTGATGTACTGTGGATCATCACTGATATACTGTGGATCATCACTGATGTACTATGGATCATCACTGATGTACTGTGGATCATCACTGATGTACTATAGTTCATCACTGATGTACTATGTGCCATCACTGGTGTACTATGGATCATCACTGGTGTACTATGGATCATCACTGATGTACTATGGACCATCCCTGATGTACTGTGGATCATCACTGATGTACTATAGTTCATCAATAATGTACTATGGGCCATCACTGGTGTACTATGGATCATCACTGATGTACTATGGACCATCCCTGATGTACTGTGGATCATCACTGATGTACTGTGGATCATCACTGATGTACTATGGATCATCACTGATGTACTATGGATCATCACTGATGTACTATGGGCCATCACTGGTGTACTATGGGCCATCACTGGTGTACTATAGATCATCACTGGTGTACTATGGACCATCACTGATGTACTATGGATCATCACTGATATACTGTGGACCATCCCTGATGTACTGTGGATCATCACTGATGTACTGTGGATCATCACTGAAGTATTGTGGATCATCACTGGTGTACTATGGATCATCACTGATGTACTATAGATCATCACTCATGTACTATAGCTCATCACTGATGTACTATGGACCATCACTGATGTACTATAGATCATCACTGATGTACTATGGACCATCACTGGTGTACTATGGATCATCACTGGTGTACTGTGGATCATCACTGGTGGACTGTGGATCATCACTGATGTACTGTGGATCATCACTGATGTACTATAGTTCATCACTGATGTACTATGGGCCATCACTGGTGTACTATGGATCATCACTGGTGTACTATGGATCATCACTGATGTACTATGGACCATCCCTGATGTACTGTGGATCATCACTGATATACTGTGGATCATCACTGATGTACTATGGATCATCACTGATGTACTGTGGATCTTCACTGATGTACTATAGTTCATCACTGATGTACTATGGGCCATCACTGGTGTACTATGGATCATCACTGGTGTACTATGGATCATCACTGATGTACTATGGACCATCCCTGATGTACTGTGGATCATCACTGATGTACTATAGTTCATCAATAATGTACTATGGGCCATCACTGGTGTACTATGGATCATCACTGATGTACTATGGACCATCCCTGATGTACTGTGGATCATCACTGATGTACTGTGGATCATCACTGATGTACTATGGATCATCACTGATGTACTATGGATCATCACTGATGTACTATGGGCCATCACTGGTGTACTATGGGCCATCACTGGTGTACTATAGATCATCACTGGTGTATAGTGATGAGCCGAACACCCCCGGGTTCGGTTCGCACCAGAACCCGCGAACGGACCGAAAGTTCGAACGAACATTAGAACCCTATTAAATACAATGGATGCGAACGTTCGAATTCTAAAGTGCTAATTATAACAACTATTATGCATGTTATTGTCCTAAAAAGGGTTTGGGAACCCGGGTTCTGCACCAGGGGACATGTATCAATGCAAAAAGAAGTTTTAAAAACGGTCGTTTTTCGGGAGCAGTCATTTTAATGATGCATAAAGTGAAATAAAAAAAGTCAAATATTCCTTTAAATATCGTACCTGGGGGGTGTCTAAAGTATGCCTGTGAAGTGCCACGTGTTTCCCGTGTTTAGAACTGTCCCTGCACAAAATGACACTTCTAAAGGAAAAAAAAGCCATTTAAAACTGCTTGCGGCTTTAATGTAATGTCTGGTCCCGGTAATATGGATGAAATTCTTTAAGAAAAATGGCATAGCTACCCCATGACCCCCCCCCCCCTACCCCAGCCCATTACCAGCCCCTTTGGGTCTTGTATGGATATTAAGGGGAACCCCGCACATAAAATAAAAAAGGCCCTATATACTCTGAACAGCCCTATACAGGCGGTGCATACAAGACAGGGACTGTAGGTTTGTTCTTATGTAGAATCTGTTTGTAATTTTGAACAGGTACATTGTTGAAGTGTAGCTCCAGACCAAAAATCTATTTTTAAACTTTTTGGAAAACATAGGTAAGGGTTATCACCCCTGTAACATTTGTTTTGCTGTCTGTGCCCCTGTTCAGAACATTTCACCTCACTTTCCGTCCCAATGACAACTGTTTTTGAAATGTGGTGTTTTTCTTGAAACAAGGATTGCTGATAAAGCATCAGTACAGAGGAGACACCTTTCTCCCATATTTATTCTTACAGGAGAGAATTTTCCTTCCTAGTGGTAGATTTCCTCTCACTTCCTGTTGTCTTCTTGCGTTTGCAAGTAGGAGTCGTTTGTAAGTTGGATGTTTGAAAGTAGGGACCTGCCGTATATACTCTGCAGAAATAGGCCCCTTAGTTGTTGGTGTTGGCACAACACTGTAAGCACTCACAGTTACTCTTGGTTGGTGCTGGAACGCCCTGCTGTCAACTATTATATCAGGAATTTTAATTACATATAATTGTTGAACAGTGGTAGTAAAAATTGGGCCTTTGATGGTGGTGCTGGTGCCACAACACTGTAAGCCCTGACAGTTACTCTTGGTGGGTGCAGCAATGGGCCCTGCTGTGAATTATTAGATCAAGAATTGTAATTACATGCCCCTGTTGAACAGGGGCTGAAAAATTGGGCCTTAGGCACTGGTGGCACAACACTGTAACCCCTCACAGATACTGTACTTGGAGCACAGCAATGAGCCCTGTTGCAAAGTATTGCTTCAAAAATTGTAATGACACGCCCCTGTTAAACAGGGGCTGAAAAATTGGGCCTTAGGCACTGGTGGCACAACACTGCAACTCCTCACAGATACTGTACTTGGAGCACAGCAATGAGCCCTGTTGCAAAGTATTGCTTCAAAAATTGTAATGACACGCCCCTGTTAAACAGGGGCTGAAAAATTGGGCCTTAGGCACTGGTGGCACAACACTGCAACTCCTCACAGATACTGTACTTGGAGCACAGCAATGAGCCCTGTTGCAAAGTATTGCTTCAAAAATTGTAATTACACGCCCCTGTTAAACAGGGGCTGAAAAATTGGGCGTTAGGCACTGGTGGCGGCACCCATAAACAAAAATGATCTTACAAGCTATCATCATCAATCGTATCATTGAGGACTCGGAGGAGGAGGATAGCCAGTCAACATAACAGCACAGGCACTCAGCATCAGCATCAGTCTTGAAGGGATGTGACATGTTAAAATCAATTAGTCTGTTATATCAGCATCAGGTGTGTGGTAGCTGGTGGTGATCCAAGACTGGTTCATCTTGATGAAAGTCAGTCGATCAACCGAGTCGGTGGACAGGCGCACCCTGTGATCCGTGACAAATCCTCCAGCAGCACTGAATGTGCGTTCCGAAAGAACGCTGGATGCAGGACAGGCCAGTAGCTCAATTGCATACTGTGCAAGCTCTGGCCAGTGATCCATCCTCAAGACCCAGTAAGCCAGAGGATTTTCGGTGGGGAAGGTGTCCAAGTCTGACCTTGCCCCTAGATATTCCTGCACCATGTTTATCAGACGCTGGCGATGGTTGCTGGAACCGATCATACTTTGGGGCTGCGGACTAAAGAATTGTCTGAACGCATCGGTCAGACGGCCACCTTCCCCACCGCTCCTTCTTTGACTGGCCGAAGCCTCAGCAACTCGTTGTCCAGGACCAGGAGTTTGCAACCTCCCAGTCTCTGGGAACGCGTTGCACAGACCTTTCTGCAAGGCCTCCCGGAGTTGTCTCATCCTCTGCTCCCTCTGCGACGGTAACATAAGGTCCGCAACCTTACCCTTGTACCGTGGATCAAGGAGAGTGGCCAGCCAGTAATGGTCCCTCTCCTTGATCCGAAGAATACGAGGATCCTTCCGCAGACTTTGCAGGATCAGGGAGGCCATGCAGCGTAGGTTTGCTGAGGCATTCGCTCCGGAGTCCTCTGGGTCACTAAGGACGACATGATCCGCAGCCACCTCCTCCCAGCCACGTACAAGTCCACTGGTTTCTTGGGACTGTAAATCATCCCTAAAAGACTGCTGCTGATGATGCTGAGTGCCAGCCTCCACCTCCATGCTGACACAATCCTCCTCCTCCTCCTCCTCCTCCTCCTCTTCCTGTGCGATGGGTGGGACAGAAGGAACACTGTCTGGGTAAAGGGGGCCTTGAGAGGCAAGGAAGTCCTCCTCTTCCTGCCTCTGTTCTGCCTCAAGTGCCCTGTCCATTATTCCACGCAGCGTGTGCTCCAACAGGTGGACAAGAGGTACAGTGTCACTGATGCATGCACTGTCACTGCTCACCATCCTCGTGGCCTCCTCAAATGGTGCCAGGACAGTGCATGCATCCCTGATCATGCCCCACTGGCGTGGAGAAAAAAAAACAAGCTCCCCTGACCCTGTCCTGGTGCCGTAGTCGCACAGGTACTCATTGATGGCCCTCTGCTGCGTGTGCAGCCGCTGCAGCATGGCCAACGTTGAGTTCCACCTGGTGGGCATGTCACATATAAGGCGGTTCTTGGGCAGGTTCAACTCCTTTTGCAGCTCAGCCAGGCGAGCACTGGCATTATAAGATCTGCGGAAATGCACACAGACTTTCCTGGCCTGCCTCAGGACATCCTGTAAGCCCGGGTACCTGCCCAAGAAGCGCTGCACCACCAGGTTAAGGACGTGAGCCACACAGGGCACATGGGTCAGTTGTCCCTGTCGGAGGGCGGAGAGGAGGTTGGTGCCATTGTCGCAAACCACCATTCCTGGCTTAAGCTGGCGTGGCGTCAACCACCTCTCGGCCTGGCCCTGCAGAGCAGACAGGACCTCTGCCCCAGTGTGGCTTCTGTCCCCCAAACACACCAGCGCAAGCACGGCATGGCATCTTTTTGCCTGCGTACTTGCGTAGCCCCGTGAACGGCTACGGAGCACCGCTGGTTCATAGGACAAACCACAGGAAGAGGCCATGGAGGAAGAAGAAGAGGAGGGGGTGGAGGAGAGAGGTGTGTCACAACCAGTAGTAGCATTTTGGAGGCGTGGCGGTGGGACAACCTCCAACACTACTGCACCTTGTCCTGAATCCTTCCCAGCTGCCAAAAGAGTGACCCAATGGGCCGTGAAAGAAAGGTAACGTCCCTGTCCATGCCTGCTGGACCATGAGTCAGCGGTAATATGCACCTTACCGCTGACCGCCCTGTCCAGCGAGGCCAAGACATTGCCTTCCACATGCCGGTAGAGAGCCGGAATAGCCTTCCGTGAGAAAAAGTGGCGTTTGGGAACCTGCCACTGAGGAACCGCACATTGCACAAACTCACGGAAGGGGGCCGAGTCTACCAACTGAAAAGGCAGCAGTTGAAGCGCTAGCAATTTAGCCAAGCTAGCATTCAACCGCTGGGCATGTGGATGGCTGGGAGTGAACTTCTTTCGACGGTCCAGCAGCTGGGGCAGGGAAATTTGCCTGCTAGAATCGGACGTCGGTGTACTGCTAGCAGAGTGGGCGCAAGTACTTGGCTGTGACACACCTAATTCTACACCTTCATTCCTCTCAGTGCATGTTTCAGAGAGGACTGAAGTTATAGTGGGGTTGGAGATCCCAGCTGATGCGGTGCAAGGAGAGGTCCGCTTTGTTCTTTGGTGTGGGTCTTTGAGGTAGGCTTGCCAACGAGCTGCATGGCAGGTCAACATATGTCTGGTCAGGCATGTGGTACCCAAGCGGCTGATGTTTTGGCCACGCGATATACGCTTGAGACATATGTTGCAAACAGCAGCTGTGCGATCTGATGCACTAGCCTCAAAAAAGGCCCACACCAAAGAACTTTTTGAATGACGGGCAGAGGCAGCGCCCTGCACAGGCGGAGCTCTGCGGTGTGATTCCGTCGGTGTACTGCCCTTACGCTGGCCACCAAAGGGCATCCTGCCTCGTTGGAGATGTGCCTCCTCCTCATCCTCCTCCTCCTCCTCTCTCCTATTAGGCACCCACGTGGAGTCAGTGACCTCATCATCCCCTCCCTCCTCATCACTGGAGCCAATCTGGCAGTATGCTGCAGCTGCTGGAACATGACTGCCAGATTGGTGTCCTTCTTGAGCATCCCCTCTGTCTGCTCTCACGCTACTGCCTTCCTCTAGCTGGGTTTCATCATCAGACCCTTCGAAACGCTGGGCATCCTCCTGGAGCATGTACCCAACACTGTGCTGAAACAGTTCGGGGGACTCCTCAGGAGGAGGACATGGTGGGTCTAGGGAAGGAGTGACTGATGATTTGTCTGACATTGATACCAGGGAAGACGACGCTTTGGCAGCTGCTTTTCCAGTACCCTGAGCCTGGGTGAGAGAGGATGAGGAGGAGGAGGAGGGCTTGGTCATCCACTCTACCAAGTCTTCGGCATGATGTGGCTCAACATGTCCAGCTTCCGAAAAGAAGGACAAGCGTGTCCCATGGCCATGTGCTGATGACAATGCACCGCGTCCACGACCAGCACTGTTGCCCCCAGACACAGAGCCTGCTTGCCCTCTTTTATTGCCTCCTGACTGTCTGCCTCTCCTTGTTTGCCTTCCAGACATTCTAATAGATGGCCTGCAGGGAGATGGGAAAAAAGCAATAAGGGCTACCTTCAGGTGTCCTTCTCTGTCCCTTGAAACAAGGACTTTCACAGTGAAAGAAACTGACACTCTCCCTACCTACAGTTTTCTGTCCCTAGAAAAAATATTTTTTTTAAGCACAATATAGCACAAGGACAATTCACTCACTGTCCTTACAGGTCCCTGGAAACAAGGACTTGCAGAGTGAAAGAAAAAAAACACTCTCCCTACCTACAGTTTTCTGTCCCTAGAAAAAATGTTTTTTTTAATCACAATATAGCACAAGAACAATTCACTCACTGTCCTTACAGGTCCCTGGAAACAAGGACTTGCAGAGTGAAAGAAAAAAAACACTCTCCCTACCTACAGTTTTCTGTCCCTAGAAAAAATGTTTTTTTTAATCACAATATAGCACAAGAACAATTCACTCACTGTCCTTACAGGTCCCTGGAAACAAGGACTTGCAGAGTGAAAGAAAAAAAACACTCTCCCTACCTACAGTTTTCTGTCCCTAGAAAAAATGTTTTTTTTAATCACAATATAGCACAAGGACAATTCACTCACTGTCCTTACAGGTCCCTGGAAACAAGGACTTGCAGAGTGAAAGAAAAAAAACACTCTCCCTACCTACAGTTTTCTGTCCCTAGAAAAAAATTTTTTTTTAATCACAATATAGCACAAGGACAATTCACTCACTGTCCTTACAGGTCCCTGGAAACAAGGACTTGCAGAGTGAAATAAACTGACACTCTCCCTACCTACAGTTTTCTGTCCCTAGAATAAATGTTTTTTTTAAGCACAATATAGCACAAGGACAATTCACTCACTGTCCTTACAGGTCCCTGGAAACAAGGACTTGCAGAGTGAAAGAAAAAAAACACTCTCCCTACCTACAGTTTTCTGTCCCTAGAAAAAATGTTTTTTTTAATCACAATATAGCACAAGGACAATTCACTCACTGTCCTTCCAGGTCCCTGGAAACAAGGACTTGCAGAGTGAAATAAACTGACACTCTCCCTACCTACAGTTTTCTGTCCCTAGAATAAATGTTTTTTTTAAGCACAATATAGCACAAGGACAATTCACTCACTGTCCTTACAGGTCCCTGGAAACAAGGACTTGCAGAGTGAAAGAAAAAAAACACTCTCCCTACCTACAGTTTTCTGTCCCTAGAAAAAATGTTTTTTTTAATCACAATATAGCACAAGGACAATTCACTCACTGTCCTTACAGGTCCCTGGAAACAAGGACTTGCAGAGTGAAAGAAAAAAAACACTCTCCCTACCTACAGTTTTCTGTCCCTAGAAAAAATGTTTTTTTTAATCACAATATAGCACAAGGACAATTCACTCACTGTCCTTCCAGGTCCCTGGAAACAAGGACTTGCAGAGTGAAATAAACTGACACTCTCCCTACCTACAGTTTTCTGTCCCTAGAATAAATGTTTTTTTTAAGCACAATATAGCACAAGGACAATTCACTCACTGTCCTTAGAGGTCCCTGGAAACAAGGACTTGCAGAGTGAAAGAAAAAAAACACTCTCCCTACCTACAGTTTTCTGTCCCTAGAAAAAATGATTTTTTTTAAGCACAATATAGCACAAGGACAATTCACTCACTGTCCTTCCAGGTCCCTGGAAACAAGGACTTGCAGAGTGAAAGGAAAAAAAACACTCTCCCTACCTACAGTTTTCTGTCCCTAGAAAAAATGTTTTTTTTAAGCACAATATAGCACAAGGACAATTCACTCACTGTCCTTCCAGGTCCCTGGAAACAAGGACTTGCAGAGTGAAAGAAAAAAAACACTCTCCCTACCTACAGTTTTCTGTCCCTAGAATAAATGTTTTTTTAAGCACAATATAGCACAAGGACAATTCACTCACTGTCCTTACAGGTCCCTGGAAACAAGGACTTGCAGAGTGAAAGAAACTGACACTGTCCCTACCTACAGTTTTCTGTCCCTAGAATAAATGTTTTTTTTAAGCACACTATAGCACAAGCACAAAACACACTGACACTCTCCCTACCTATCCTTCTCTTTCCCTAAACTAAAGGAATCCAGGTTAAGCAAGAAAGAAATAACAGTCACTGTCCCTGCCTATGCTGCTCTATCCCTGCTCCGGAACACACTACACTAGGCCTTTTATAGTGTGGGGCGTGTACTAAACACCCTCAGCAATAATTGGCCACAGGCATCCTGCCTGTGGCCAATCATTGCTCTCCTCGCTGCCGGCGCTGTGATTGGCCAAGCATGCGGGGTCACAGTGCATGCTTGGCCAATCACAGCGCCTGGATGACACTGCGATGGCGTAGTGCATTGTGGGCCGTTCGCGTCACTCGAATTTGGCGCGAACGGCCCAAATCGTTCGATCTTCGTCGAACGATCGAACAGCCGATGTTCGAGTCGAACGTATGTTCGACTCGAACACGAAGCTCATCCCTACTGGTGTACTATGGACCATCACTGATGTACTATGGATCATCACTGATATACTGTGGACCATCCCTGATGTACTGTGGATCATCACTGATGTACTGTGGATCATCACTGAAGTATTGTGGATCATCACTGATGTACTGTGGATCATCACTGATGTACTGTGTATCATAACTGATGTACTGTGGATCATCACTGATGTACTGTGGATCATCACTGATGTACTATAGATCATCACTGATGTACTATGGACCATCACTGATGTACTATAGATCATCACTGATGTACTATGGACCATCACTGGTGTACTATGGATCATCACTGGTGTACTGTGGATCATCACTGGTGTACTATGGACCATCCCTGATGTGCTGTGGATCATCACTGATGTACTGTGGATCATCACTGATGTACTATAGTTCATCACTGATGTACTATAGGCCATCACTGGTGTACTATGGATCATCACTGGTGTACTATGGATCATCACTGATGTACTATGGATCATCACTGATGTACTGTGGATCATCACTGATGTACTATTGTTCATCACTGATGTACTATGGGCCATCACTGGTGTACTATGGATCATCACTGGTGTACTATGGATCATCACTGATGTACTATGGACCATCCCTGATGTACTGTGGATCATCACTGATGTACTATAGTTCATCACTGATGTACTATGGGCCATCACTGGTGTACTATGGATCATCACTGGTGTACTATGGATCATCACTGATGTACTATGGACCATCCCTGATGTACTGTGGATCATCACTGATGTACTGTGGATCATCACTGATGTACTATGGATCATCACTGATGTACTATGGGCCATCACTGGTGTACTATGGGCCATCACTGGTGTACTATGGATCATCACTGGTGTACTATGGACCATCACTGATGTACTATGGACCATCACTGATGTACTATGGATCATCACTGATATACTGTGGACCATCCCTGATGTACTGTGGATCATCACTGATGTACTGTGGATCATCACTGAAGTATTGTGGATCATCACTGATGTACTGTGGATCATCACTAATGTACTGTGGATCATAACTGATGTACTATAGATCATCACTGGTGTACTATGTATATAGATCATCACTGGTGTACTATGTATATAGATCATCACTGATGTACTATGGACCATCACTGATGTACTATAGATCATCACTGATGTACTATGGACCATCACTGGTGTACTATGGATCATCACTGATGTACTATGGACCATCACTGGTGTACTATGGATCATCACTGGTGTACTGTGGATCATCACTGATGTACTATGGACCATCACTGGTGTACTATGGATCATCACTGATGTACTGTGGATCATCACTGATGTACTATAGTTCATCACTGGTGTACTGTGGATCATCACTGATGTACTATGGACCATCACTGGTGTACTATGGATCATCACTGATGTACTGTGGATCATCACTGATGTACTATAGTTCATCACTGATGTACTATGGGCCATCACTGGTGTACTATGGATCATCACTGATGTACTATGGACCATCCCTGATGTACTGTGGATCATCACTGATGTACTATAGTTCATCACTGATGTACTATGGGCCATCACTGGTGTACTATGGATCATCACTGGTGTACTATGGATCATCACTGATGTACTATAGATCATCACTCATGTACTATAGCTCATCACTGATGTACTATGGACCATCACTGATGTACTATAGATCATCACTGATGTACTATGGACCATCACTGGTGTACTATGGATCATCACTGGTGTACTGTGGATCATCACTGGTGTACTGTGGATCATCACTGATGTACTGTGGATCATCACTGATGTACTATAGTTCATCACTGATGTACTATGGGCCATCACTGGTATACTATGGGTCATCACTGGTGTACTATGGATCATCACTGATGTACTATGGACCATCCCTGATGTACTGTGGATCATCACTGATATACTGTGGATCATCACTGATGTACTATGGATCATCACTGATGTACTGTGGATCATCACTGATGTACTATAGTTCATCACTGATGTACTATGGGCCATCACTGGTGTACTATGGATCATCACTGGTGTACTATGGATCATCACTGATGTACTATGGACCATCCCTGATGTACTGTGGATCATCACTGATGTACTATAGTTCATCACTGATGTACTATGGGCCATCACTGGTGTACTATGGATCATCACTGGTGTACTATGGATCATCACTGGTGTACTATGGATCATCACTGATGTACTATGGACCATCCCTGATGTACTGTGGATCATCACTGATGTACTGTGGATCATCACTGATGTACTGTGGATCATCACTGATGTACTGTGTATCATAACTGATGTACTGTGGATCATCACTGATGTACTATAGATCATCACTGATGTACTATGGACCATCACTGATGTACTATAGATCATCACTGATGTACTATGGACCATCACTGGTGTACTATGGATCATCACTGGTGTACTGTGGATCATCACTGGTGTACTATGGACCATCCCTGATGTACTGTGGATCATCACTGATGTACTGTGGATCATCACTGATGTACTATGGATCATCACTGATGTACTGTGGATCATCACTGATGTACTATTGTTCATCACTGATGTACTATGGGCCATCACTGGTGTACTATGGATCATCACTGGTGTACTATGGATCATCACTGATGTACTATGGACCATCCCTGATGTACTGTGGATCATCACTGATGTACTATAGTTCATCACTGATGTACTATGGGCCATCACTGGTGTACTATGGATCATCACTGGTGTACTATGGATCATCACTGATGTACTATGGACCATCCCTGATGTACTGTGGATCATCACTGATGTACTGTGGATCATCACTGATGTACTATGGATCATCACTGATGTACTATGGGCCATCACTGGTGTACTATGGGCCATCACTGGTGTACTATGGATCATCACTGGTGTACTATGGACCATCACTGATGTACTATGGACCATCACTGATGTACTATGGATCATCACTGATATACTGTGGACCATCCCTGATGTACTGTGGATCATCACTGATGTACTGTGGATCATCACTGAAGTATTGTGGATCATCACTGATGTACTGTGGATCATCACTAATGTACTGTGGATCATAACTGATGTACTGTAGATCATCACTGATGTACTATAGATCATCACTGGTGTACTATGTATATAGATCATTACTGATGTACTATGGACCATCACTGATGTACTATAGATCATCACTGATGTACTATGGACCATCACTGGTGTACTATGGATCATCACTGGTGTACTGTGGATCATCACTGGTGTACTATGGACCATCCCTGATGTACTGTGGATCATCACTGATGTACTGTGGATCATCACTGATGTACTATAGTTCATCACTGATGTACTATGGGCCATCACTGGTGTACTATGGATCATCACTGATGTACTATGGACCATCACTGATGTACTGTGGATCATCACTGATGTACTATAGTTCATCACTGATGTACTATGGGCCATCACTGGTGTACTATGGATCATCACTGGTGTACTATGGATCATCACTGATGTACTATAGATCATCACTCATGTACTATAGCTCATCACTGATGTACTATGGACCATCACTGATGTACTATAGATCATCATTGATGTACTATGGACCATCACTGGTGTACTATGGATCATCACTGGTGTACTGTGGATCATCACTGGTGTACTGTGGATCATCACTGATGTACTGTGGATCATCACTGATGTACTATGGATCATCACTAATGTACTATGGGTCATCACTGGTGTACTATGGGCCATCACTGGTGTACTATGGATCATCACTGGTGTACTATTGACCATCACTGATGTACTATGGACCATCACTGATGTACTATGGATCATCACTGATGTACTATGGATCATCACTGATGTACTGTGGATCATCACTGATGTACTATGGATCATCACTGATGTACTATGGGCCATCACTGGTGTACTATGGGCCATCACTGGTGTACTATGGATCATCACGGGTGTACTATGGACCATCACTGATGTACTATGGACCATCCCTGATGTACTGTGGATCATCACTGATGTACTGTGGATCATCACTGAAGTATTGTGGATCATCACTGATGTACTGTGGATCATCACTGATGTACTGTGTATCATAACTGATGTACTGTGGATCATCACTGATGTACTATAGATCATCACTGATGTACTATGGACCATCACTGATGTACTATAGATCATCACTGATGTACTATGGACCATCACTGGTGTACTATGGATCATCACTGGTGTACTGTGGATCATCACTGGTGTACTATGGACCATCCCTGATGTACTGTGGATCATCACTGATGTACTGTGGATCATCACTGATGTACTATAGTTCATCACTGATGTACTATGGGCCATCACTGGTGTACTATGGATCATCACTGGTGTACTATGGATCATCACTGATGTACTATGGACCATCCCTGATGTACTATGGATCATCACTGATGTACTGTGGATCATCACTGATGTACTATGGATCATCACTGATGTACTGTGGATCATCACTGATGTACTATGGGCCATCACTGGTGTACTATGGGCCATCACTGGTGTACTATGGATCATCACTGATGTACTATGGATCATCACTGATGTACTATGGACCATCACTGATGTACTATGGGCCATCACTGGTGTACTATGGATCATCACCGATGTACTGTGGACCATCCCTGATGTACTGTGGACCATCACTGATGTACTGTGGATCATCACTGATGTACTATGGATCATCACTGATGTACTATAGATCATCACTGATGTACTATAGATCATCACTGATGTACTATGGACCATCACTGATGTACTATAGATCATCACTGATGTACTATGGACCATCACTGGTGTACTATGGATCATCACTGGTGTACTGTGGATCATCCCTGGTGTACTATGGACCATCCCTGATGTACTGTGGATCATCACTGATGTACTGTGGATCATCACTGATGTACTATGGATCATCACTGATGTACTATGGGCCATCACTGGTGTACTATGGGCCATCACTGGTGTACTATAGATCATCACTGGTGTACTATGGACCATCACTGATGTACTATGGATCATCACTGATATACTGTGGATCATTACTGATGTACTATGGATCATCACTGATGTACTGTGGACCATCACTGGTGTACTGATGTACTATGGGCCATCACTGGTGTACTATGGATCATCACTGGTGTACTATGGATCATCACTGATGTACTATGGACCATCCCTGATGTACTGTGGATCATCACTGATATACTGTGGATCATTACTGATGTACTATGGATCATCACTGATGTACTGTGGATCATCACTGATGTACTATAGTTGATCACTGATGTACTATGGGCCATCACTGGTGTACTATGGATCATCACTGGTGTACTATGGATCATCACTGATGTACTATGGACCATCCCTGATGTACTGTGGATCATCACTGATGTACTATAGTTCATCACTGATGTACTATGGGCCATCACTGGTGTACTATGGATCATCACTGGTGTACTATGGATCATCACTGATGTACTATGGACCATCCCTGATGTACTGTGGATCATCACTGATGTACTGTGGATCATCACTGATGTACTATGGATCATCACTGATGTACTATGGGCCATCACTGGTGTACTATGGGCCATCACTGGTGTACTATAGATCATCACTGGTGTACTATGGACCATCACTGATGTACTATGGATCATCACTGATGTACTGTGGACCATCCCTGATGTACTGTGGATCATCACTGATGTACTGTGGATCATCACTGAAGTATTGTGGATCATCACTGATGTACTGTGGATCATCACTGATGTACTGTGTATCATCACTGATGTACTGTGGATCATCACTGATGTACTGTGGACCATCCCTGATGTACTGTGGATCATCACTGATGTACTGTGGATCATCACTGATGTACTATGGATCATCACTGATGTACTATGGGCCATCACTTGTGTACTATGGGCCATCACTGGTGTACTATGGATCATCACTGGTGTACTATGGACCATCACTGATGTACTATGGACCATCACTGATGTACTATGGATCATCACTGATATACTGTGGATCATCCCTGATGTACTGTGGATCATCACTGATGTACTGTGGATCATCACTGAAGTATTGTGGATCATCACTGATGTACTGTGGATCATCACTAATGTACTGTGGATCATAACTGATGTACTGTAGATCATCACTGATGTACTATAGATCATCACTGGTGTACTATGTATATAGATCATCACTGATGTACTATGGACCATCACTGATGTACTATAGATCATCACTGATGTACTATGGACCATCACTGGTGTACTATGGATCATCACTGATGTACTATGGACCATCACTGGTGTACTATGGATCATCACTGGTGTACTGTGGATCATCACTGATGTACTATGGACCATCACTGGTGTACTATGGATCATCACTGATGTACTGTGGATCATCACTGATGTACTATAGTTCATCACTGGTGTACTGTGGATCATCACTGATGTACTATGGACCATCACTGGTGTTCTATGGATCATCACTGATGTACTGTGGATCATCACTGATGTACTATAGTTCATCACTGATGTACTATGGGCCATCACTGGTGTACTATGGATCATCACTGATGTACTATGGACCATCCCTGATGTACTGTGGATCATCACTGATGTACTATAGTTCATCACTGATGTACTATGGGCCATCACTGGTGTACTATGGATCATCACTGGTGTACTATGGATCATCACTGATGTACTATAGATCATCACTCATGTACTATAGCTCATCACTGATGTACTATGGACCATCACTGATGTACTATAGATCATCACTGATGTACTATGGACCATCACTGGTGTACTATGGATCATCACTGGTGTACTGTGGATCATCACTGGTGTACTGTGGATCATCACTGATGTACTGTGGATCATCACTGATGTACTATAGTTCATCACTGATGTACTATGGGCCATCACTGGTATACTATGGGTCATCACTGGTGTACTATGGATCATCACTGATGTACTATGGACCATCCCTGATGTACTGTGGATCATCACTGATATACTGTGGATCATCACTGATGTACTATGGATCATCACTGATGTACTGTGGATCATCACTGATGTACTATAGTTCATCACTGATGTACTATGGGCCATCACTGGTGTACTATGGATCATCACTGGTGTACTATGGATCATCACTGATGTACTATGGACCATCCCTGATGTACTGTGGATCATCACTGATGTACTATAGTTCATCACTGATGTACTATGGGCCATCACTGGTGTACTATGGATCATCACTGGTGTACTATGGATCATCACTGATGTACTATGGACCATCCCTGATGTACTGTGGATCATCACTGATGTACTGTGGATCATCACTGATGTACTGTGGATCATCACTGATGTACTGTGTATCATAACTGATGTACTGTGGATCATCACTGATGTACTATAGTTCATCACTGATGTACTATGGACCATCACTGATGTACTATAGATCATCACTGATGTACTATGGACCATCACTGGTGTACTATGGATCATCACTGGTGTACTGTGGATCATCACTGGTGTACTATGGACCATCACTGGTGTACTATGGATCATCACTGGTGTACTATGGATCATCACTGATGTACTATGGACCATCCCTGATGTACTGTGGATCATCACTGATGTACTGTGGATCATCACTGATGTACTATGGATCATCACTGATGTACTATGGGCCATCACTGGTGTACTATGGGCCATCACTGGTGTACTATGGATCATCACTGGTGTACTATGGACCATCACTGATGTACTATGGACCATCACTGATGTACTATGGATCATCACTGATATACTGTGGACCATCCCTGATGTACTGTGGATCATCACTGATGTACTGTGGATCATCACTGAAGTATTGTGGATCATCACTGATGTACTGTGGATCATCACTAATGTACTGTGGATCATAACTGATGTACTGTAGATCATCACTGATGTACTATAGATCATCACTGGTGTACTATGTATATAGATCATTACTGATGTACTATGGACCATCACTGATGTACTATAGATCATCACTGATGTACTATGGACCATCACTGGTGTACTATGGATCATCACTGGTGTACTGTGGATCATCACTGGTGTACTATGGACCATCCCTGATGTACTGTGGATCATCACTGATGTACTGTGGATCATCACTGATGTACTATAGTTCATCACTGATGTACTATGGGCCATCACTGGTGTACTATGGATCATCACTGATGTACTATGGACCATCACTGATGTACTGTGGATCATCACTGATGTACTATAGTTCATCACTGATGTACTATGGGCCATCACTGGTGTACTATGGATCATCACTGGTGTACTATGGATCATCACTGATGTACTATAGATCATCACTCATGTACTATAGCTCATCACTGATGTACTATGGACCATCACTGATGTACTATAGATCATCACTGATGTACTATGGACCATCACTGGTGTACTATGGATCATCACTGGTGTACTGTGGATCATCACTGGTGTACTGTGGATCATCACTGATGTACTGTGGATCATCACTGATGTACTATGGATCATCACTAATGTACTATGGGTCATCACTGGTGTACTATGGGCCATCACTGGTGTACTATGGATCATCACTGGTGTACTATTGACCATCACTGATGTACTATGGACCATCACTGATGTACTATGGATCATCACTGATGTACTATGGATCATCACTGATGTACTGTGGATCATCACTGATGTACTATGGATCATCACTGATGTACTATGGGCCATCACTGGTGTACTATGGGCCATCACTGGTGTACTATGGATCATCACGGGTGTACTATGGACCATCACTGATGTACTATGGACCATCCCTGATGTACTGTGGATCATCACTGATGTACTGTGGATCATCACTGAAGTATTGTGGATCATCACTGATGTACTGTGGATCATCACTGATGTACTGTGTATCATAACTGATGTACTGTGGATCATCACTGATGTACTATAGATCATCACTGATGTACTATGGACCATCACTGATGTACTATAGATCATCACTGATGTACTATGGACCATCACTGGTGTACTATGGATCATCACTGGTGTACTGTGGATCATCACTGGTGTACTATGGACCATCCCTGATGTACTGTGGATCATCACTGATGTACTGTGGATCATCACTGATGTACTATAGTTCATCACTGATGTACTATGGGCCATCACTGGTGTACTATGGATCATCACTGGTGTACTATGGATCATCACTGATGTACTATGGACCATCCCTGATGTACTGTGGATCATCACTGATGTACTGTGGATCATCACTGATGTACTATGGATCATCACTGATGTACTGTGGATCATCACTGATGTACTATGGGCCATCACTGGTGTACTATGGGCCATCACTGGTGTACTATGGATCATCACTGATGTACTATGGATCATCACTGATGTACTATGGACCATCACTGATGTACTATGGGCCATCACTGATGTACTATGGGCCATCACTTGTGTACTATGGGCCATCACTGGTGTACTATGGATCATCACTGGTGTACTATGGACCATCACTGATGTACTATGGACCATCACTGATGTACTATGGATCATCACTGATATACTGTGGACCATCCCTGATGTACTGTGGATCATCACTGATGTACTGTGGATCATCACTGAAGTATTGTGGATCATCACTGATGTACTGTGGATCATCACTAATGTACTGTGGATCATAACTGATGTACTGTAGATCATCACTGATGTACTATAGATCATCACTGGTGTACTATGTATATAGATCATCACTGATGTACTATGGACCATCACTGATGTACTATAGATCATCACTGATGTACTATGGACCATCACTGGTGTACTATGGATCATCACTGATGTACTATGGACCATCACTGGTGTACTATGGATCATCACTGGTGTACTGTGGATCATCACTGATGTACTATGGACCATCACTGGTGTACTATGGATCATCACTGATGTACTGTGGATCATCACTGATGTACTATAGTTCATCACTGGTGTACTGTGGATCATCACTGATGTACTATGGACCATCACTGGTGTTCTATGGATCATCACTGATGTACTGTGGATCATCACTGATGTACTATAGTTCATCACTGATGTACTATGGGCCATCACTGGTGTACTATGGATCATCACTGATGTACTATGGACCATCCCTGATGTACTGTGGATCATCACTGATGTACTATAGTTCATCACTGATGTACTATGGGCCATCACTGGTGTACTATGGATCATCACTGGTGTACTATGGATCATCACTGATGTACTATAGATCATCACTCATGTACTATAGCTCATCACTGATGTACTATGGACCATCACTGATGTACTATAGATCATCACTGATGTACTATGGACCATCACTGGTGTACTATGGATCATCACTGGTGTACTGTGGATCATCACTGGTGTACTGTGGATCATCACTGATGTACTGTGGATCATCACTGATGTACTATAGTTCATCACTGATGTACTATGGGCCATCACTGGTATACTATGGGTCATCACTGGTGTACTATGGATCATCACTGATGTACTATGGACCATCCCTGATGTACTGTGGATCATCACTGATATACTGTGGATCATCACTGATGTACTATGGATCATCACTGATGTACTGTGGATCATCACTGATGTACTATAGTTCATCACTGATGTACTATGGGCCATCACTGGTGTACTATGGATCATCACTGGTGTACTATGGATCATCACTGATGTACTATGGACCATCCCTGATGTACTGTGGATCATCACTGATGTACTATAGTTCATCACTGATGTACTATGGGCCATCACTGGTGTACTATGGATCATCACTGGTGTACTATGGATCATCACTGATGTACTATGGACCATCCCTGATGTACTGTGGATCATCACTGATGTACTGTGGATCATCACTGATGTACTGTGGATCATCACTGATGTACTGTGTATCATAACTGATGTACTGTGGATCATCACTGATGTACTATAGATCATCACTGATGTACTATGGACCATCACTGATGTACTATAGATCATCACTGATGTACTATGGACCATCACTGGTGTACTATGGATCATCACTGGTGTACTGTGGATCATCACTGGTGTACTATGGACCATCCCTGATGTACTGTGGCTCATCACTGATGTACTGTGGATCATCACTGATGTACTATAGTTCATCACTGATGTACTATAGGCCATCACTGGTGTACTATGGATCATAACTGGTGTACTATGGATCATCACTGATGTACTATGGACCATCCCTGATGTACTGTGGATCATCACTGATGTACTGTGGATCATCACTGATGTACTATGGATCATCACTGATGTACTGTGGATCATCACTGATGTACTATTGTTCATCACTGATGTACTATGGGCCATCACTGGTGTACTATGGATCATCACTGGTGTACTATGGATCATCACTGATGTACTATGGACCATCCCTGATGTACTGTGGATCATCACTGATGTACTATAGTTCATCACTGATGTACTATGGGCCATCACTGGTGTACTATGGATCATCACTGGTGTACTATGGATCATCACTGATGTACTATGGACCATCCCTGATGTACTGTGGATCATCACTGATGTACTGTGGATCATCACTGATGTACTATGGATCATCACTGATGTACTATGGGCCATCACTGGTGTACTATGGGCCATCACTGGTGTACTATGGATCATCACTGGTGTACTATGGACCATCACTGATGTACTATGGACCATCACTGATGTACTATGGATCATCACTGATATACTGTGGACCATCCCTGATGTACTGTGGATCATCACTGATGTACTGTGGATCATCACTGAAGTATTGTGGATCATCACTGATGTACTGTGGATCATCACTAATGTACTGTGGATCATAACTGATGTACTGTAGATCATCACTGATGTACTATAGATCATCACTGGTGTACTATGTATATAGATCATTACTGATGTACTATGGACCATCACTGATGTACTATAGATCATCACTGATGTACTATGGACCATCACTGGTGTACTATGGATCATCACTGGTGTACTGTGGATCATCACTGGTGTACTATGGACCATCCCTGATGTACTGTGGATCATCACTGATGTACTGTGGATCATCACTGATGTACTATAGTTCATCACTGATGTACTATGGGCCATCACTGGTGTACTATGGATCATCACTGATGTACTATGGACCATCACTGATGTACTGTGGATCATCACTGATGTACTATAGTTCATCACTGATGTACTATGGGCCATCACTGGTGTACTATGGATCATCACTGGTGTACTATGGATCATCACTGATGTACTATAGATCATCACTCATGTACTATAGCTCATCACTGATGTACTATGGACCATCACTGATGTACTATAGATCATCACTGATGTACTATGGACCATCACTGGTGTACTATGGATCATCACTGGTGTACTGTGGATCATCACTGGTGTACTGTGGATCATCACTGATGTACTGTGGATCATCACTGATGTACTATGGATCATCACTAATGTACTATGGGTCATCACTGGTGTACTATGGGCCATCACTGGTGTACTATGGATCATCACTGGTGTACTATTGACCATCACTGATGTACTATGGACCATCACTGATGTACTATGGATCATCACTGATGTACTATGGATCATCACTGATGTACTGTGGATCATCACTGATGTACTATGGATCATCACTGATGTACTATGGGCCATCACTGGTGTACTATAGGCCATCACTGGTGTACTATGGATCATCACGGGTGTACTATGGACCATCACTGATGTACTATGGACCATCCCTGATGTACTGTGGATCATCACTGATGTACTGTGGATCATCACTGAAGTATTGTGGATCATCACTGATGTACTGTGGATCATCACTGATGTACTGTGTATCATAACTGATGTACTGTGGATCATCACTGATGTACTATAGATCATCACTGATGTACTATGGACCATCACTGATGTACTATAGATCATCACTGATGTACTATGGACCATCACTGGTGTACTATGGATCATCACTGGTGTACTGTGGATCATCACTGGTGTACTATGGACCATCCCTGATGTACTGTGGATCATCACTGATGTACTGTGGATCATCACTGATGTACTATAGTTCATCACTGATGTACTATGGGCCATCACTGGTGTACTATGGATCATCACTGGTGTACTATGGATCATCACTGATGTACTATGGACCATCCCTGATGTACTGTGGATCATCACTGATGTACTGTGGATTATCACTGATGTACTATGGATCATCACTGATGTACTGTGGATCATCACTGATGTACTATGGGCCATCACTGGTGTACTATGGGCCATCACTGGTGTACTATGGATCATCACTGATGTACTATGGACCATCACTGGTGTACTATGGATCATCACTGGTGTACTGTGGATCATCACTGGTGTACTGTGGATCATCACTGATGTACTGTGGATCATCACTGATGTACTATGGATCATCACTAATGTACTATGGGTCATCACTGGTGTACTATGGGCCATCACTGGTGTACTATGGATCATCACTGGTGTACTATTGACCATCACTGATGTACTATGGACCATCACTGATGTACTATGGATCATCACTGATGTACTATGGATCATCACTGATGTACTGTGGATCATCACTGATGTACTATGGATCATCACTGATGTACTATGGGCCATCACTGGTGTACTATAGGCCATCACTGGTGTACTATGGATCATCACGGGTGTACTATGGACCATCACTGATGTACTATGGACCATCCCTGATGTACTGTGGATCATCACTGATGTACTGTGGATCATCACTGAAGTATTGTGGATCATCACTGATGTACTGTGGATCATCACTGATGTACTGTGTATCATAACTGATGTACTGTGGATCATCACTGATGTACTATAGATCATCACTGATGTACTATGGACCATCACTGATGTACTATAGATCATCACTGATGTACTATGGACCATCACTGGTGTACTATGGATCATCACTGGTGTACTGTGGATCATCACTGGTGTACTATGGACCATCCCTGATGTACTGTGGATCATCACTGATGTACTGTGGATCATCACTGATGTACTATAGTTCATCACTGATGTACTATGGGCCATCACTGGTGTACTATGGATCATCACTGGTGTACTATGGATCATCACTGATGTACTATGGACCATCCCTGATGTACTGTGGATCATCACTGATGTACTGTGGATCATCACTGATGTACTATGGATCATCACTGATGTACTGTGGATCATCACTGATGTACTATGGGCCATCACTGGTGTACTATGGGCCATCACTGGTGTACTATGGATCATCACTGATGTACTATGGACCATCACTGATGTACTATGGGCCATCACTGGTGTACTATGGATCATCACCGATGTACTGTGGACCATCCCTGATGTACTGTGGACCATCACTGATGTACTGTGGATCATCACTGATGTACTATGGATCATCACTGATGTACTATAGATCATCACTGATGTACTATAGATCATCACTGATGTACTATGGACCATCACTGATGTACTATAGATCATCACTGATGTACTATGGACCATCACTGGTGTACTATGGATCATCACTGGTGTACTGTGGATCATCCCTGGTGTACTATGGACCATCCCTGGTGTACTGTGTATCATCACTGATGTACTGTGGATCATCACTGATGTACTATAGTTCATCACTGATGTACTATGGGCCATCACTGGTGTACTATGGATCATCACTGGTGTACTATGGATCATCACTGATGTACTATGGACCATCCCTGATGTACTGTGGATCATCACTGATGTACTGTGGATCATCACTGATGTACTATGGATCATCACTGATGTACTGTGGATCATCACTGATGTACTATAGTTCATCACTGATGTACTATGGGCCATCACTGGTGTACTATGGATCATCACTGGTGTACTATGGATCATCACTGATGTACTATGGACCATCCCTGATGTACTGTGGATCATCACTGATGTACTATAGTTCATCACTGATGTACTATGGGCCATCACTGGTGTACTATGGATCATCACTGGTGTACTATGGATCATCACTGATGTACTATAGATCATCACTCATGTACTATAGCTCATCACTGATGTACTATGGACCATCACTGATGTACTATAGATCATCACTGATGTACTATGGACCATCACTGGTGTACTATGGATCATCACTGGTGTACTGTGGATCATCACTGGTGTACTGTGGATCATCACTGATGTACTGTGGATCATCACTGATGTACTATAGTTCATCACTGATGTACTATGGGCCATCACTGGTGTACTATGGATCATCACTGGTGTACTATGGATCATCACTGATGTACTATGGACCATCCCTGATGTACTGTGGATCATCACTGATATACTGTGGATCATCACTGATGTACTATGGATCATCACTGATGTACTGTGGATCATCACTGATGTACTATAGTTCATCACTGATGTACTATGGGCCATCACTGGTGTACTATGGATCATCACTGATGTACTATGGGCCATCACTGGTGTACTATGGATCATCACCGATGTACTGTGGACCATCCCTGATGTACTGTGGACCATCACTGATGTACTGTGGATCATCACTGATGTACTATGGATCATCACTGATGTACTATAGATCATCACTGATGTACTATAGATCATCACTGATGTACTATGGACCATCACTGATGTACTATAGATCATCACTGATGTACTATGGACCATCACTGGTGTACTATGGATCATCACTGGTGTACTGTGGATCATCACTGGTGTACTATGGACCATCCCTGGTGTACTGTGGATCATCACTGATGTACTGTGGATCATCACTGATGTACTATAGTTCATCACTGATGTACTATGGGCCATCACTGGTGTACTATGGATCATCACTGGTGTACTATGGATTATCACTGATGTACTATGGACCATCCCTGATGTACTGTGGATCATCACTGATGTACTGTGGATCATCACTGATGTACTATGGATCATCATTGATGTACTGTGGATCATCACTGATGTACTATAGTTCATCACTGATGTACTATGGGCCATCACTGGTGTACTATGGATCATCACTGGTGTACTATGGATCATCACTGATGTACTATGGACCATCCCTGATGTACTGTGGATCATCACTGATGTACTATAGTTCATCACTGATGTACTATGGGCCATCACTGGTGTACTATGGATCATCACTGGTGTACTATGGATCATCACTGATGTACTATAGATCATCACTCATGTACTATAGCTCATCACTGATGTACTATGGACCATCACTGATGTACTATAGATCATCACTGATGTACTATGGACCATCACTGGTGTACTATGGATCATCACTGGTGTACTGTGGATCATCACTGGTGTACTGTGGATCATCACTGATGTACTGTGGATCATCACTGATGTACTATAGTTCATCACTGATGTACTATGGGCCATCACTGGTGTACTATGGATCATCACTGGTGTACTATGGATCATCACTGATGTACTATGGACCATCCCTGATGTACTGTGGATCATCACTGATATACTGTGGATCATTACTGATGTACTATGGATCATCACTGATGTACTGTGGATCATCACTGATGTACTATAGTTGATCACTGATGTACTATGGGCCATCACTGGTGTACTATGGATCATCACTGGTGTACTATGGATCATCACTGATGTACTATGGACCATCCCTGATGTACTGTGGATCATCACTGATGTACTATAGTTCATCACTGATGTACTATGGGCCATCACTGGTGTACTATGGATCATCACTGGTGTACTATGGATCATCACTGATGTACTATGGACCATCCCTGATGTACTGTGGATCATCACTGATGTACTGTGGATCATCACTGATGTACTATGGATCATCACTAATGTACTATGGGCCATCACTGGTGTACTATGGGCCATCACTGGTGTACTATAGATCATCACTGGTGTACTATGGACCATCACTGATGTACTATGGATCATCACTGATATACTGTGGACCATCCCTGATGTACTGTGGATCATCACTGATGTACTGTGGATCATCACTGAAGTATTGTGGATCATCACTGGTGTACTGTGGATCATCACTGATGTACTGTGTATCATCACTGATGTACTGTGGATCATCACTGATGTACTGTGGATCATCACTGATGTACTGTGGATCATCACTGATGTACTATAGATCATCACTGATGTACTATGGACCATCACTGATGTACTATAGATCATCACTGATGTACTATGGACCATCACTGGTGTACTATGGATCATCACTGGTGTACTGTGGATCATCACTGGTGTACTATGGACCATCCCTGATGTACTGTGGATCATCACTGATGTACTGTGGATCATCACTGATGTACTATAGTTCATCACTGATGTACTATAGGCCATCACTGGTGTACTATGGATCATCACTGGTGTACTATGGATCATCACTGATGTACTATGGACCATCCCTGATGTACTGTGGATCATCACTGATGTACTGTGGATCATCACTGATGTACTATGGATCATCACTGATGTACTGTGGATCATCACTGATGTACTATTGTTCATCACTGATGTACTATGGGCCATCACTGGTGTACTATGGATCATCACTGGTGTACTATGGATCATCACTGATGTACTATGGACCATCCCTGATGTACTGTGGATCATCACTAATGTACTATAGTTCATCACTGATGTACTATGGGCCATCACTGGTGTACTATGGATCATCACTGGTGTACTATGGATCATCACTGATGTACTATGGACCATCCCTGATGTACTGTGGATCATCACTGATGTACTGTGGATCATCACTGATGTACTATGGATCATCACTGATGTACTATGGGCCATCACTGGTGTACTATGGGCCATCACTGGTGTACTATGGATCATCACTGGTGTACTATGGACCATCACTGATGTACTATGGACCATCACTGATGTACTATGGATCATCACTGATATACTGTGGACCATCCCTGATGTACTGTGGATCATCACTGATGTACTGTGGATCATCACTGAAGTATTGTGGATCATCACTGATGTACTGTGGATCATCACTAATGTACTATGGGTCATCACTGGTGTACTATGGGCCATCACTGGTGTACTATGGATCATCACTGGTGTACTATTGACCATCACTGATGTACTATGGACCATCACTGATGTACTATGGATCATCACTGATGTACTATGGATCATCACTGATGTACTGTGGATCATCACTGATGTACTATGGATCATCACTGATGTACTATGGGCCATCACTGGTGTACTATGGGCCATCACTGGTGTACTATGGATCATCACGGGTGTACTATGGACCATCACTGATGTACTATGGACCATCCCTGATGTACTGTGGATCATCACTGATGTACTGTGGATCATCACTGAAGTATTGTGGATCATCACTGATGTACTGTGGATCATCACTGATGTACTGTGTATCATAACTGATGTACTGTGGATCATCACTGATGTACTATAGATCATCACTGATGTACTATGGACCATCACTGATGTACTATAGATCATCACTGATGTACTATGGACCATCACTGGTGTACTATGGATCATCACTGGTGTACTGTGGATCATCACTGGTGTACTATGGACCATCCCTGATGTACTGTGGATCATCACTGATGTACTGTGGATCATCACTGATGTACTATAGTTCATCACTGATGTACTATGGGCCATCACTGGTGTACTATGGATCATCACTGGTGTACTATGGATCATCACTGATGTACTATGGACCATCCCTGATGTACTGTGGATCATCACTGATGTACTGTGGATCATCACTGATGTACTATGGATCATCACTGATGTACTGTGGATCATCACTGATGTACTATGGGCCATCACTGGTGTACTATGGGCCATCACTGGTGTACTATGGATCATCACTGATGTACTATGGATCATCACTGATGTCTATGGACCATCACTGATGTACTATGGGCCATCACTGGTGTACTATGGATCATCACCGATGTACTGTGGACCATCCCTGATGTACTGTGGACCATCACTGATGTACTGTGGATCATCACTGATGTACTATGGATCATCACTGATGTACTATAGATCATCACTGATGTACTATAGATCATCACTGATGTACTATGGACCATCACTGATGTACTATAGATCATCACTGATGTACTATGGACCATCACTGGTGTACTATGGATCATCACTGGTGTACTGTGGATCATCCCTGGTGTACTATGGACCATCCTGGTGTACTGTGGATCATCACTGATGTACTGTGGATCATCACTGATGTACTATAGTTCATCACTGATGTACTATGGGCCATCACTGGTGTACTATGGATCATCACTGGTGTACTATGGATCATCACTGATGTACTATGGACCATCCCTGATGTACTGTGGATCATCACTGATGTACTGTGATCATCACTGATGTACTATGGATCATCACTGATGTACTGTGGATCATCACTGATGTACTATAGTTCATCACTGATGTACTATGGGCCATCACTGGTGTACTATGGATCATCACTGGTGTACTATGGATCATCACTGATGTACTATGGACCATCCCTGATGTACTGTGGATCATCACTGATGTACTATAGTTCATCACTGATGTACTATGGGCCTCATCACTGGTGTACTATGGATCATCACTGGTTGTACTATGGATCATCACTGATGTACTATAGATCATCACTCATGTACTATAGCTCATCACTGATGTACTATGGACCATCACTGATGTACTATAGATCATCACTGATGTACTATGGACCATCACTGGTGTACTATGGATCATCACTGGTGTACTGTGGATCATCACTGGTGTACTGTGGATCATCACTGATGTACTGTGGATCATCACTGATGTACTATAGTTCATCACTGATGTCTATGGGCCATCACTGTGTACTATGGATCATCACTGGTGTACTATGGATCATCACTGATGTACTATCGGACCATCCCTGATGTACTGTGGATCATCACTGATATACTGTGGATCATCACTGATGTACTAAGGATCATCACTGATGTACTGTGGATCATCACTGATGTACTATAGTTCATCACTGATGTACTATGGGCCATCACTGGTGTACTATGGATCATCACTGATGTACTATGGGCCATCACTGGTGTACTATGGATCATCACCGATGTACTGTGGACCATCCCTGATGTACTGTGGACCATCACTGATGTACTGTGGATCATCACTGATGTACTATGGATCATCACTGATGTACTATAGATCATCACTGATGTACTATAGATCATCACTGATGTACTATGGACCATCACTGATGTACTATAGATCATCACTGATGTACTATGGACCATCACTGGTGTACTATGGATCATCACTGGTGTACTGTGGATCATCACTGGTGTACTATGGACCATCCCTGGTGTACTGTGGATCATCACTGATGTACTGTGGATCATCACTGATGTACTATAGTTCATCACTGATGTACTATGGGCCTCACTGGTGTACTATGGATCATCACTGGTGTACTATGGATCATCACTGATGTACTATGGACCATCCCTGATGTACTGTGGATCATCACTGATGTACTGTGGATCATCACTGATGTACTATGGATCATCATTGATGTACTGTGGATCATCACTGATGTACTATAGTTCATCACTGATGTACTATGGGCCATCACTGGTGTACTATGGATCATCACTGGTGTACTATGGATCATCACTGATGTACTATGGACCATCCCTGATGTACTGTGGATCATCACTGATGTACTATAGTTCATCACTGATGTACTATGGGCCATCACTGGTGTACTATGGATCATCACTGGTGTACTATGGATCATCACTGATGTACTATAGATCATCACTCATGTACTATAGCTCATCACTGATGTACTATGGACCATCACTGATGTACTATAGATCATCACTGATGTACTATGGACCATCACTGGTGTACTATGGATCATCACTGGTGTACTGTGGATCATCACTGGTGTACTGTGGATCATCACTGATGTACTGTGGATCATCACTGATGTACTATAGTTCATCACTGATGTACTATGGGCCATCACTGGTGTACTATGGATCATCACTGGTGTACTATGGATCATCACTGATGTACTATGGACCATCCCTGATGTACTGTGGATCATCACTGATATACTGTGGATCATTACTGATGTACTATGGATCATCACTGATGTACTGTGGATCATCACTGATGTAGTATAGTTGATCACTGATGTACTATGGGCCATCACTGGTGTACTATGGATCATCACTGGTGTACTATGGATCATCACTGATGTACTATGGACCATCCCTGATGTACTGTGGATCATCACTGATGTACTATAGTTCATCACTGATGTACTATGGGCCATCACTGGTGTACTATGGATCATCACTGGTGTACTATGGATCATCACTGATGTACTATGGACCATCCCTGATGTACTGTGGATCATCACTGATGTACTGTGGATCATCACTGATGTACTATGGATCATCACTGATGTACTATGGGCCATCACTGGTGTACTATGGGCCATCACTGGTGTACTATAGATTATCACTGGTGTACTATGGACCATCACTGATGTACTATGGATCATCACTGATATACTGTGGACCATCCCTGATGTACTGTGGATCATCACTGATGTACTGTGGATCATCACTGAAGTATTGTGGATCATCACTGATGTACTGTGGATCATCACTGATGTACTGTGTATCATCACTGATGTACTGTGGATCATCACTGATGTACTGTGGATCATCACTGATGTACTGTGGATCATCACTGATGTACTATAGATCATCACTGATGTACTATGGACCATCACTGATGTACTATAGATCATCACTGATGTACTATGGACCATCACTGGTGTACTATGGATCATCACTGGTGTACTGTGGATCATCACTGGTGTACTATGGACCATCCATGATGTACTGTGGATCATCACTGATGTACTGTGGATCATCACTGATGTACTATAGTTCATCACTGATGTACTATAGGCCATCACTGGTGTACTATGGATCATCACTGGTGTACTATGGATCATCACTGATGTACTATGGACCATCCCTGATGTACTGTGGATCATCACTGATGTACTGTGGATCATCACTGATGTACTATGGATCATCACTGATGTACTGTGGATCATCACTGATGTACTATTGTTCATCACTGATGTACTATGGGCCATCACTGGTGTACTATGGATCATCACTGGTGTACTATGGATCATCACTGATGTACTATGGACCATCCCTGATGTACTGTGGATCATCACTGATGTACTATAGTTCATCACTGATGTACTATGGGCCATCACTGGTGTAGTATGGATCATCACTGGTGTACTATGGATCATCACTGATGTACTATGGACCATCCCTGATGTACTGTGGATCATCACTGATGTACTGTGGATCATCACTGATGTACTATGGATCATCACTGATGTACTATGGGCCATCACTGGTGTACTATGGGCCATCACTGGTGTACTATGGATCATCACTGGTGTACTATGGACCATCACTGATGTACTATGGACCATCACTGATGTACTATGGATCATCACTGATATACTGTGGACCATCCCTGATGTACTGTGGATCATCACTGATGTACTGTGGATCATCACTGAAGTATTGTGGATCATCACTGATGTACTGTGGATCATCACTAATGTACTGTTGATCATAACTGATGTACTGTAGATCATCACTGATGTACTATAGATCAGTGTTTCTCAACTCCAGTCCTCAGGGCGCACCAACAGGTCATGTTTTTGGGATTTCCATTGATTTGCACAGGTGATTTGAGCAGTTTCACTGCCTTAGTAATTACCACAGCTGTTTCATCTGCAGGAAATCCCAAAAACATGACCTGTTGGTGCGCCTTGAGGACTGGAGTTGAGAAACACTGCTATAGATCATCACTGGTGTACTATGTATATAGATCATCACTGATGTACTATGGACCATCACTGATGTACTATAGATCATCACTGATGTACTATGGACTATCACTGGTGTACTATGGATCATCACTGGTGTACTGTGGATCATCACTGGTGTACTATGGACCATCCCTGATGTACTGTGGATCATCACTGATGTACTGTGGATCATCACTGATGTACTATAGTTCATCACTGATGTACTATGGGCCATCACTGGTGTACTATGGATCATCACTGATGTACTATGGACCATCCCTGATGTACTGTGGATCATCACTGATGTACTATAGTTCATCACTGATGTACTATGGGCCATCACTGGTGTACTATGGATCATCACTGGTGTACTATGGATCATCACTGATGTACTATAGATCATCACTCATGTACTATAGCTCATCACTGATGTACTATGGACCATCACTGATGTACTATAGATCATCACTGATGTACTATGGACCATCACTGGTGTACTATGGATCATCACTGGTGTACTGTGGATCATCACTGGTGTACTGTGGATCATCACTGGTGTACTGTGGATCATCACTGATGTACTGTGGATCATCACTGATGTACTATAGTTCATCACTGATGTACTATGGGCCATCACTGGTGTACTATGGATCATCACTGGTGTACTATGGATCATCACTGATGTACTATGGACCATCCCTGATGTACTGTGGATCATCACTGATATACTGTGGATCATCACTGATGTACTATGGATCATCACTGATGTACTGTGGATCATCACTGATGTACTATAGTTCATCACTGATGTACTATGGGCCATCACTGGTGTACTATGGATCATCACTGGTGTACTATGGATCATCACTGATGTACTGTGGATCATCACTGATGTACTATGGATCATCACTGATGTACTGTGGATCATCACTGATGTACTATTGTTCATCACTGATGTACTATGGGCCATCACTGGTGTACTATGGATCATCACTGGTGTACTATGGATCATCACTGATGTACTATGGACCATCCCTGATGTACTGTGGATCATCACTGATGTACTATAGTTCATCACTGATGTACTATGGGCCATCACTGGTGTACTATGGATCATCACTGGTGTACTATGGATCATCACTGATGTACTATGGACCATCCCTGATGTACTGTGGATCATCACTGATGTACTGTGGATCATCACTGATGTACTATGGATCATCACTGATGTACTATGGGCCATCACTGGTGTACTATGGGCCATCACTGGTGTACTATGGATCATCACTGGTGTACTATGGACCATCACTGATGTACTATGGACCATCACTGATGTACTATGGATCATCACTGATATACTGTGGACCATCCCTGATGTACTGTGGATCATCACTGATGTACTGTGGATCATCACTGAAGTATTGTGGATCATCACTGATGTACTGTGGATCCTCACTAATGTACTGTTGATCATAACTGATGTACTGTAGATCATCACTGATGTACTATAGATCAGTGTTTCTCAACTCCAGTCCTCAGGGCGCACCAACAGGTCATGTTTTTGGGATTTCCATTGATTTGCACAGGTGATTTGAGCAGTTTCACTGCCTTAGTAATTACCACAGCTGTTTCATCTGCAGGAAATCCCAAAAACATGACCTGTTGGTGCGCCTTGAGGACTGGAGTTGAGAAACACTGCTATAGATCATCACTGGTGTACTATGTATATAGATCATCACTGATGTACTATGGACCATCACTGATGTACTATAGATCATCACTGATGTACTATGGACCATCACTGGTGTACTATGGATCATCACTGGTGTACTGTGGATCATCACTGGTGTACTATGGACCATCCCTGATGTACTGTGGATCATCACTGATGTACTGTGGATCATCACTGATGTACTATAGTTCATCACTGATGTACTATGGGCCATCACTGGTGTACTATGGATCATCACTGATGTACTATGGACCATCCCTGATGTACTGTGGATCATCACTGATGTACTATAGTTCATCACTGATGTACTATGGGCCATCACTGGTGTACTATGGATCATCACTGGTGTACTATGGATCATCACTGATGTACTATAGATCATCACTCATGTACTATAGCTCATCACTGATGTACTATGGACCATCACTGATGTACTATAGATCATCACTGATGTACTATGGACCATCACTGGTGTACTATGGATCATCACTGGTGTACTGTGGATCATCACTGGTGTACTGTGGATCATCACTGGTGTACTGTGGATCATCACTGATGTACTGTGGATCATCACTGATGTACTATAGTTCATCACTGATGTACTATGGGCCATCACTGGTGTACTATGGATCATCACTGGTGTACTATGGATCATCACTGATGTACTATGGACCATCCCTGATGTACTGTGGATCATCACTGATATACTGTGGATCATCACTGATGTACTATGGATCATCACTGATGTACTGTGGATCATCACTGATGTACTATAGTTCATCACTGATGTACTATGGGCCATCACTGGTGTACTATGGATCATCACTGGTGTACTATGGATCATCACTGATGTACTATGGACCATCCCTGATGTACTGTGGATCATCACTGATGTACTATAGTTCATCACTGATGTACTATGGGCCATCACTGGTGTACTATGGATCATCACTGGTGTACTATGGATCATCACTGATGTACTATGGACCATCCCTAATGTACTGTGGATCATCACTGATGTACTGTGGATCATCACTGATGTACTGTGGATCATCACTGATGTACTGTGTATCATAACTGATGTACTGTGGATCATCACTGATGTACTATAGATCATCACTGATGTACTATGGACCATCACTGATGTACTATAGATCATCACTGATGTACTATGGACCATCACTGGTGTACTATGGATCATCACTGGTGTACTGTGGATCATCACTGGTGTACTATGGACCATCCCTGATGTACTGTGGATCATCACTGATGTACTGTGGATCATCACCGATGTACTATAGTTCATCACTGATGTACTATAGGCCATCACTGGTGTACTATGGATCATCACTGGTGTACTATGGATCATCACTGATGTACTATGGACCATTCCAGATGTACTGTGGATCATCACTGATGTACTGTGGATCATCACTGATGTACTATGGATCATCACTGATGTACTGTGGATCATCACTGATGTACTATTGTTCATCACTGATGTACTATGGGCCATCACTGGTGTACTATGGATCATCACTGGTGCACTATGGATCATCACTGATGTACTATGGACCATCCCTGATGTACTGTGGATCATCACTGATGTACTATAGTTCATCACTGATGTACTATGGGCCATCACTGGTGTACTATGGATCATCACTGGTGTACTATGGATCATCACTGATGTACTATGGATCATCACTGATGTACTATGGGCCATCACTGGTGTACTATGGGCCATCACTGGTGTACTATGGATCATCACTGGTGTACTATGGACCATCACTGATGTACTATGGACCATCACTGATGTACTATGGATCATCACTGATATACTGTGGACCATCCCTGATGTACTGTGGATCATCACTGATGTACTGTGGATCATCACTGAAGTATTGTGGATCATCACTGATGTACTGTGGATCATCACTAATGTACTGTGGATCATAACTGATGTACTGTAGATCATCACTGATGTACTATAGATCATCACTGATGTACTATGTATATAGATCATCACTGATGTACTATGGACCATCACTGATGTACTATAGATCATCACTGATGTACTATGGACCATCACTGGTGTACTATGGATCATCACTGGTGTACTGTGGATCATCACTGGTGTACTATGGACCATCCCTGATGTACTGTGGATCATCACTGATGTACTGTGGATCATCACTGATGTACTATAGTTCATCACTGATGTACTATGGGCCATCACTGGTGTACTATGGATCATCACTGATGTACTATGGACCATCCCTGATGTACTGTGGATCATCACTGATGTACTATAGTTCATCACTGATGTACTATGGGCCATCACTGGTGTACTATGGATCATCACTGGTGTACTATGGATCATCACTGATGTACTATAGATCATCACTCATGTACTATAGCTCATCACTGGTGTACTATGGATCATCACTGGTGTACTATGGATCATCACTGATGTACTATGGACCATCCCTGATGTACTGTGGATCATCACTGATATACTGTGGATCATCACTGATGTACTATGGATCATCACTGATGTACTGTGGATCATCACTGATGTACTATAGTTCATCACTGATGTACTATGGGCCATCACTGGTGTACTATGGATCATCACTGGTGTACTATGGATCATCACTGATGTACTATGGACCATCCCTGATGTACTGTGGATCATCACTGATGTACTATAGTTCATCACTGATGTACTATGGGCCATCACTGGTGTACTATGGATCATCACTGGTGTACTATGGATCATCACTGATGTACTATGGACCATCCCTGATGTACTGTGGATCATCACTGATGTACTGTGGATCATCACTGATGTACTGTGGATCATCACTGATGTACTGTGTATCATAACTGATGTACTGTGGATCATCACTGATGTACTATAGATCATCACTGATGTACTATGGACCATCACTGATGTACTATAGATCATCACTGATGTACTATGGACCATCACTGGTGTACTATGGATCATCACTGGTGTACTGTGGATCATCACTGGTGTACTATGGACCATCCCTGATGTACTGTGGATCATCACTGATGTACTGTGGATCATCACCGATGTACTATAGTTCATCACTGATGTACTATAGGCCATCACTGGTGTACTATGGATCATCACTGGTGTACTATGGATCATCACTGATGTACTATGGACCATTCCTGATGTACTGTGGATCATCACTGATGTACTGTGGATCATCACTGATGTACTATGGATCATCACTGATGTACTGTGGATCATCACTGATGTACTATTGTTCATCACTGATGTACTATGGGCCATCACTGGTGTACTATGGATCATCACTGGTGTACTATGGATCATCACTGATGTACTATGGACCATCCCTGATGTACTGTGGATCATCACTGATGTACTATAGTTCATCACTGATGTACTATGGGCCATCACTGGTGTACTATGGATCATCACTGGTGTACTATGGATTATCCCTGATGTACTATGGACCATCCCTGATGTACTGTGGATCATCACTGATGTACTGTGGATCATCACTGATGTACTATGGATCATCACTGATGTACTATGGGCCATCACTGGTGTACTATGGGCCATCACTGGTGTACTATGGATCATCACTGGTGTACTATGGACCATCACTGATGTACTATGGACCATCACTGATGTACTATGGATCATCACTGATATACTGTGGACCATCCCTGATGTACTGTGGATCATCACTGATGTACTGTGGATCATCACTGAAGTATTGTGGATCATCACTGATGTACTGTGGATCATCACTAATGTACTGTGGATCATAACTGATGTACTGTAGATCATCACTGATGTACTATAGATCATCACTGGTGTACTATGTATATAGATCATCACTGATGTACTATGGACCATCACTGATGTACTATAGATCATCACTGATGTACTATGGACCATCACTGGTGTACTATGGATCATCACTGGTGTACTGTGGATCATCACTGGTGTACTATGGACCATCCCTGATGTACTGTGGATCATCACTGATGTACTGTGGATCATCACTGATGTACTATAGTTCATCACTGATGTACTATGGGCCATCACTGGTGTACTATGGATCATCACTGATGTACTATGGACCATCCCTGATGTACTGTGGATCATCACTGATGTACTATAGTTCATCACTGATGTACTATGGGCCATCACTGGTGTACTATGGATCATCACTGGTGTACTATGGATCATCACTGATGTACTATAGATCATCACTCATGTACTATAGCTCATCACTGATGTACTATGGACCATCACTGATGTACTATAGATCATCACTGATGTACTATGGACCATCACTGGTGTACTATGGATCATCACTGGTGTACTGTGGATCATCACTGGTGTACTGTGGATCATCACTGATGTACTGTGGATCATCACTGATGTACTATAGTTCATCACTGATGTACTATGGACCATCACTGGTGTACTATGGATCATCACTGGTGTACTATGGATCATCACTGATGTACTATGGACCATCCCTGATGTACTGTGGATCATCACTGATATACTGTGGATCATCACTGATGTACTATGGATCATCACTGATGTACTGTGGATCATCACTGATGTACTATAGTTCATCGCTGATGTACTATGGGCCATCACTGGTGTACTGTGGATCATCACTGGTGTACTATGGACCATCCCTGATGTACTGTGGATCATCACTGATGTACTGTGGATCATCACTGATGTACTATAGTTCATCACTGATGTACTATGGGCCATCACTGGTGTACTATGGATCATCACTGATGTACTATGGACCATCCCTGATGTACTGTGGATCATCACTGATGTACTATAGATCATCACTCATGTACTATAGCTCATCACTGATGTACTATGGACCATCACTGATGTACTATAGATCATCACTGATGTACTATGGACCATCACTGGTGTACTATGGATCATCACTGGTGTACTGTGGATCATCACTGGTGTACTGTGGATCATCACTGATGTACTATAGTTCATCACTGATGTACTATGGGCCATCACTGGTGTACTATGGATCATCACTGGTGTACTATGGATCATCACTGATGTACTATGGACCATCCCTGATGTACTGTGGATCATCACTGATATACTGTGGATCATCACTGATGTACTGTGGATCATCACTGATGTACTGTGGATCATCACTGATGTACTATAGTTCATCACTGATGTACTATGGGCCATCACTGGTGTACTATGGATCATCACTGGTGTACTATGGATCATCACTGATGTACTATGGACCATCCCTGATGTACTGTGGATCATCACTGATGTACTATAGTTCATCACTGATGTACTATGGACCATCACTGGTGTACTATGGATCATCACTGGTGTACTGTGGATCATCACTGGTGTACTATGGACCATCCCTGATGTACTGTGGATCATCACTGATGTACTGTGGATCATCACTGATGTACTATAGTTCATCACTGATGTACTATGGGCCATCACTGGTGTACTATGGATCATCACTGATGTACTATGGACCATCCCTGATGTACTGTGGATCATCACTGATGTACTATAGTTCATCACTGATGTACTATGGGCCATCACTGGTGTACTATGGATCATCACTGGTGTACTATGGATCATCACTGATGTACTATAGATCATCACTCATGTACTATAGCTCATCACTGATGTACTATGGACCATCACTGATGTACTATAGATCATCACTGATGTACTATGGACCATCACTGGTGTACTATGGATCATCACTGGTGTACTGTGGATCATCACTGGTGTACTGTGGATCATCACTGATGTACTGTGGATCATCACTGATGTACTATAGTTCATCACTGATGTACTATGGGCCATCACTGGTGTACTATGGATCATCACTGGTGTACTATGGATCATCACTGATGTACTATGGACCATCCCTGATGTACTGTGGATCATCACTGATATACTGTGGATCATCACTGATATACTGTGGATCATCACTGATGTACTATGGATCATCACTGATGTACTGTGGATCATCACTGATGTACTATAGTTCATCACTGATGTAGTTTGGGCCATCACTGGTGTACTATGGATCATCACTGGTGTACTATGGATCATCACTGATGTACTATGGACCATCCCTGATGTACTGTGGATCATCACTGATGTACTATAGTTCATCACTGATGTACTATGGGCCATCACTGGTGTACTATGGATCATCACTGGTGTACTATGGATCATCACTGATGTACTATGGACCATCCCTGATGTACTGTGGATCATCACTGATGTACTGTGGATCATCACTGATGTACTATGGATCATCACTGATGTACTATGGGCCATCACTGGTGTACTATGGGCCATCACTGGTGTACTATAGATCATCACTGGTGTACTATGGACCATCACTGATGTACTATGGATCATCACTGATATACTGTGGACCATCCCTGATGTACTGTGGATCATCACTGATGTACTGTGGATCATCACTGAAGTATTGTGGATCATCACTGATGTACTGTGTATCATAACTGATGTACTGTGGATCATCACTGATGTACTATAGATCATCACTGATGTACTATGGACCATCACTGATGTACTATAGATCATCACTGATGTACTATGGACCATCACTGGTGTACTATGGATCATCACTGGTGTACTGTGGATCATCACTGGTGTACTATGGACCATCCCTGATGTACTGTGGATCATCACTGATGTACTGTGGATCATCACTGATGTACTATAGTTCATCACTGATGTACTATGGGCCATCACTGGTGTACTATGGATCATCACTGGTGTACTATGGATCATCACTGATGTACTATGGACCATCCCTGATGTACTGTGGATCATCACTGATGTACTGTGGATCATCACTGATGTACTATGGATCATCACTGATGTACTATGGACCATCACTGATGTACTATAGATCATCACTGATGTACTATGGACCATCACTGGTGTACTATGGATCATCACTGGTGTACTGTGGATCATCACTGGTGTACTATGGACCATCCCTGATGTACTGTGGATCATCACTGATGTACTGTGGATCATCACTGATGTACTATAGATCATCACTCATGTACTATAGCTCATCACTGGTGTACTATGGATCATCACTGGTGTACTATGGATCATCACTGATGTACTATGGACCATCCCTGATGTACTGTGGATCATCACTGATATACTGTGGATCATCACTGATGTACTATGGATCATCACTGATGTACTGTGGATCATCACTGATGTACTATAGTTCATCACTGATGTACTATGGGCCATCACTGGTGTACTATGGATCATCACTGGTGTACTATGGATCATCACTGATGTACTATGGACCATCCCTGATGTACTGTGGATCATCACTGATGTACTATAGTTCATCACTGATGTACTATGGGCCATCACTGGTGTACTATGGATCATCACTGGTGTACTATGGATCATCACTGATGTACTATGGACCATCCCTGATGTACTGTGGATCATCACTGATGTACTGTGGATCATCACTGATGTACTGTGGATCATCACTGATGTACTGTGTATCATAACTGATGTACTGTGGATCATCACTGATGTACTATAGATCATCACTGATGTACTATGGACCATCACTGATGTACTATAGATCATCACTGATGTACTATGGACCATCACTGGTGTACTATGGATCATCACTGGTGTACTGTGGATCATCACTGGTGTACTATGGACCATCCCTGATGTACTGTGGATCATCACTGATGTACTGTGGATCATCACCGATGTACTATAGTTCATCACTGATGTACTATAGGCCATCACTGGTGTACTATGGATCATCACGGGTGTACTATGGATCATCACTGATGTACTATGGACCATTCCTGATGTACTGTGGATCATCACTGATGTACTGTGGATCATCACTGATGTACTATGGATCATCACTGATGTACTGTGGATCATCACTGATGTACTATTGTTCATCACTGATGTACTATGGGCCATCACTGGTGTACTATGGATCATCACTGGTGTACTATGGATCATCACTGATGTACTATGGACCATCCCTGATGTACTGTGGATCATCACTGATGTACTATAGTTCATCACTGATGTACTATGGGCCATCACTGGTGTACTATGGATCATCACTGGTGTACTATGGATTATCCCTGATGTACTATGGACCATCCCTGATGTACTGTGGATCATCACTGATGTACTGTGGATCATCACTGATGTACTATGGATCATCACTGATGTACTATGGGCCATCACTGGTGTACTATGGGCCATCACTGGTGTACTATGGATCATCACTGGTGTACTATGGACCATCACTGATGTACTATGGACCATCACTGATGTACTATGGATCATCACTGATATACTGTGGACCATCCCTGATGTACTGTGGATCATCACTGATGTACTGTGGATCATCACTGAAGTATTGTGGATCATCACTGATATACTGTGGATCATCACTGATGTACTATGGATCATCACTGATGTACTGTGGATCATCACTGATGTACTATAGTTCATCACTGATGTACTATGGGCCATCACTGGTGTACTATGGATCATCACTGGTGTACTATGGATCATCACTGATGTACTATGGACCATCCCTGATGTACTGTGGATCATCACTGATGTACTATAGTTCATCACTGATGTACTATGGGCCATCACTGGTGTACTATGGATCATCACTGGTGTACTATGGATCATCACTGATGTACTATGGACCATCCCTGATGTACTGTGGATCATCACTGATGTACTGTGGATCATCACTGATGTACTGTGGGTCATCACTGATGTACTGTGTATCATAACTGATGTACTGTGGATCATCACTGATGTACTATAGATCATCACTGATGTACTATGGACCATCACTGATGTACTATAGATCATCACTGATGTACTATGGACCATCACTGGTGTACTATGGATCATCACTGGTGTACTGTGGATCATCACTGGTGTACTATGGACCATCCCTGATGTACTGTGGATCATCACTGATGTACTGTGGATCATCACCGATGTACTATAGTTCATCACTGATGTACTATAGGCCATCACTGGTGTACTATGGATCATCACTGGTGTACTATGGATCATCACTGATGTACTATGGACCATTCCTGATGTACTGTGGATCATCACTGATGTACTGTGGATCATCACTGATGTACTATGGATCATCACTGATGTACTGTGGATCATCACTGATGTACTATTGTTCATCACTGATGTACTATGGGCCATCACTGGTGTACTATGGATCATCACTGGTGTACTATGGATCATCACTGATGTACTATGGACCATCCCTGATGTACTGTGGATCATCACTGATGTACTATAGTTCATCACTGATGTACTATGGGCCATCACTGGTGTACTATGGATCATCACTGGTGTACTATGGATTATCCCTGATGTACTATGGACCATCCCTGATGTACTGTGGATCATCACTGATGTACTGTGGATCATCACTGATGTACTATGGATCATCACTGATGTACTATGGGCCATCACTGGTGTACTATGGGCCATCACTGGTGTACTATGGATCATCACTGGTGTACTATGGACCATCACTGATGTACTATGGACCATCACTGATGTACTATGGATCATCACTGATATACTGTGGACCATCCCTGATGTACTGTGGATCATCACTGATGTACTGTGGATCATCACTGAAGTATTGTGGATCATCACTGATGTACTGTGGATCATCACTAATGTACTGTGGATCATAACTGATGTACTGTAGATCATCACTGATGTACTATAGATCATCACTGGTGTACTATGTATATAGATCATCACTGATGTACTATGGACCATCACTGATGTACTATAGATCATCACTGATGTACTATGGACCATCACTGGTGTACTATGGATCATCACTGGTGTACTGTGGATCATCACTGGTGTACTATGGACCATCCCTGATGTACTGTGGATCATCACTGATGTACTGTGGATCATCACTGATGTACTATAGTTCATCACTGATGTACTATGGGCCATCACTGGTGTACTATGGATCATCACTGATGTACTATGGACCATCCCTGATGTACTGTGGATCATCACTGATGTACTATAGTTCATCACTGATGTACTATGGGCCATCACTGGTGTACTATGGATCATCACTGGTGTACTATGGATCATCACTGATGTACTATAGATCATCACTCATGTACTATAGCTCATCACTGATGTACTATGGACCATCACTGATGTACTATAGATCATCACTGATGTACTATGGACCATCACTGGTGTACTATGGATCATCACTGGTGTACTGTGGATCATCACTGGTGTACTGTGGATCATCACTGATGTACTGTGGATCATCACTGATGTACTATAGTTCATCACTGATGTACTATGGGCCATCACTGGTGTACTATGGATCATCACTGGTGTACTATGGATCATCACTGATGTACTATGGACCATCCCTGATGTACTGTGGATCATCACTGATATACTGTGGATCATCACTGATGTACTATGGATCATCACTGATGTACTGTGGATCATCACTGATGTACTATAGTTCATCGCTGATGTACTATGGGCCATCACTGGTGTACTGTGGATCATCACTGGTGTACTATGGACCATCCCTGATGTACTGTGGATCATCACTGATGTACTGTGGATCATCACTGATGTACTATAGTTCATCACTGATGTACTATGGGCCATCACTGGTGTACTATGGATCATCACTGATGTACTATGGACCATCCCTGATGTACTGTGGATCATCACTGATGTACTATAGATCATCACTCATGTACTATAGCTCATCACTGATGTACTATGGACCATCACTGATGTACTATAGATCATCACTGATGTACTATGGACCATCACTGGTGTACTATGGATCATCACTGGTGTACTGTGGATCATCACTGGTGTACTGTGGATCATCACTGATGTACTATAGTTCATCACTGATGTACTATGGGCCATCACTGGTGTACTATGGATCATCACTGGTGTACTATGGATCATCACTGATGTACTATGGACCATCCCTGATGTACTGTGGATCATCACTGATATACTGTGGATCATCACTGATGTACTGTGGATCATCACTGATGTACTGTGGATCATCACTGATGTACTATAGTTCATCACTGATGTACTATGGGCCATCACTGGTGTACTATGGATCATCACTGGTGTACTATGGATCATCACTGATGTACTATGGACCATCCCTGATGTACTGTGGATCATCACTGATGTACTATAGTTCATCACTGATGTACTATGGACCATCACTGGTGTACTATGGATCATCACTGGTGTACTGTGGATCATCACTGGTGTACTATGGACCATCCCTGATGTACTGTGGATCATCACTGATGTACTGTGGATCATCACTGATGTACTATAGTTCATCACTGATGTACTATGGGCCATCACTGGTGTACTATGGATCATCACTGATGTACTATGGACCATCCCTGATGTACTGTGGATCATCACTGATGTACTATAGTTCATCACTGATGTACTATGGGCCATCACTGGTGTACTATGGATCATCACTGGTGTACTATGGATCATCACTGATGTACTATAGATCATCACTCATGTACTATAGCTCATCACTGATGTACTATGGACCATCACTGATGTACTATAGATCATCACTGATGTACTATGGACCATCACTGGTGTACTATGGATCATCACTGGTGTACTGTGGATCATCACTGGTGTACTGTGGATCATCACTGATGTACTGTGGATCATCACTGATGTACTATAGTTCATCACTGATGTACTATGGGCCATCACTGGTGTACTATGGATCATCACTGGTGTACTATGGATCATCACTGATGTACTATGGACCATCCCTGATGTACTGTGGATCATCACTGATATACTGTGGATCATCACTGATATACTGTGGATCATCACTGATGTACTATGGATCATCACTGATGTACTGTGGATCATCACTGATGTACTATAGTTCATCACTGATGTAGTTTGGGCCATCACTGGTGTACTATGGATCATCACTGGTGTACTATGGATCATCACTGATGTACTATGGACCATCCCTGATGTACTGTGGATCATCACTGATGTACTATAGTTCATCACTGATGTACTATGGGCCATCACTGGTGTACTATGGATCATCACTGGTGTACTATGGATCATCACTGATGTACTATGGACCATCCCTGATGTACTGTGGATCATCACTGATGTACTGTGGATCATCACTGATGTACTATGGATCATCACTGATGTACTATGGGCCATCACTGGTGTACTATGGGCCATCACTGGTGTACTATAGATCATCACTGGTGTACTATGGACCATCACTGATGTACTATGGATCATCACTGATATACTGTGGACCATCCCTGATGTACTGTGGATCATCACTGATGTACTGTGGATCATCACTGAAGTATTGTGGATCATCACTGATGTACTGTGGATCATCACTGATGTACTGTGTATCATAACTGATGTACTGTGGATCATCACTGATGTACTATAGATCATCACTGATGTACTATGGACCATCACTGATGTACTATAGATCATCACTGATGTACTATGGACCATCACTGGTGTACTATGGATCATCACTGGTGTACTGTGGATCATCACTGGTGTACTATGGACCATCCCTGATGTACTGTGGATCATCACTGATGTACTGTGGATCATCACTGATGTACTATAGTTCATCACTGATGTACTATGGGCCATCACTGGTGTACTATGGATCATCACTGGTGTACTATGGATCATCACTGATGTACTATGGACCATCCCTGATGTACTGTGGATCATCACTGATGTACTGTGGATCATCACTGATGTACTATGGATCATCACTGATGTACTATGGACCATCACTGATGTACTATAGATCATCACTGATGTACTATGGACCATCACTGGTGTACTATGGATCATCACTGGTGTACTGTGGATCATCACTGGTGTACTATGGACCATCCCTGATGTACTGTGGATCATCACTGATGTACTGTGGATCATCACTGATGTACTATAGTTCATCACTGATGTACTATAGGCCATCACTGGTGTACTATGGATCATCACTGGTGTACTATGGATCATCACTGATGTACTATGGACCATCCCTGATGTACTGTGGATCATCACTGATGTACTGTGGATCATCACTGATGTACTATGGATCATCACTGATGTACTGTGGATCATCACTGATGTACTATTGTTCATCACTGATGTACTATGGGCCATCACTGGTGTACTATGGATCATCACTGGTGTACTATGGATCATCACTGATGTACTATGGACCATCCCTGATGTACTGTGGATCATCACTGATGTACTATAGTTCATCACTGATGTACTATGGGCCATCACTGGTGTACTATGGATCTTCACTGGTGTACTATGGATCATCACTGATGTACTATGGACCATCCCTGATGTACTGTGGATCATCACTGATGTACTGTGGATCATCACTGATGTACTATGGATCATCACTGATGTACTATGGGCCATCACTGGTGTACTATGGATCATCACTGGTGTACTATGGATCATCACTGATGTACTATGGGCCATCACTGGTGTACTATGGATCATCACTGGTGTACTATGGACCATCACTGATGTTCTATGGACCATCACTGATGTACTATGGATCATCACTGATATACTGTGGACCATCCCTGATGTACTGTGGATCATCACTGATGTACTGTGGATCATCACTGAAGTATTGTGGATCATCACTGATGTACTGTGGATCATCACTAATGTACTGTGGATCATAACTGATGTACTGTAGATCATCACTGATGTACTATAGATCATCACTGGTGTACTATGTATATAGATCATCACTGATGTACTATGGACCATCACTGATGTACTATAGATCATCACTGATGTACTATGGACCATCACTGGTGTACTATGGATCATCACTGGTGTACTGTGGATCATCACTGGTGTACTATGGACCATCCCTGATGTACTGTGGATCATCACTGATGTACTGTGGATCATCACTGATGTACTGTGGATCATCACTGATGTACTATAGTTCATCACTGATGTACTATGGGCCATCACTGGTGTACTATGGATCATCACTGATGTACTATGGACCATCCCTGATGTACTGTGGATCATCACTGATGTACTATAGTTCATCACTGATGTACTATGGGCCATCACTGGTGTACTATGGATCATCACTGGTGTACTATGGATCATCATTGATGTACTATAGATCATCACTCATGTAATATAGCTCATCACTGATGTACTATGGACCATCACTGATGTACTATAGATCATCACTGATGTACTATGGACCATCACTGGTGTACTATGGATCATCACTGGTGTACTGTGGATCATCACTGGTGTACTGTGGATCATCACTGATGTACTGTGGATCATCACTGATGTACTATAGTTCATCACTGATGTACTATGGGCCATCACTGGTGTACTATGGATCATCACTGGTGTACTATGGATCATCACTGATGTACTATGGACCATCCCTGATGTACTGTGGATCATCACTGATATACTGTGGATCATCACTGATGTACTATGGATCATCACTGATGTACTGTGGATCATCACTGATGTACTATAGTTCATCACTGATGTACTATGGGCCATCACTGGTGTACTATGGATCATCACTGGTGTACTATGGATCATCACTGATGTACTATGGACCATCCCTGATGTACTGTGGATCATCACTGATGTACTATAGTTCATCACTGATGTACTATGGGCCATCACTGGTGTACTATGGATCATCACTGGTGCACTATGGATCATCACTGATGTACTATGGACCATCCCTGATGTACTGTGGATCATCACTGATGTACTGTGGATCATCACTGATGTACTATGGATCATCACTGATGTACTATGGGCCATCACTGGTGTACTATGGGCCATCACTGGTGTACTATAGATCATCACTGGTGTACTATGGACCATCACTGATGTACTATGGATCATCACTGATATACTGTGGACCATCCCTGATGTACTGTGGATCATCACTGATGTACTGTGGATCATCACTGAAGTATTGTGGATCATCACTGATGTACTGTGGATCATCACTGATGTACTGTGTATCATAACTGATGTACTGTGGATCATCACTGATGTACTATAGATCATCACTGATGTACTATGGACCATCACTGATGTACTATAGATCATCACTGATGTACTATGGACCATCACTGGTGTACTATGGATCATCACTGGTGTACTGTGGATCATCACTGGTGTACTATGGACCATCCCTGATGTACTGTGGATCATCACTGATGTACTGTGGATCATCACTGATGTACTATAGTTCATTACTGATGTACTATGGGCCATCACTGGTGTACTATGGATCATCACTGGTGTACTATGGATCATCACTGATGTACTATGGACCATCCCTGATGTACTGTGGATCATCACTGATGTACTGTGGATCATCACTGATGTACTATGGATCATCACTGATGTACTGTGGATCATCACTGATGTACTATTGTTCATCACTGATGTACTATGGGCCATCACTGGTGTACTATGGATCATCACTGGTGTACTATGGATCATCACTGATGTACTATGGACCATCCCTGATGTACTGTGGATCATCACTGATGTACTATAGTTCATCACTGATGTACTATGGGCCATCACTGGTGTACTATGGATCATCACTGGTGTACTATGGATCATCACTGATGTACTATGGACCATCCCTGATGTACTGTGGATCATCACTGATGTACTGTGGATCATCACTGATGTACTATGGATCATCACTGATGTACTATGGGCCATCACTGGTGTACTATGGGCCATCACTGGTGTACTATGGATCATCACTGGTGTACTATGGATCATCACTGGTGTACTATGGACCATCACTGATGTACTATGGACCATCACTGATGTACTATGGATCATCACTGATATACTGTGGACCATCCCTGATGTACTGTGGATCATCACTGATGTACTGCGGATCATCACTGAAGTATTGTGGATCATCACTGATGTACTGTGGATCATCACTAATGTACTGTGGATCATAACTGATGTACTGTAGATCATCACTGATGTACTATAGATCATCACTGGTGTACTATGTATATAGATCATCACTGATGTACTATGGACCATCACTGATGTACTATAGATCATCACTGATGTACTATGGACCATCACTGGTGTACTATGGATCATCACTGGTGTACTGTGGATCATCACTGGTGTACTATGGACCATCCCTGATGTACTGTGGATCATCACTGATGTACTGTGGATCATCACTGATGTACTATAGTTCATCACTGATGTACTATGGGCCATCACTGGTGTACTATGGATCATCACTTGTGTACTATGGATCATCACTGATGTACTATGGACCATCCCTGATGTACTGTGGATCATCACTGATGTACTATAGTTCATCACTGATGTACTATGGGCCATCACTGGTGTACTATGGATCATCACTGGTGTACTATGGATCATCACTGGTGTACTATGGATCATCACTGATGTACTATGGACCATCCCTGATGTACTGTGGATCATCACTGATGTACTGTGGATCATCACTGGTGTACTATGGACCATCACTGATGTACTGTGGACCACCACTGATGTACTGTGGATCATCACTGATGTACTGTGGATCATCCCTGGTGTACTATGGAACATTACTGGTGTACTATGGATCATCACTGGTGTACTATGGATCATCACTGATGTACTATGGGCCATCACTGATGTACTATGGATCATCACTGATGTACTGTGGATCATCACTGATGTACTATAGTTCATCACTGATGTACTATGGGCCATCACTGGTGTACTATGGATCATCACTGATGTACTATGGACCATCCCTGATGTACTGTGGATCATCACTGATGTACTATAGTTCATCACTGATGTACTATGGGCCATCACTGGTGTACTATGGATCATCACTGGTGTACTATGGATCATCACTGATGTACTATAGATCATCACTCATGTACTATAGCTCATCACTGATGTACTATGGACCATCACTGATGTACTATAGATCATCACTGATGTACTATGGACCATCACTGGTGTACTGTGGATCATCACTGGTGTACTGTGGATCATCACTGGTGTACTATGGACCATCACTGATGTACTATAGATCATCACTGATGTACTATGGACCATCACTGGTGTACTATGGATCATCACTGGTGTACTGTGGATCATCACTGGTGTACTATGGACCATCCCTGATGTACTGTGGATCATCACTGATGTACTGTGGATCATCACTGATGTACTATAGTTCATCACTGATGTACTATAGGCCATCACTGGTGTACTATGGATCATCACTGGTGTACTATGGATCATCACTGATGTACTATGGACCATCCCTGATGTACTGTGGATCATCACTGATGTACTGTGGATCATCACTGATGTACTATGGATCATCACTGATGTACTGTGGATCATCACTGATGTACTATTGTTCATCACTGATGTACTATGGGCCATCACTGGTGTACTATGGATCATCACTGGTGTACTATGGATCATCACTGATGTACTATGGACCATCCCTGATGTACTGTGGATCATCACTGATGTACTATAGTTCATCACTGATGTACTATGGGCCATCACTGGTGTACTATGGATCTTCACTGGTGTACTATGGATCATCACTGATGTACTATGGACCATCCCTGATGTACTGTGGATCATCACTGATGTACTGTGGATCATCACTGATGTACTATGGATCATCACTGATGTACTATGGGCCATCACTGGTGTACTATGGATCATCACTGGTGTACTATGGATCATCACTGATGTACTATGGGCCATCACTGGTGTACTATGGATCATCACTGGTGTACTATGGACCATCACTGATGTTCTATGGACCATCACTGATGTACTATGGATCATCACTGATATACTGTGGACCATCCCTGATGTACTGTGGATCATCACTGATGTACTGTGGATCATCACTGAAGTATTGTGGATCATCACTGATGTACTGTGGATCATCACTAATGTACTGTGGATCATAACTGATGTACTGTAGATCATCACTGATGTACTATAGATCATCACTGGTGTACTATGTATGTAGATCATCACTGATGTACTATGGACCATCACTGATGTACTATAGATCATCACTGATGTACTATGGACCATCACTGGTGTACTATGGATCATCACTGGTGTACTGTGGATCATCACTGGTGTACTATGGACCATCCCTGATGTACTGTGGATCATCACTGATGTACTGTGGATCATCACTGATGTACTGTGGATCATCACTGATGTACTATAGTTCATCACTGATGTACTATGGGCCATCACTGGTGTACTATGGATCATCACTGATGTACTATGGACCATCCCTGATGTACTGTGGATCATCACTGATGTACTATAGTTCATCACTGATGTACTATGGGCCATCACTGGTGTACTATGGATCATCACTGGTGTACTATGGATCATCATTGATGTACTATAGATCATCACTCATGTAATATAGCTCATCACTGATGTACTATGGACCATCACTGATGTACTATAGATCATCACTGATGTACTATGGACCATCACTGGTGTACTATGGATCATCACTGGTGTACTGTGGATCATCACTGGTGTACTGTGGATCATCACTGATGTACTGTGGATCATCACTGATGTACTATAGTTCATCACTGATGTACTATGGGCCATCACTGGTGTACTATGGATCATCACTGGTGTACTATGGATCATCACTGATGTACTATGGACCATCCCTGATGTACTGTGGATCATCACTGATATACTGTGGATCATCACTGATGTACTATGGATCATCACTGATGTACTGTGGATCATCACTGATGTACTATAGTTCATCACTGATGTACTATGGGCCATCACTGGTGTACTATGGATCATCACTGGTGTACTATGGATCATCACTGATGTACTATGGACCATCCCTGATGTACTGTGGATCATCACTGATGTACTATAGTTCATCACTGATGTACTATGGGCCATCACTGGTGTACTATGGATCATCACTGGTGCACTATGGATCATCACTGATGTACTATGGGCCATCACTGGTGTACTATGGATCATCACTGGTGTACTATGGATCATCACTGATGTACTATGGGCCATCACTGGTGTACTATGGATCATCACTGGTGTACTATGGACCATCACTGATGTTCTATGGACCATCACTGATGTACTATGGATCATCACTGATATACTGTGGACCATCCCTGATGTACTGTGGATCATCACTGATGTACTGTGGATCATCACTGAAGTATTGTGGATCATCACTGATGTACTGTGGATCATCACTAATGTACTGTGGATCATAACTGATGTACTGTAGATCATCACTGATGTACTATAGATCATCACTGGTGTACTATGTATGTAGATCATCACTGATGTACTATGGACCATCACTGATGTACTATAGATCATCACTGATGTACTATGGACCATCACTGGTGTACTATGGATCATCACTGGTGTACTGTGGATCATCACTGGTGTACTATGGACCATCCCTGATGTACTGTGGATCATCACTGATGTACTGTGGATCATCACTGATGTACTGTGGATCATCACTGATGTACTATAGTTCATCACTGATGTACTATGGGCCATCACTGGTGTACTATGGATCATCACTGATGTACTATGGACCATCCCTGATGTACTGTGGATCATCACTGATGTACTATAGTTCATCACTGATGTACTATGGGCCATCACTGGTGTACTATGGATCATCACTGGTGTACTATGGATCATCATTGATGTACTATAGATCATCACTCATGTAATATAGCTCATCACTGATGTACTATGGACCATCACTGATGTACTATAGATCATCACTGATGTACTATGGACCATCACTGGTGTACTATGGATCATCACTGGTGTACTGTGGATCATCACTGGTGTACTGTGGATCATCACTGATGTACTGTGGATCATCACTGATGTACTATAGTTCATCACTGATGTACTATGGGCCATCACTGGTGTACTATGGATCATCACTGGTGTACTATGGATCATCACTGATGTACTATGGACCATCCCTGATGTACTGTGGATCATCACTGATATACTGTGGATCATCACTGATGTACTATGGATCATCACTGATGTACTGTGGATCATCACTGATGTACTATAGTTCATCACTGATGTACTATGGGCCATCACTGGTGTACTATGGATCATCACTGGTGTACTATGGATCATCACTGATGTACTATGGACCATCCCTGATGTACTGTGGATCATCACTGATGTACTATAGTTCATCACTGATGTACTATGGGCCATCACTGGTGTACTATGGATCATCACTGGTGCACTATGGATCATCACTGATGTACTATGGACCATCCCTGATGTACTGTGGATCATCACTGATGTACTGTGGATCATCACTGATGTACTATGGATCATCACTGATGTACTATGGGCCATCACTGGTGTACTATGGGCCATCACTGGTGTACTATAGATCATCACTGGTGTACTATGGACCATCACTGATGTACTATGGATCATCACTGATATACTGTGGACCATCCCTGATGTACTGTGGATCATCACTGATGTACTGTGGATCATCACTGAAGTATTGTGGATCATCACTGATGTACTGTGGATCATCACTGATGTACTGTGTATCATAACTGATGTACTGTGGATCATCACTGATGTACTATAGATCATCACTGATGTACTATGGACCATCACTGATGTACTATAGATCATCACTGATGTACTATGGACCATCACTGGTGTACTATGGATCATCACTGGTGTACTGTGGATCATCACTGGTGTACTATGGACCATCCCTGATGTACTGTGGATCATCACTGATGTACTGTGGATCATCACTGATGTACTATAGTTCATTACTGATGTACTATGGGCCATCACTGGTGTACTATGGATCATCACTGGTGTACTATGGATCATCACTGATGTACTATGGACCATCCCTGATGTACTGTGGATCATCACTGATGTACTGTGGATCATCACTGATGTACTATGGATCATCACTGATGTACTGTGGATCATCACTGATGTACTATTGTTCATCACTGATGTACTATGGGCCATCACTGGTGTACTATGGATCATCACTGGTGTACTATGGATCATCACTGATGTACTATGGACCATCCCTGATGTACTGTGGATCATCACTGATGTACTATAGTTCATCACTGATGTACTATGGGCCATCACTGGTGTACTATGGATCATCACTGGTGTACTATGGATCATCACTGATGTACTATGGACCATCCCTGATGTACTGTGGATCATCACTGATGTACTGTGGATCATCACTGATGTACTATGGATCATCACTGATGTACTATGGGCCATCACTGGTGTACTATGGGCCATCACTGGTGTACTATGGATCATCACTGGTGTACTATGGATCATCACTGGTGTACTATGGACCATCACTGATGTACTATGGACCATCACTGATGTACTATGGATCATCACTGATATACTGTGGACCATCCCTGATGTACTGTGGATCATCACTGATGTACTGCGGATCATCACTGAAGTATTGTGGATCATCACTGATGTACTGTGGATCATCACTAATGTACTGTGGATCATAACTGATGTACTGTAGATCATCACTGATGTACTATAGATCATCACTGGTGTACTATGTATATAGATCATCACTGATGTACTATGGACCATCACTGATGTACTATAGATCATCACTGATGTACTATGGACCATCACTGGTGTACTATGGATCATCACTGGTGTACTGTGGATCATCACTGGTGTACTATGGACCATCCCTGATGTACTGTGGATCATCACTGATGTACTGTGGATCATCACTGATGTACTATAGTTCATCACTGATGTACTATGGGCCATCACTGGTGTACTATGGATCATCACTTGTGTACTATGGATCATCACTGATGTACTATGGACCATCCCTGATGTACTGTGGATCATCACTGATGTACTATAGTTCATCACTGATGTACTATGGGCCATCACTGGTGTACTATGGATCATCACTGGTGTACTATGGATCATCACTGGTGTACTATGGATCATCACTGATGTACTATGGACCATCCCTGATGTACTGTGGATCATCACTGATGTACTGTGGATCATCACTGGTGTACTATGGACCATCACTGATGTACTGTGGACCACCACTGATGTACTGTGGATCATCACTGATGTACTGTGGATCATCCCTGGTGTACTATGGAACATTACTGGTGTACTATGGATCATCACTGGTGTACTATGGATCATCACTGATGTACTATGGGCCATCACTGATGTACTATGGATCATCACTGATGTACTGTGGATCATCACTGATGTACTATAGTTCATCACTGATGTACTATGGGCCATCACTGGTGTACTATGGATCATCACTGATGTACTATGGACCATCCCTGATGTACTGTGGATCATCACTGATGTACTATAGTTCATCACTGATGTACTATGGGCCATCACTGGTGTACTATGGATCATCACTGGTGTACTATGGATCATCACTGATGTACTATAGATCATCACTCATGTACTATAGCTCATCACTGATGTACTATGGACCATCACTGATGTACTATAGATCATCACTGATGTACTATGGACCATCACTGGTGTACTATGGATCATCACTGGTGTACTGTGGATCATCACTGGTGTACTGTGGATCATCACTGATGTACTGTGGATCATCACTGATGTACTATAGTTCATCACTGATGTACTATGGGCCATCACTGGTGTACTATGGATCATCACTGGTGTACTATGGATCATCACTGATGTACTATGGACCATCCCTGATGTACTGTGGATCATCACTGATATACTGTGGATCATCACTGATGTACTATGGATCATCACTGATGTACTGTGGATCATCACTGATGTACTATAGTTCATCGCTGATGTACTATGGGCCATCACTGGTGTACTGTGGATCATCACTGGTGTACTATGGACCATCCCTGATGTACTGTGGATCATCACTGATGTACTGTGGATCATCACTGATGTACTATAGTTCATCACTGATGTACTATGGGCCATCACTGGTGTACTATGGATCATCACTGATGTACTATGGACCATCCCTGATGTACTGTGGATCATCACTGATGTACTATAGTTCATCACTGATGTACTATGGGCCATCACTGGTGTACTATGGATCATCACTGGTGTACTATGGATCATCACTGATGTACTATAGATCATCACTCATGTACTATAGCTCATCACTGATGTACTATGGACCATCACTGATGTACTATAGATCATCACTGATGTACTATGGACCATCACTGGTGTACTATGGATCATCACTGGTGTACTGTGGATCATCACTGGTGTACTGTGGATCATCACTGATGTACTGTGGATCATCACTGATGTACTATAGTTCATCACTGATGTACTATGGGCCATCACTGGTGTACTATGGATCATCACTGGTGTACTATGGATCATCACTGATGTACTATGGACCATCCCTGATGTACTGTGGATCATCACTGATATACTGTGGATCATCACTGATGTACTGTGGATCATCACTGATGTACTGTGGATCATCACTGATGTACTATAGTTCATCACTGATGTACTATGGGCCATCACTGGTGTACTATGGATCATCACTGGTGTACTATGGATCATCACTGATGTACTATGGACCATCCCTGATGTACTGTGGATCATCACTGATGTACTATAGTTCATCACTGATGTACTATGGACCATCACTGGTGTACTATGGATCATCACTGGTGTACTGTGGATCATCACTGGTGTACTATGGACCATCCCTGATGTACTGTGGATCATCACTGATGTACTGTGGATCATCACTGATGTACTATAGTTCATCACTGATGTACTATGGGCCATCACTGGTGTACTATGGATCATCACTGATGTACTATGGACCATCCCTGATGTACTGTGGATCATCACTGATGTACTATAGTTCATCACTGATGTACTATGGGCCATCACTGGTGTACTATGGATCATCACTGGTGTACTATGGATCATCACTGATGTACTATAGATCATCACTCATGTACTATAGCTCATCACTGATGTACTATGGACCATCACTGATGTACTATAGATCATCACTGATGTACTATGGACCATCACTGGTGTACTATGGATCATCACTGGTGTACTGTGGATCATCACTGGTGTACTGTGGATCATCACTGATGTACTGTGGATCATCACTGATGTACTATAGTTCATCACTGATGTACTATGGGCCATCACTGGTGTACTATGGATCATCACTGGTGTAATATGGATCATCACTGATGTACTATGGACCATCCCTGATGTACTGTGGATCATCACTGATATACTGTGGATCATCACTGATATACTGTGGATCATCACTGATGTACTATGGATCATCACTGATGTACTGTGGATCATCACTGATGTACTATAGTTCATCACTGATGTACTATGGGCCATCACTGGTGTACTATGGATCATCACTGGTGTACTATGGATCATCACTGATGTACTATGGACCATCCCTGATGTACTGTGGATCATCACTGATGTACTGTGGATCATCACTGATGTACTATGGATCATCACTGATGTACTATGGGCCATCACTGGTGTACTATGGGCCATCACTGGTGTACTATAGATCATCACTGGTGTACTATGGACCATCACTGATGTACTATGGATCATCACTGATATACTGTGGACCATCCCTGATGTACTGTGGATCATCACTGATGTACTGTGGATCATCACTGAAGTATTGTGGATCATCACTGATGTACTGTGGATCATCACTGATGTACTGTGTATCATAACTGATGTACTGTGGATCATCACTGATGTACTATAGATCATCACTGATGTACTATGGACCATCACTGATGTACTATAGATCATCACTGATGTACTATGGACCATCACTGGTGTACTATGGATCATCACTGGTGTACTGTGGATCATCACTGGTGTACTATGGACCATCCCTGATGTACTGTGGATCATCACTGATGTACTGTGGATCATCACTGATGTACTATAGTTCATCACTGATGTACTATGGGCCATCACTGGTGTACTATGGATCATCACTGGTGTACTATGGATCATCACTGATGTACTATGGACCATCCCTGATGTACTGTGGATCATCACTGATGTACTGTGGATCATCACTGATGTACTATGGATCATCACTGATGTACTATGGACCATCACTGATGTACTATAGATCATCACTGATGTACTATGGACCATCACTGGTGTACTATGGATCATCACTGGTGTACTGTGGATCATCACTGGTGTACTATGGACCATCCCTGATGTACTGTGGATCATCACTGATGTACTGTGGATCATCACTGATGTACTATAGTTCATCACTGATGTACTATAGGCCATCACTGGTGTACTATGGATCATCACTGGTGTACTATGGATCATCACTGATGTACTATGGACCATCCCTGATGTACTGTGGATCATCACTGATGTACTGTGGATCATCACTGATGTACTATGGATCATCACTGATGTACTGTGGATCATCACTGATGTACTATTGTTCATCACTGATGTACTATGGGCCATCACTGGTGTACTATGGATCATCACTGGTGTACTATGGATCATCACTGATGTACTATGGACCATCCCTAATGTACTGTGGATCATCACTGATGTACTATAGTTCATCACTGATGTACTATGGGCCATCACTGGTGTACTATGGATCATCACTGGTGTACTATGGATCATCACTGATGTACTATGGACCATCCCTGATGTACTGTGGATCATCACTGATGTACTGTGGATCATCACTGATGTACTATGGATCATCACTGATGTACTATGGGCCATCACTGGTGTACTATGGATCATCACTGGTGTACTATGGACCATCACTGATGTTCTATGGACCATCACTGATGTACTATGGATCATCACTGATATACTGTGGACCATCCCTGATGTACTGTGGATCATCACTGATGTACTGTGGATCATCACTGAAGTATTGTGGATCATCACTGATGTACTGTGGATCATCACTAATGTACTGTGGATCATAACTGATGTACTGTAGATCATCACTGATGTACTATAGATCATCACTGGTGTACTATGTATATAGATCATCACTGATGTACTATGGACCATCACTGATGTACTATAGATCATCACTGATGTACTATGGACCATCACTGGTGTACTATGGATCATCACTGGTGTACTGTGGATCATCACTGGTGTACTATGGACCATCCCTGATGTACTGTGGATCATCACTGATGTACTGTGGATCATCACTGATGTACTATAGTTCATCACTGATGTACTATGGGCCATCACTGGTGTACTATGGATCATCACTGATGTACTATGGACCATCCCTGATGTACTGTGGATCATCACTGATGTACTATAGTTCATCACTGATGTACTATGGGCCATCACTGGTGTACTATGGATCATCACTGGTGTACTATGGATCATCACTGATGTACTATAGATCATCACTCATGTACTATAGCTCATCACTGATGTACTATGGACCATCACTGATGTACTATAGATCATCACTGATGTACTATGGACCATCACTGGTGTACTATGGATCATCACTGGTGTACTGTGGATCATCACTGGTGTACTGTGGATCATCACTGATGTACTGTGGATCATCACTGATGTACTATAGTTCATCACTGATGTACTATGGGCCATCACTGGTGTACTATGGATCATCACTGGTGTACTATGGATCATCACTGATGTACTATGGACCATCCCTGATGTACTGTGGATCATCACTGATATACTGTGGATCATCACTGATGTACTATGGATCATCACTGATGTACTGTGGATCATCACTGATGTACTATAGTTCATCACTGATGTACTATGGGCCATCACTGGTGTACTATGGATCATCACTGGTGTACTATGGATCATCACTGATGTACTATGGACCATCCCTGATGTACTGTGGATCATCACTGATGTACTATAGTTCATCACTGATGTACTATGGGCCATCACTGGTGTACTATGGATCATCACTGGTGCACTATGGATCATCACTGATGTACTATGGACCATCCCTGATGTACTATGGACCATCCCTGATGTACTGTGGATCATCACTGATGTACTGTGGATCATCACTGATGTACTATGGATCATCACTGATGTACTATGGGCCATCACTGGTGTACTATGGGCCATCACTGGTGTACTATAGATCATCACTGGTGTACTATGGACCATCACTGATGTACTATGGATCATCACTGATATACTGTGGACCATCCCTGATGTACTGTGGATCATCACTGATGTACTGTGGATCATCACTGAAGTATTGTGGATCATCACTGATGTACTGTGGATCATCACTGGTGTACTGTGTATCATAACTGATGTACTGTGGATCATCACTGATGTACTATAGATCATCACTGATGTACTATGGACCATCACTGATGTACTATAGATCATCACTGATGTACTATGGACCATCACTGGTGTACTATGGATCATCACTGGTGTACTGTGGATCATCACTGGTGTACTATGGACCATCCCTGATGTACTGTGGATCATCACTGATGTACTGTGGATCATCACTGATGTACTATAGTTCATCACTGATGTACTATGGGCCATCACTGGTGTACTATGGATCATCACTGGTGTACTATGGATCATCACTGATGTACTATGGACCATCCCTGATGTACTGTGGATCATCACTGATGTACTGTGGATCATCACTGATGTACTATGGATCATCACTGATGTACTGTGGATCATCACTGATGTACTATTGTTCATCACTGATGTACTATGGGCCATCACTGGTGTACTATGGATCATCACTGGTGTACTATGGATCATCACTGATGTACTATGGACCATCCCTGATGTACTGTGGATCATCACTGATGTACTATAGTTCATCACTGATGTACTATGGGCCATCACTGGTGTACTATGGATCATCACTGGTGTACTATGGATCATCACTGATGTACTATGGACCATCCCTGATGTACTGTGGATCATCACTGATGTACTGTGGATCATCACTGATGTACTATGGATCATCACTGATGTACTATGGGCCATCACTGGTGTACTATGGGCCATCACTGGTGTACTATGGATCATCACTGGTGTACTATGGATCATCACTGGTGTACTATGGACCATCACTGATGTACTATGGACCATCACTGATGTACTATGGATCATCACTGATATACTGTGGACCATCCCTGATGTACTGTGGATCATCACTGATGTACTGTGGATCATCACTGAAGTATTGTGGATCATCACTGATGTACTGTGGATCATCACTAATGTACTGTGGATCATAACTAATGTACTGTAGATCATCACTGATGTACTATAGATCATCACTGGTGTACTATGTATATAGATCATCACTGATGTACTATGGACCATCACTGATGTACTATAGATCATCACTGATGTACTATGGACCATCACTGGTGTACTATGGATCATCACTGGTGTACTGTGGATCATCACTGGTGTACTATGGACCATCCCTGATGTACTGTGGATCATCACTGATGTACTGTGGATCATCACTAATGTACTATAGTTCATTACTGATGTACTATGGGCCATCACTGGTGTACTATGGATCATCACTGGTGTACTATGGATCATCACTGGTGTACTGTGTATCATAACTGATGTACTGTGGATCATCACTGATGTACTATAGATCATCACTGATGTACTATGGACCATCACTGATGTACTATAGATCATCACTGATGTACTATGGACCATCACTGGTGTACTATGGATCATCACTGGTGTACTGTGGATCATCACTGGTGTACTATGGACCATCCCTGATGTACTGTGGATCATCACTGATGTACTGTGGATCATCACTGATGTACTATAGTTCATCACTGATGTACTATGGGCCATCACTGGTGTACTATGGATCATCACTGGTGTACTATGGATCATCACTGGTGTACTATGGATCATCACTGATGTACTATGGGCCATCACTGATGTACTATGGATCATCACTGATATACTGTGGACCATCCCTGATGTACTGTGGATCATCACTGATGTACTGTGGATCATCACTGAAGTATTGTGGATCATCACTGATGTACTGTGGATCATCACTGATGTACTGTGGATCATAACTGATGTACTATGGATCATCACTGATGTACTATGGGCCATCACTGGTGTACTATGGGCCATCACTGGTGTACTATGGATCATCACTGATATACTGTGGACCATCCCTGATGTACTGTGGATCATCACTGATGTACTGTGGATCATCACTGAAGTATTGTGGATCATCACTGATGTACTGTGGATCATCACTAATGTACTGTGGATCATAACCGATGTACTGTAGATCATCACTGATGTACTATAGATCATCACTGGTGTACTATGTATATAGATCATCACTGATGTACTATGGACCATCACTGATGTACTATAGATCATCACTGATGTACTATGGACCATCACTGGTGTACTATGGATCATCACTGGTGTACTGTGGATCATCACTGGTGTACTATGGACCATCCCTGATGTACTGTGGATCATCACTGATGTACTGTGGATCATCACTGATGTACTATAGTTCATCACTGATGTACTATGGGCCATCACCGGTGTACTATGGATCATCACTGGTGTACTATGGATCATCACTGGTGTACTATGGACCATCACTGATGTTCTATGGACCATCACTGATGTACTATGGATCATCACTGGTGTACTGTGGATCATCACTGGTGTACTATGGACCATCCCTGATGTACTGTGGATCATCACTGATGTACTGTGGATCATCACTGATGTACTATAGTTCATCACTGATGTACTATGGGCCATCACTGGTGTACTATGGATCATCACTGGTGTACTATGGATCATCACTGGTGTACTATGGATCATCACTGATGTACTATGGGCCATCACTGATGTACTATGGATCATCACTGATATACTGTGGACCATCCCTGATGTACTGTGGATCATCACTGATGTACTGTGGATCATCACTGAAGTATTGTGGATCATCACTGATGTACTGTGGATCATCACTGATGTACTGTGGATCATAACTGATGTACTATGGATCATCACTGATGTACTATGGGCCATCACTGGTGTACTATGGGCCATCACTGATGTACTATGGATCATCACTGATATACTGTGGACCATCCCTGATGTACTGTGGATCATCACTGATGTACTGTGGATCATCACTGAAGTATTGTGGATCATCACTGATGTACTGTGGATCATCACTAATGTACTGTGGATCATAACCGATGTACTGTAGATCATCACTGATGTACTATAGATCATCACTGGTGTACTATGTATATAGATCATCACTGATGTACTATGGACCATCACTGATGTACTATAGATCATCACTGATGTACTATGGACCATCACTGGTGTACTATGGATCATCACTGGTGTACTGTGGATCATCACTGGTGTACTATGGACCATCCCTGATGTACTGTGGATCATCACTGATGTACTGTGGATCATCACTGATGTACTATAGTTCATCACTGATGTACTATGGGCCATCACTGGTGTACTATGGATCATCACTGATGTACTATGGACCATCCCTGATGTACTGTGGATCATCACTGATGTACTATAGTTCATCACTGATGTACTATGGGCCATCACCGGTGTACTATGGATCATCACTGGTGTACTATGGATCATCACTGGTGTACTATGGACCATCACTGATGTTCTATGGACCATCACTGATGTACTATGGATCATCACTGATATACTGTGGACCATCCCTGATGTACTGTGGATCATCACTGATGTACTGTGGATCATCACTGAAGTATTGTGGATCATCACTGATGTACTGTGGATCATCACTAATGTACTGTGGATCATAACTGATGTACTGTAGATCATCACTGATGTACTATAGATCATCACTGGTGTACTATGTATATAGATCATCACTGATGTACTATGGACCATCACTGATGTACTATAGATCATCACTGATGTACTATGGACCATCACTGGTGTACTATGGATCATCACTGGTGTACTGTGGATCATCACTGGTGTACTATGGACCATCCCTGATGTACTGTGGATCATCACTGATGTACTGTGGATCATCACTGATGTACTATAGTTCATCACTGATGTACTATGGGCCATCACTGGTGTACTATGGATCATCACTGATGTACTATGGACCATCCCTGATGTACTGTGGATCATCACTGATGTACTATAGTTCATCACTGATGTACTATGGGCCATCACCGGTGTACTATGGATCATCACTGGTGTACTATGGATCATCACTGATGTACTATAGATCATCACTCATGTACTATAGCTCATCACTGATGTACTATGGACCATCACTGATGTACTATAGATCATCACTGATGTACTATGGACCATCACTGGTGTACTATGGATCATCACTGGTGTACTGTGGATCATCACTGGTGTACTGTGGATCATCACTGATGTACTGTGGATCATCACTGATGTACTATAGTTCATCACTGATGTACTATGGGCCATCACTGGTGTACTATGGATCATCACTGGTGTACTATGGATCATCACTGATGTACTATGGACCATCCCTGATGTACTGTGGATCATCACTGATGTACTATAGTTCATCACTGATGTACTATGGGCCATCACTGGTGTACTATGGATCATCACTGGTGTACTATGGATCATCACTGATGTACTATGGACCATCCCTGATGTACTGTGGATCATCACTGATGTACTGTGGATCATCACTGATGTACTATGGATCATCACTGATGTACTATGGGCCATCACTGGTGTACTATGGGCCATCACTGGTGTACTAAAGATCATCACTGGTGTACTATGGACCATCACTGTTGTACTATGGATCATCACTGATATACTGTGGACCATCCCTGATGTACTGTGGATCATCACTGATGTACTGTGGATCATCACTGAAGTATTGTGGATCATCACTGATGTACTGTGGATCATCACTGATGTACTGTGTATCATAACTGATGTACTGTGGATCATCACTGATGTACTATCGATCATCACTGATGTACTATGGACCATCACTGATGTACTATAGATCATCACTGATGTACTATGGACCATCACTGGTGTACTATGGATCATCACTGGTGTACTGTGGATCATCACTGGTGTACTATGGACCATCCCTGATGTACTGTGGATCATCACTGATGTACTGTGGATCATCACTGATGTACTGTGGATCATCACTGATGTACTATGGATCATCACTGATGTACTGTGGATCATCACTGATGTACTGTGGATCATCACTGGTGTACTATGGATCATCACTGGTGTACTGTGGATCATCACTGGTGTACTATGGACCATCCCTGATGTACTGTGGATCATCACTGATGTACTATGGGCCATCACTGGTGTACTATGGATCATCACTGGTGTACTATGGATCATCACTGATGTACTATGGACCATCCCTGATGTACTGTGGATCATCACTGATGTACTGTGGATCATCACTGATGTACTATGGATCATCACTGATGTACTGTGGATCATCACTGATGTACTATTGTTCATCACTGATGTACTATGGGCCATCACTGGTGTACTATGGATCATCACTGGTGTACTATGGATCATCACTGATGTACTATGGACCATCCCTGATGTACTGTGGATCATCACTGATGTACTATAGTTCATCACTGATGTACTATGGGCCATCACTGGTGTACTATGGATCATCACTGGTGTACTATGGATCATCACTGATGTACTATGGACCATCCCTGATGTACTATGGATCATCACTGATGTACTGTGGATCATCACTGATGTACTATGGATCATCACTGATGTACTATGGGCCATCACTGGTGTACTATGGGCCATCACTGGTGTACTATGGATCATCACTGGTGTACTATGGATCATCACTGGTGTACTATGGACCATCACTGATGTACTATGGACCATCACTGATGTACTATGGATCATCACTGATATACTGTGGACCATCCCTGATGTACTGTGGATCATCACTGATGTACTGTGGATCATCACTGAAGTATTGTGGATCATCACTGATGTACTGTGGATCATCACTAATGTACTGTGGATCATAACTGATGTACTGTAGATCATCACTGATGTACTATAGATCATCACTGGTGTACTATGTATATAGATCATCACTGATGTACTATGGACCATCAGTGATGTACTATAGATCATCACTGATGTACTATGGACCATCACTGGTGTACTATGGATCATCACTGGTGTACTGTGGATCATCACTGGTGTACTATGGACCATCCCTGATGTACTGTGGATCATCACTGATGTACTGTGGATCATCACTGATGTACTATAGTTCATCACTGATGTACTATGGGCCATCACTGGTGTACTATGGATCATCACTGGTGTACTATGGATCATCACTGATGTACTATGGACCATCCCTGATGTACTGTGGATCATCACTTATGTACTATAGTTCATCACTGATGTACTATGGGCCATCACTGGTGTACTATGGATCATCACTGGTGTACTATGGATCATCACTGATGTACTATGGACCATCCCTGATGTACTGTGGATCATCACTGATGTACTGTGGATCATCACTGGTGTACTATGGACCATCACTGATGTACTGTGGACCACCACTGATGTACTGTGGATCATCACTGATGTACTGTGGATCATCCCTGGTGTACTATGGAACATTACTGGTGTACTATGGATCATCACTGGTGTACTATGGATCATCACTGATGTACTATGGGCCATCACTGATGTACTATGGATCATCACTGATATACTGTGGACCATCCCTGATGTACTGTGGATCATCACTGATGTACTGTGGATCATCACTGAAGTATTGTGGATCATCACTGATGTACTGTGGATCATCACTGATGTACTGTGGATCATAACTGATGTACTGTGGATCATCACTGGTGTACTATGGATCATCACTGATGTACTATGGATCATCACTGATGTACTATGGACCATCACTGATGTACTATGGGCCATCACTGGTGTACTATGGATCATCACTGATGTACTGTGGATCATCACTGATGTACTGTGGGCCATCACTGATGTACTATGGATCATCACTGATATACTGTGGACCATCCCTGATGTATTGTGGATCATCACTGATGTACTGTGGGCCATCACTGATGTACTATGGATCATCACTGATATACTGTGGACCATCCCTGATGTATTGTGGATCATCACTGATGTACTGTGGATCATCACTGATGTACTATTAATTATCACTGAAGTACTATGGGCCATCACTGGTGTACTATGGATCATCACTGGTGTACTATGGATCATCACTGATGTACTATGGATCATCACTGATGTACTATGGATCATGACTGGTGTACTATGGATCATCACTGATGTACTGTGGATCATCCCTGATGTACTGTGGATCATCACTGATGTACTGTGGATCATCACTGATGTACTGTGGATCATCACGGATGTACTGAGGATCATCACTGATGTACTATGGATCATCACTGATGTACCTTGGATCATCACTGATGTACTGTGGATCATCACTGATGTACTGTGGATCATCACTGATGTACTATAGATCATCACTGTAGTACTATGGGCCATGACTGGTGTACTATGGATCATCACTGATGTACTATGGATCATCACTGATGTATTATGGATCATCACTGATGTACTATGAGCCATCACTGATGTACTATGGATCATCACTGGTGTACTATGGATCATCACTGGTGTACTATGGATCATCACTGATGTACTATGAGCCATCACTGATGTACTATGGATCATCACTGGTGTACTATGGATCATCACTGATGTACTATGGATCATCACTGATGTACTATGAGCCATCACTGATGTACTATGGGCCATCCCTGGTGTACTATGGATCATCACTGATGTACTGTGGATCATCACTGATGTACTATGGGACATCACTGGTGTACTATGGGCCATCACTGGTGTACTATGGATCATCACTGGTGTACTATGGGCCATCACTGGTGTACTATGGGCCATCACTGGTGTACTATGGATCATCACTGGTGTACTATGGACCATCACTGATGTACTATGGCTCATCACTGATATACTGTGAACCATCCCTGATATACTGTGGATCATCCCTGATGTACTGTGGATCATCACTGATCTACTGTGGGCCATCACAGGTGTACTGTGGGCCATCACAGGTGTACTATGGAGCATCACTGATGTGCTATGGATCATCACTGGTGTACTATGGATCATCACTGATGTACTGTGGACCATCCCTGATGTACTATAGATCATCACTGATGTACTGTGGATCATCACTGATGTACTATGGGCCATCACTGGTGTACTATGGGCCATCACTGGTGTACTATGGATCATCACTGGATTACTATGGATCATCCCTGGTGTACTATGGACCATCAGTGATGTGCTTTGGGCCATCACTGGTGTACTATGGATCATCACTGATGTACTGTGGACCATCCCTGATGTACTGTGGATCATCACTGATGTACTATGGATCATCACTGATGTACTATGGACCATCACTGGTGTACTATGGACCATCACTGGTGTACTATGGATCATCACTGATGTACTGTGGATCATCACTGATGTACTGTGGGCCATCACTGATGTACTATGGATCATCACTGATATACTGTGGACAATCCCTGATGTATTGTGGATCATCACTGATGTACTGTGGATCATCACTGAAGTACTATGGGCCATCACTGGTGTACTATGGATCATCACTGGTGTACTATGGGCCATCACTGGTGTACTATGGATCATCACTGATGTACTATGGATCATCACTGATGTACTATGGATCATGACTGGTTTACTATGGATCATCACTGATGTACTGTGGACCATCCCTGATGTCCTGTGGATCATCACTGATGTACTGTGGATCATCACTGATGTACTGTGGATCATCACTGATGTACTGTGGATCATCACTGATGTACTGAGGATCATCACTGATGTACTATGGATCATCACTGATGTACCGTGGATCATCACTGATGTACCGTGGATCATCACTGATGTACTGTGGATCATCACTGATGTACTATAGATCATCACTGAAGTACTATGGGCCATCACTGGTGTACTATGGATCATCACTGATGTATTATGGATCATCACTGATGTACTATGAGCCATCACTGATGTACTATGGATCATCACTGGTGTACTATAGATCATCACTGATGTACTATGGATCATCACTGATATACTATGAGCCATCACTGATGTACTATGGATCATCACTGGTGTACTATGGATCATCACTGATGTACTATGGATCATCACTGATGTACTATGAGCCATCACTGATGTACTATGGGCCATCCCTGGTGTACTATGGATCATCACTGATGTACTGTGGATCATCACTGATGTACTATGGGACATCACTGGTATACTATGGGCCATCTCTGGTGTACTATGGATCATCACTGGTGTACTATGGGCCATCACTGGTGAACTATGGATCATCACTGGTGTACTATGGACCATCACTGATTTACTATGGACCATCACTGATGTACTGTGGATCATCACTGATGTACTGTGGGTCATCCCTGGTGTACTATGGATCATCACTGGTGTAATATGGATCATCACTGATGTACTATGGGCCATCACTGATGTACTATGGATCATCACTGATGTACTGTGGACCATCCCTGATGTACTGTGGATCATCACTGATGTACTATGGACCATCCCTGATGTACTATGGACCATCCCTGATGTACTGTGAATCATCACTGGTGTACTGTGGATCATCACTGATGTACTATAGATCATCACTGATGTACTGTGGATCATCACTGATGTACTATGGGCCATCACTGGTGTACTATGGGCCATCACTGGTGTACTATGGATCATCACTGATGTACTGTGGATCATCCCTGATGTACTGTGGGCCATCACTGATGTACTATGGATCATCACTGATGTACTATGGATCATGACTGGTGTACTATGGATCATCACTGATGTACTGTGGACCATCCCTGATGTACTGTGGATCATCACTGATGTACTGTGGATCATCACTGATGTACTGTGGATCATCACTGATGTACTATGGATCATCCCTGATGTACTATGGACCATCCCTGATGTACTGTGGATCATCACTGATGTACTATATATCATCACTGATGTACTATGGGCCATCACTGGTGTACTATGGATCATCACTGGTGTACTATGGATCATCACTGATGTACTATGGACCATCCCTGATGTACTGTGGATCATCACTGATGTACTGTGGATCATCACTGGTGTACTATGGATCATCACTGATGTACTGTGGATCATCACTGATGTACTATAGTTCATCACTGATGTACTATGGGCCATCACTGGTGTACTATGGATCATCACTGGTGTACTATGGATCATCACTGAAGTACTATGGACCATCCCTGATGTACTGTGGATCATCACTGATGTACTATAGTTCATCACTGATGTACTATGGGCCATCACTGGTGTACTATGGATCATCACTGGTGTACTATGGATCATCACTGATGTACTATGGACCATCCCTGATGTACTGTGGATCATCACTGATGTACTGTGGATCATCACTGATGTACTATGGATCATCACTGATGTACTATGGGCCATCACTGGTGTACTATGGGCCATCACTGGTGTACTATGGATCATCACTGGTGTACTATGGATCATCACTAGTGTACTATGGACCATCACTGATGTACTATGGACCATCACTGATGTACTATGGATCATCACTGATATACTGTGGACCATCCCTGATGTACTGTGGATCATCACTGATGTACTGTGGATCATCACTGAAGTATTGTGGATCATCACTGATGTACTGTGGATCATCACTGATGTACTGTGTATCATAACTGATGTACTGTGGATCATCACTGATGTACTATAGATCATCACTGATGTACTATGGACCATCACTGATGTACTATAGATCATCACTGATGTACTATGGACCATCACTGGTGTACTATGGATCATCACTGGTGTACTGTGGATCATCACTGGTGTACTATGGACCATCCCTGATGTACTGTGGATCATCACTGATGTACTGTGGATCATCACTGATGTACTATAGTTCATCACTGATGTACTATGGGCCATCACTGGTGTACTATGGATCATCACTGGTGTACTATGGATCATCACTGATGTACTATGGACCATCCCTGATGTACTGTGGATCATCACTGATGTACTATGGATCATCACTGATGTACTGTGGATCATCACTGATGTACTATGGATCATCACTGATGTACTGTGGATCATCACTGATGTACTATGGGCCATCACTGGTGTACTATGGGCCATCACTGGTGTACTATGGATCATCACTGATCTACTATGGATCATCACTGATGTACTATGGACCATCACTGATGTACTATGGGCCATCACTGGTGTACTATGGATCATCACCGATGTACTGTGGACCATCCCTGATGTACTGTGGACCATCACTGATGTACTGTGGATCATCACTGATGTACTATGGATCATCACTGATGTACTATGGATCATCACTGATGTACTATAGATCATCACTGATGTACTATGGACCATCACTGATGTACTATAGATCATCACTGATGTACTATGGACCATCACTGGTGTACTATGGATCATCACTGGTGTACTGTGGATCATCACTGGTGTACTATGGACCATCCCTGATGTACTGTGGATCATCACTGATGTACTGTGGATCATCACTGATGTACTATAGTTCATCACTGATGTACTATGGGCCATCACTGGTGTACTATGGATCATCACTGGTGTACTATGGATCATCACTGATGTACTATGGACCATCCCTTATGTACTGTGGATCATCACTGATGTACTGTGGATCATCACTGATGTACTATAGTTCATCACTGATGTACTATGGGCCATCACTGGTGTTCTATGGATCATCACTGATGTACTATGGATCATCACTGATGTGCTATGGACCATCCCTGATGTACTGTGGATCATCACTGATGTACTATAGTTCATCACTGATGTACTATGGGCCATCACTGGTGTACTATGGATCATCACTGGTGTACTATGGATCATCACTGATGTACTATAGATCATCACTGATGTACTATAGCTCATCACTGATGTACTATGGACCATCACTGATGTACTATAGATCATCACTGATGTACTATGGACCATCACTGGTGTACTATGGATCATAACTGGTGTACTGTGGATCATCACTGGTGTACTATGGACCATCCCTGATGTACTGTGGATCATCACTGATGTACTGTGGATCATCACTGATGTACTATAGTTCATCACTGATGTACTATGGGCCATCACTGGTGTACTATGGATCATCACTGGTGTACTATGGATCATCACTGATGTACTATGGACCATCCCTGATGTACTGTGGATCATCACTGATGTACTGTGGATCATCACTGATGTACTATGGATCATCACTGATGTACTGTGGATCATCACTGATGTACTATGGGCCATCACTGGTGTACTATGGGCCATCACTGGTGTACTATGGATCATCACTGATGTACTATGGATCATCACTGATGTACTATGGACCATCACTGATGTACTATGGGCCATCACTGGTGTACTATGGATCATCACTGATGTACTGTGGACCATCCCTGATGTACTGTGGACCATCACTGATGTACTGTGGATCATCACTGATGTACTATGGATCATCACTGATGTACTATAGATCATCACTGATGTACTATAGATCATCACTGATGTACTATGGACCATCACTGATGTACTATAGATCATCACTGATATACTATGGACCATCACTGGTGTACTATGGATCATCACTGGTGTACTGTGGATCATCACTGGTGTACTATGGACCATCCCTGGTGTACTGTGGATCATCACTGATGTACTGTGGATCATCACTGATGTACTATAGTTCATCACTGATGTACTATGGGCCATCACTGGTGTACTATGGATCATCACTGGTGTACTATGGATTATCACTGATGTACTATGGACCATCCCTGATGTACTGTGGATCATCACTGATGTACTGTGGATCATCACTGATGTACTATGGATCATCACTGATGTACTGTGGATCATCACTGATGTACTATAGTTCATCACTGATGTACTATGGGCCATCACTGGTTTACTATGGATCATTACTGGTGTACTATGGATCATCACTGATGTACTATGGACCATCCCTGATGTACTGTGGATCATCACTGATGTACTATAGTTCATCACTGATGTACTATGGGCCATCACTGGTGTACTATGGATCATCACTGGTGTACTATGGATCATCACTGATGTACTATAGATCATCACTCATGTACTATAGCTCATCACTGATGTACTATGGACCATCACTGATGTACTATAGATCATCACTGATGTACTATGGACCATCACTGGTGTACTTTGGATCATCACTGGTGTACTGTGGATCATCACTGGTGTACTGTGGATCATCACTGGTGTACTGTGGATCATCACTGATGTACTGTGGATCATCACTGATGTACTATAGTTCATCACTGATGTACTATGGGCCATCACTGGTGTACTATGGATCATCACTGGTGTACTATGGATCATCACTGATGTACTATGGACCATCCCTGATGTACTGTGGATCATCACTGATATACTGTGGATCATCACTGATGTACTATGGATCATCACTGATGTACTGTGGATCATCACTGATGTACTATAGTTCATCACTGATGTACTATGGGCCATCACTGGTGTACTATGGATCATCACTGGTGTACTATGGATCATCACTGATGTACTATGGACCATCCCTGATGTACTGTGGATCATCACTGATGTACTATAGTTCATCACTGATGTACTATGGGCCATCACTGGTGTACTATGGATCATCACTGGTGTACTATGGATCATCACTGATGTACTATGGACCATCCCTAATGTACTGTGGATCATCACTGATGTACTGTGGATCATCACTGATGTACTATGGATCATCACTGATGTACTATGGGCCATCACTGGTGTACTATGGGCCATCACTGGTGTACTATAGATCATCACTGGTGTACTATGGACCATCACTGATGTACTATGGATCATCACTGATATACTGTGGACCATCCCTGATGTACTGTGGATCATCACTGATGTACTGTGGATCATCACTGAAGTATTGTGGATCATCACTGATGTACTGTGGATCATCACTGATGTACTGTGTATCATAACTGATGTACTGTGGATCATCACTGATGTACTATAGATCATCACTGATGTACTATGGACCATCACTGATGTACTATAGATCATCACTGATGTACTATGGACCATCACTGGTGTACTATGGATCATCACTGGTGTACTGTGGATCATCACTGGTGTACTATGGACCATCCCTGATGTACTGTGGATCATCACTGATGTACTGTGGATCATCACTGATGTACTATAGTTCATCACTGATGTACTATAGGCCATCACTGATGTACTGTGGATCATCACTGATGTACTATAGTTCATCACTGATGTACTATGGGCCATCACTGATGTACTATGGATCATCACTGATGTACTATAGTTCATCACTGATGTACTATGGGCCATCACTGATGTACTATGGATCATCACTGATGTACTATGGACCATCCCTGATGTACTGTGGATCATCACTGATGTACTGTGGATCATCACTGATGTACTATGGATCATCACTGATGTACTATGGATCATCACTGATATACTGTGGACCATCCCTGATGTACTGTGGATCATCACTGATGTACTGTGGATCATCACTGAACTATTGTGGATCATCACTGATGTACTGTGGATCATCACTAATGTACTGTGGATCATAACTGATGTACTGTAGATCATCACTGATGTACTATAGATCATCACTGGTGTACTATGTATATAGATCATCACTGATGTACTATGGACCATCACTGATGTACTATAGATCATCACTGATGTACTATGGACCATCACTGGTGTACTATGGATCATCACTGGTGTACTGTGGATCATCACTGGTGTACTATGGACCATCCCTGATGTACTGTGGATCATCACTGATGTACTGTGGATCATCACTGATGTACTATAGTTCATCACTGATGTACTATGGGCCATCACTGGTGTACTATGGATCATCACTGATGTACTATGGACCATCCCTGATGTACTGTGGATCATCACTGATGTACTATAGTTCATCACTGATGTACTATGGGCCATCACTGGTGTACTATGGATCATCACTGGTGTACTATGGATCATCACTGATGTACTATAGATCATCACTCATGTACTATAGCTCATCACTGATGTACTATGGACCATCACTGATGTACTATAGATCATCACTGATGTACTATGGACCATCATTGGTGTACTATGGATCATCACTGGTGTACTGTGGATCATCACTGGTGTACTGTGGATCATCACTGATGTACTGTGGATCATCACTGATGTACTATAGTTCATCACTGATGTACTATGGGCCATCACTGGTGTACTATGGATCATCACTGGTGTACTATGGATCATCACTGATGTACTATGGACCATCCCTGATGTACTGTGGATCATCACTGATATACTGTGGATCATCACTGATGTACTATGGATCATCACTGATGTACTGTGGATCATCACTGATGTACTATAGTTCATCACTGATGTACTATGGGCCATCACTGGTGTACTATGGATCATCACTGGTGTACTATGGATCATCACTGATGTACTATGGACCATCCCTGATGTACTGTGGATCATCACTGATGTACTATAGTTCATCACTGATGTACTATGGGCCATCACTGGTGTACTATGGATCATCACTGGTGTACTATGGATCATCACTGATGTACTATGGACCATCCCTGATGTACTGTGGATCATCACTGATGTACTGTGGATCATCACTGATGTACTATGGATCATCACTGATGTACTATGGGCCATCACTGGTGTACTATGGGCCATCACTGGTGTACTATAGATCATCACTGGTGTACTATGGACCATCACTGATGTACTATGGATCATCACTGATATACTGTGGACCATCCCTGATGTACTGTGGATCATCACTGATGTACTGTGGATCATCACTGAAGTATTGTGGATCATCACTGATGTACTGTGGATCATCACTGATGTACTGTGTATCATAACTGATGTACTGTGGATCATCACTGATGTACTATAGATCATCACTGATGTACTATGGACCATCACTGATGTACTATAGATCATCACTGATGTACTATGGACCATCACTGGTGTACTATGGATCATCACTGGTGTACTGTGGATCATCACTGGTGTACTATGGACCATCCCTGATGTACTGTGGATCATCACTGATGTACTGTGGATCATCACTGATGTACTATAGTTCATCACTGATGTACTATGGGCCATCACTGGTGTACTATGGATCATCACTGGTGTACTATGGATCATCACTGATGTACTATGGACCATCCCTGATGTACTGTGGATCATCACTGATGTACTGTGGATCATCACTGATGTACTATGGATCATCACTGATGTACTGTGGATCATCACTGATGTACTATTGTTCATCACTGATGTACTATGGGCCATCACTGGTGTACTATGGATCATCACTGGTGTACTATGGATCATCACTGATGTACTATGGACCATCCCTGATGTACTGTGGATCATCACTGATGTACTATAGTTCATCACTGATGTACTATGGGCCATCACTGGTGTACTATGGATCATCACTGGTGTACTATGGATCATCACTGATGTACTATGGACCATCCCTGATGTACTGTGGATCATCACTGATGTACTGTGGATCATCACTGATGTACTATGGATCATCACTGATGTACTGTGGATCATCACTGATGTACTATTGTTCATCACTGATGTACTATGGGCCATCACTGGTGTACTATGGATCATCACTGGTGTACTATGGATCATCACTGATGTACTATGGACCATCCCTGATGTACTGTGGATCATCACTGATGTACTATAGTTCATCACTGATGTACTATGGGCCATCACTGGTGTACTATGGATCATCACTGGTGTACTATGGATCATCACTGATGTACTATGGACCATCCCTGATGTACTGTGGATCATCACTGATGTACTGTGGATCATCACTGATGTACTATGGATCATCACTGATGTACTATGGGCCATCACTGGTGTACTATGGATCATCACTGGTGTACTATGGATCATCACTGGTGTACTATGGACCATCACTGATGTACTATGGACCATCACTGATGTACTATGGATCATCACTGATATACTGTGGACCATCCCTGATGTACTGTGGATCATCACTGATGTACTGTGGATCATCACTGAAGTATTGTGGATCATCACTGATGTACTGTGGATCATCACTAATGTACTGTGGATCATAACTGATGTACTGTAGATCATCACTGATGTACTATAGATCATCACTGGTGTACTATGTATATAGATCATCACTGATGTACTATGGACCATCACTGATGTACTATAGATCATCACTGATGTACTATGGACCATCACTGGTGTACTATGGATCATCACTGGTGTACTGTGGATCATCACTGGTGTACTATGGACCATCCCTGATGTACTGTGGATCATCACTGATGTACTGTGGATCATCACTGATGTACTATAGTTCATCACTGATGTACTATGGGCCATCACTGGTGTACTATGGATCATCACTGGTGTACTATGGATCATCACTGATGTACTATGGACCATCCCTGATGTACTGTGGATCATCACTGATGTACTATAGTTCATCACTGATGTACTATGGGCCATCACTGGTGTACTATGGATCATCACTGGTGTACTATGGAACATCACTGATGTACTATGGACCATCCCTGATGTACTGTGGATCATCACTGATGTACTGTGGATCATCATTGATGTACTATGGATCATCACTGATGTACTATGGGCCATCACTGGTGTACTACGGGCCATCACTGGTGTACTATGGATCATCACTGGTGTACTATGGATCATCACTGGTGTACTATGGACCATCACTGATGTACTGTGGACCACCACTGATGTACTGTGGATCATCACTGATGTACTGTGGATCATCCCTGGTGTACTATGGAACATTACTGGTGTACTATGGATCATCACTGGTGTACTATGGATCATCACTGATGTACTATGGGCCATCACTGATGTACTATGGATCATCACTGATATACTGTGGACCATCCCTGATGTACTGTGGATCATCACTGATGTACTGTGGATCATCACTGAAGTATTGTGGATCATCACTGATGTACTGTGGATCATCACTGATGTACTGTGGATCATAACTGATGTACTGTGGATCATCACTGGTGTACTATGGATCATCACTGATGTACTATGGATCATCACTGATGTACTATGGACCATCACTGATGTACTATGGGCCATCACTGGTGTACTATGGATCATCACTGATGTACTGTGGATCATCACTGATGTACTGTGGGCCATCACTGATGTACTATGGATCATCACTGATATACTGTGGACCATCCCTGATGTATTGTGGATCATCACTGATGTACTGTGGATCATCACTGATGTACTATTAATTATCACTGAAGTACTATGGGCCATCACTGGTGTACTATGGATCATCACTGATGTACTATGGATCATCACTGATGTACTATGGATCATGACTGGTGTACTATGGATCATCACTGATGTACTGTGGACCATTCCTGATGTACTGTGGATCATCACTGATGTACTGTGGATCATCACTGATGTACTGTGGATCATCACTGATGTACTGAGGATCATCACTGATGTACTATGGATCATCACTGATGTACCTTGGATCATCACTGATGTACTGTGGATCATCACTGATGTACTGTGGATCATCACTGATGTACTATAGATCATCACTGTAGTACTATGGGCCATGACTGGTGTACTATGGATCATCACTGATGTACTATGGATCATCACTGATGTATTATGGATCATCACTGATGTACTATGAGCCATCACTGATGTACTATGGATCATCACTGGTGTACTATGGATCATCACTGATGTACTATGAGCCATCACTGATGTACTATGGATCATCACTGGTGTACTATGGATCATCACTGATGTACTATGGATCATCACTGATGTACTATGAGCCATCACTGATGTACTATGGGCCATCCCTGGTGTACTATGGATCATCACTGATCTACTGTGGATCATCACTGATGTACTATGGGACATCACTGGTGTACTATGGGCCATCACTGGTGTACTATGGATCATCACTGGTGTACTATGGGCCATCACTGGTGTACTATGGATCATCACTGGTGTACTATGAACCATCACTGATGTACTATGGCTCATCACTGATGTACTGTGGATCATCACTGATGTACTATAGTTCATCACTGATGTACTATGGGCCATCACTGGTGTACTATGGATCATCACTGGTGTACTATGGATCATCACTGATGTACTATGGATCATCACTGATGTACTATGGACCATCCCTGATGTACTGTGGATCATCACTGATGTACTGTGGATCATCACTGATGTACTATGGATCATCACTGATGTACTGTGGATCATCACTGATGTACTATTGTTCATCACTGATGTACTATGGGCCATCACTGGTGTACTATGGATCATCACTGGTGTACTATGGATCATCACTGATGTACTATGGACCATCCCTGATGTACTGTGGATCATCACTGATGTACTATAGTTCATCACTGATGTACTATGGGCCATCACTGGTGTACTATGGATCATCACTGGTGTACTATGGATCATCACTGATGTACTATGGACCATCCCTGATGTACTGTGGATCATCACTGATGTACTGTGGATCATCACTGATGTACTATGGATCATCACTGATGTACTATGGGCCATCACTGGTGTACTATGGGCCATCACTGGTGTACTATGGATCATCACTGGTGTACTATGGACCATCCCTGATGTACTATGGATCATCACTGATGTACTGTGGATCATCACTGATGTACTATAGTTCATCACTGATGTACTATGGGCCATCACTGGTGTACTATGGATCATCACTGGTGTACTATGGATCATCACTGATGTACTATGGACCATCACTGATGTACTATGGATCATCACTGATATACTGTGGACCATCCCTGATGTACTGTGGATCATCACTGATGTACTGTGGATCATCACTGAAGTATTGTGGATCATCACTGATGTACTGTGGATCATCACTAATGTACTGTGGATCATAACTGATGTACTGTAGATCATCACTGATGTACTATAGATCATCACTGGTGTACTATGTATATAGATCATCACTGATGTACTATGGACCATCACTGGTGTACTATGGATCATCACTGATGTACTATGGATCATCACTGATGTACTATGAGCCATCACTGATGTACTATGGGCCATCCCTGGTGTACTATGGATCATCACTGATGTACTGTGGATCATCACTGATGTACTATGGGACATCACTGGTGTACTATGGGCCATCACTGGTGTACTATGGATCATCACTGGTGTACTATGGGCCATCACTGGTGTACTATGGATCATCACTGGTGTACTATGAACCATCACTGATGTACTATGGCTCATCACTGATGTACTGTGGATCATCACTGATGTACTATAGTTCATCACTGATGTACTATGGGCCATCACTGGTGTATTATGGATCATCAATGGTGTACTATGGATCATCACTGATGTACTATGGATCATCACTGATGTACTATGGACCATCCCTGATGTACTGTGGATCATCACTGATGTACTGTGGATCATCACTGATGTACTATGGATCATCACTGATGTACTGTGGATCATCACTGATGTACTATTGTTCATCACTGATGTACTATGGGCCATCACTGGTGTACTATGGATCATCACTGGTGTACTATGGATCATCACTGATGTACTATGGACCATCCCTGATGTACTGTGGATCATCACTGATGTACTATAGTTCATCACTGATGTACTATGGGCCATCACTGGTGTACTATGGATCATCACTGGTGTACTATGGATCATCACTGATGTACTATGGACCATCCCTGATGTACTGTGGATCATCACTGATGTACTGTGGATCATCACTGATGTACTATGGGCCATCACTGGTGTACTATGGGCCATCACTGGTGTACTATGGATCATCACTGGTGTACTATGGACCATCCCTGATGTACTGTGGATCATCACTGATGTACTGTGGATCATCACTGATGTACTATAGTTCATCACTGATGTACTATGGGCCATCACTGGTGTACTATGGATCATCACTGGTGTACTATGGATCATCACTGATGTACTATGGACCATCACTGATGTACTATGGATCATCACTGATATACTGTGGACCATCCCTGATGTACTGTGGATCATCACTGATGTACTGTGGATCATCACTGAAGTATTGTGGATCAACACTGATGTACTGTGGATCATCACTAATGTACTGTGGATCATAACTGATGTACTGTAGATCATCACTGATGTACTATAGATCATCACTGGTGTACTATGTATATAGATCATCACTGATGTACTATGGACCAACACTGGTGTACTATGGATCATCACTGGTGTACTGTGGATCATCACTGGTGTACTATGGACCATCCCTGATGTACTGTGGATCATCACTGATGTACTGTGGATCATCACTGATGTACTATAGTTCATCACTGATGTACTATGGGCCATCACTGGTGTACTATGGATCATCACTGGTGTACTATGGATCATCACTAATGTACTATGGACCATCCCTGATGTACTGTGGATCATCACTGATGTACTATAGTTCATCACTGATGTACTATGGGCCATCACTGGTGTACTATGGATCATCATTGGTGTACTATGGAACATCACTGATGTACTATGGACCATCCCTGATGTACTGTGGATCATCACTGATGTACTGTGGATCATCATTGATGTACTATGGATCATCACTGATGTACTATGGGCCATCGCTGGTGTACTACGGGACATCACTGGTGTACTATGGATCATCACTGGTGTACTATGGATCATCACTGGTGTACTATGGACCATCACTGATGTACTGTGGACCACCACTGATGTACTGTGGATCATCACTGGTGTACTGTGGATCATCCCTGGTGTACTATGGAACATTACTGGTGTACTATGGATCATCACTGGTGTACTATGGATCATCACTGATGTACTATGGGCCATCACTGATGTACTATGGATCATCACTGATATACTGTGGACCATCCCTGATTTACTGTGGATCATCACTGATGTACTGTGGATCATCACTGAAGTATTGTGGATCATCACTGATGTACTGTGGATCATCACTGATGTACTGTGGATCATAACTGATGTACTGTGGATCATCACTGGTGTACTATGGATCATCACTGATGTACTATGGATCATCACTGATGTACTATGGACCATCACTGATGTACTATGGGCCATCACTGGTGTACTATGGATCATCACTGATGTACTGTGGATCATCACTGATGTACTGTGGGCCATCACTGATGTACTATGGATCATCACTGATATACTGTGGACCATCCCTGATGTATTGTGGATCATCACTGATGTACTGTGGATCATCACTGATGTACTATTAATTATCACTGAAGTACTATGGGCCATCACTGGTGTACTATGGATCATCACTGGTGTACTATGGATCATCACTGATGTACTATGGATCATCACTGATGTACTATGGATCATGACTGGTGTACTATGGATCATCACTGATGTACTGTGGACCATCCCTGATGTACTGTGGATCATCACTGATGTACTGTGGATCATCACTGATGTACTGTGGATCATCACTGATGTACTGAGGATCATCACTGATGTACTATGGATCATCACTGATGTACCTTGGATCATCACTGATGTACTGTGGATCATCACTGATGTACTGTGGATCATCACTGATGTACTATAGATCATCACTGTAGTACTATGGGCCATGACTGGTGTACTATGGATCATCACTGATGTACTATGGATCATCACTGATGTATTATGGATCATCACTGATGTACTATGAGCCATCACTGATGTACTATGGATCATCACTGGTGTACTATGGATCATCACTGATGTACTATGAGCCATCACTGATGTACTATGGATCATCACTGGTGTACTATGGATCATCACTGATGTACTATGGATCATCACTGATGTACTATGAGCCATCACTGATGTACTATGGGCCATCCCTGGTGTACTATGGATCATCACTGATGTACTGTGGATCATCACTGATGTACTATGGGACATCACTGGTGTACTATGGGCCATCACTGGTGTACTATGGATCATCACTGGTGTACTATGGGCCATCACTGGTGTACTATGGATCATCACTGGTGTACTATGGACCATCACTGATGTACTATGGCTCATCACTGATATACTGTGGACCATCCCTGATATACTGTGGATCATCCCTGATGTACTGTGGATCATCACTGATCTACTGTGGGCCATCACAGGTGTACTGTGGGCCATCACAGGTGTACTATGGAGCATCACTGATGTACTATGGATCATCACTGCTGTACTATGGATCATCACTGATGTACTGTGGACCATCCCTGATGTACTATAGATCATCACTGATGTACTGTGGATCATCACTGATGTACTATGGGCCATCACTGGTGTACTATGGGCCATCACTGGTGTACTATGGATCATCACTGGATTACTATGGATCATCCCTGGTGTACTATGGACCATCACTGATGTGCTTTGGGCCATCACTGGTGTACTATGGATCATCACTGATGTACTGTGGACCATCCCTGATGTACTGTGGATCATCACTGATGTACTATGGATCATCACTGATGTACTATGGACCATCACTGGTGTACTATGGACCATCACTGGTGTACTATGGATCATCACTGATGTACTGTGGATCATCACTGATGTACTGTGGGCCATCACTGATGTACTATGGATCATCACTGATATACTGTGGACAATCCCTGATGTATTGTGGATCATCACTGATGTACTGTGGATCATCACTGATGTACTATAGATCATCACTGAAGTACTATGGGCCATCACTGGTGTACTATGGATCATCACTGGTGTACTATGGGCCATCACTGGTGTACTATGGATCATCACTGATGTACTATGGATCATCACTGATGTACTATGGATCATGACTGGTTTACTATGGATCATCACTGATGTACTGTGGACCATCCCTGATGTCATGTGGATCATCACTGATGTACTGTGGATCATCACTGATGTACTGTGGATCATCATTGATGTACTGAGGATCATCACTGATGTACTATGGATCATCACTGATGTACCGTGGATCATCACTGATGTACTGTGGATCATCACTGATGTACTGTGGATCATCACTGATGTACTATAGATCATCACTGAAGTACTATGGGCCATCACTGGTGTACTATGGATCATCACTGATGTATTATGGATCATCACTGATGTACTATGAGCCATCACTGATGTACTATGGATCATCACTGGTGTACTATGGATCATCACTGATGTACTATGGATCATCACTGATGTACTATGAGCCATCACTGATGTACTATGGATCATCACTGGTGTACTATGGATCGTCACTGATGTACTATGGATCATCACTGATGTACTATGAGCCATCACTGATGTACTATGGGCCATCCCTGGTGTACTATGGATCATCACTGATGTACTGTGGATCATCACTGATGTACTATGGGACATCACTGGTATACTATGGGCCATCTCTGGTGTACTATGGATCATCACTGGTGTACTATGGGCCATCACTGGTGAACTATGTATCATCACTGGTGTACTATGGACCATCACTGATTTACTATGGACCATCACTGATGTACTGTGGATCATCACTGATGTACTGTGGGTCATCCCTGGTGTACTATGGATCATCACTGGTGTAATATGGATCATCACTGATGTACTATGGGCCATCACTGATGTACTATGGATCATCACTGATGTACTGTGGACCATCCCTGATGTACTGTGGATCATCACTGATGTACTATGGACCATCCCTGATGTACTATGGACCATCCCTGATGTACTGTGAATCATCACTGGTGTACTGTGGATCATCACTGATGTACTATAGATCATCACTGATGTACTGTGGATCATCACTGATGTACTATGGGCCATCACTGGTGTACTATGGGCCATCACTGGTGTACTATGGATCATCACTGATGTACTGTGGATCATCCCTGATGTACTGTGGGCCATCACTGATGTACTGTGGATCATCACTGATGTACTATGGATCATCACTGATGTACTATGGGCCATCACTGGTGTACTATGGGCCATCACTGGTGTACTATAGATCATCACTGGTGTACTATGGACCATCACTGATGTACTATGGATCATCACTGATATACTGTGGACCATCCCTGATGTACTGTGGATCATCACTGATGTACTGTGGATCATCACTGAAGTATTGTGGATCATCACTGATGTACTGTGGATCATCACTGATGTACTGTGTATCATAACTGATGTACTGTGGATCATCACTGATGTACTATAGATCATCACTGATGTACTATGGACCATCACTGATGTACTATAGATCATCACTGATGTACTATGGACCATCACTGGTGTACTATGGATCATCACTGGTGTACTGTGAATCATCACTGGTGTACTATGGACCATCCCTGATGTACTGTGGATCATCACTGATGTACTGTGGATCATCACTGATGTGCTATAGTTCATCACTGATGTACTATGGGCCATCACTGGTGTACTATGGATCATCACTGGTGTACTATGGATCATCACTGATGTATTATGGACCATCCCTGATGTACTGTGGATCATCACTGATGTACTGTGGATCATTACTGATGTACTATGGATCATCACTGATGTACTGTGGATCATCACTGATGTACTATTGTTCATCACTGATGTACTATGGGCCATCACTGGTGTACTATGGATCATCACTGGTGTACTATGGATCATCACTGATGTACTATGGACCATCCCTGATGTACTGTGGATCATCACTGATGTACTATAGTTCATCACTGATGTACTATGGGCCATCACTGGTGTACTATGGATCATCACTGGTGTACTATGGATCATCACTGATGTACTATGGACCATCCCTGATGTACTGTGGATCATCACTGATGTACTGTGGATCATCACTGATGTACTATGGATCATCACTGATGTACTATGGGCCATCACTGGTGTACTATGGGCCATCACTGGTGTACTATGGATCATCACTGGTGTACTATGGATCATCACTGGTGTACTATGGACCATCACTGATGTACTATGGATCATCACTGATATACTGTGGACCATCCCTGATGTACTGTGGATCATCACTGATGTACTGTGGATCATCACTGAAGTATTGTGGATCATCACTGATGTACTGTGGATCATCACTAATGTACTGTGGATCATAACTGATGTACTGTAGATCATCACTGATGTACTATAGATCATCACTGGTGTACTATGTATATAGATCATCACTGATGTACTATGGACCATCACTGATGTACTATAGATCATCACTGATGTACTATGGACCATCACTGGTGTACTATGGATCATCACTGGTGTACTGTGGATCATCACTGGTGTACTATGGACCATCCCTGATGTACTGTGGATCATCACTGATGTACTGTGGATCATCACTGATGTACTATAGTTCATCACTGATGTACTATAGTTCATCACTGATGTACTATGGGCCATCACTGGTGTACTATGGATCATCACTGGTGTACTATGGATCATCACTGGTGTACTATGGACCATCCCTGATGTACTGTGGATCATCACTGATGTACTATAGTTCATCACTGATGTACTATGGGCCATCACTGGTGTACTATGGATCATCACTGGTGTACTATGGATCATCACTGATGTACTATGGACCATCCCTGATGTACTGTGGATCATCACTGATGTACTGTGGATCATCACTGATGTACTATAGTTCATCACTGATGTACTATAGTTCATCACTGATGTACTATGGGCCATCACTGGTGTACTATGGATCATCACTGGTGTACTATGGATCATCACTGGTGTACTATGGACCATCCCTGATGTACTGTGGATCATCACTGATGTACTATAGTTCATCACTGATGTACTATGGGCCATCACTGGTGTACTATGGATCATCACTGGTGTACTATGGATCATCACTGATGTACTATGGACCATCCCTGATGTACTGTGGATCATCATTGATGTACTATGGATCATCACTGATGTACTATGGGCCATCACTGGTGTACTACGGGCCATCACTGGTGTACTATGGATCATCACTGGTGTACTATGGATCATCACTGGTGTACTATGGACCATCACTGATGTACTGTGGACCACCACTGATGTACTGTGGATCATCACTGATGTACTGTGGATCATCCCTGGTGTACTATGGAACATTACTGGTGTACTATGGATCATCACTGGTGTACTATGGATCATCACTGATGTACTATGAGCCATCACTGATGTACTATGGATCATCACTGATATACTGTAGACCATCCCTGATGTACTGTGGATCATCACTGATGTACTGTGGATCATCACTGAAGTATTGTGGATCATCACTGATGTACTGTGGATCATCACTGATGTACTGTGGGTCATAACTGATGTACTGTGGATCATCACTGGTGTACTATGGATCATCACTGATGTACTATGGATCATCACTGATGTACTATGGACCATCACTGATGTACTATGGGCCATCACTGGTGTACTATGGATCATCACTGATGTACTGTGGATCATCACTGATGTACTGTGGGCCATCACTGATGTACTATGGATCATCACTGATATACTGTGGACCATCCCTGATGTATTGTGGATCATCACTGATGTACTGTGGATCATCACTGATGTACTATTAATTATCACTGAAGTACTATGGGCCATCACTGGTGTACTATGGATCATCACTGGTGTACTATGGATCATCACTGATGTACTATGGATCATCACTGATGTACTATGGATCATGACTGGTGTACTATGGATCATCACTGATGTACTGTGGACCATCCCTGATGTACTGTGGATCATCATTGATGTACTGTGGATCATCACTGATGTACTGTGGATCATCACTGATGTACTGAGGATCATCACTGATGTACTATGGATCATCACTGATGTACCTTGGATCATCACTGATGTACTGTGGATCATCACTGATGTACTGTGGATCATCACTGATGTACTATAGATCATCACTGTAGTACTATGGGCCATGACTGGTGTACTATGGATCATCACTGATGTACTATGGATCATCACTGATGTATTATGGATCATCACTGATGTACTATGAGCCATCACTGATGTACTATGGATCATCACTGGTGTACTATGGATCATCACTGATGTACTATGAGCCATCACTGATGTACTATGGATCATCACTAGTGTACTATGGATCATCACTGATGTACTATGGATCATCACTGATGTACGATGAGCCATCACTGATGTACTATGGGCCATCCCTGGTGTACTATGGATCATCACTGATGTACTGTGGATCATCACTGATGTACTATGGGACATCACTGGTGTACTATGGGCCATCACTGGTGTACTATGGATCATCACTGGTGTACTATGGGCCATCACTGGTGTACTATGGGCCATCACTGGTGTACTATGGATCATCACTGGTGTACTATGGACCATCACTGATGTACTATGGCTCATCACTGATATACTGTGGACCATCCCTGATATACTGTGGATCATCCCTGATGTACTGTGGATCATCACTGATCTACTGTGGGCCATCACAGGTGTACTGTGGGCCATCACAGGTGTACTATGGAGCATCACTGATGTACTATGGATCATCACTGGTGTACTATGGATCATCACTGATGTACTGTGGACCATCCCTGGATTACTATGGATCATCCCTGGTGTACTATGGACCATCACTGATGTGCTTTGGGCCATCACTGGTGTACTATGGATCATCACTGATGTACTGTGGACCATCCCTGATGTACTGTGGATCATCACTGATGTACTATGGATCATCACTGATGTACTATGGACCATCACTGGTGTACTATGGACCATCACTGGTGTACTATGGATCATCACTGATGTACTGTGGATCATCACTGATGTACTGTGGGCCATCACTGATGTACTATGGATCATCACTGATATACTGTGGACAATCCCTGATGTATTGTGGATCATCACTGATGTACTATAGATCATCACTGAAGTACTATGGGCCATCACTGGTGTACTATGGATCATCACTGGTGTACTATGGGCCATCACTGGTGTACTATGGATCATCACTGATGTACTATGGATCATCACTGATGTACTATGGATCATGACTGGTTTACTATGGATCATCACTGATGTACTGTGGACCATCCCTGATGTCCTGTGGATCATCACTGATGTACTGTGGATCATCACTGATGTACTGTGGATCATCACTGATGTACTGTGGATCATCATTGATGTACTGAGGATCATCACTGATGTACTATGGATCATCACTGATGTACCGTGGATCATCACTGATGTACTGTGGATCATCACTGATGTACTGTGGATCATCACTGATGTACTATAGATCATCACTGAAGTACTATGGGCCATCACTGGTGTACTATGGATCATCACTGATGTATTATGGATCATCACTGATGTACTATGAGCCATCACTGATGTACTATGGATCATCACTGGTGTACTATTGATCATCACTGATGTACTATGGATCATCACTGATGTACTATGAGCCATCACTGATGTACTATGGATCATCACTGGTGTACTATGGATCATCACTGATGTACTATGGATCATCACTGATGGACTATGAGCCATCACTGATGTACTATGGGCCATCCCTGGTGTACTATGGATCATCACTGATGTACTGTGGATCATCACTGATGTACTATGGGACATCACTGGTATACTATGGGCCATCTCTGGTGTACTATGGATCATCACTGGTGTACTATGGGCCATCACTGGTGAACTATGGATCATCACTGGTGTACTATGGACCATCACTGATTTACTATGGACCATCACTGATGTACTGTGGATCATCACTGATGTACTGTGGGTCATCCCTGGTGTGCTATGGATCATCACTGGTGTAATATGGATCATCACTGATGTACTATGGGGCATCACTGATGTACTATGGATCATCACTGATGTACTGTGGACCATCCCTGATGTACTGTGGATTATCACTGATGTACTATGGACCATCCCTGATGTACTATGGACCATCCCTGATGTACTGTGAATCATCACTGGTGTACTGTGGATCATCACTGATGTACTATAGATCATCACTGATGTACTGTGGATCATCACTGATGTACTATGGGCCATCACTGGTGTACTATGGGCCATCACTGGTGTACTATGGATCATCACTGATGTACTGTGGATCATCCCTGATGTACTGTGGGCCATCACTGATGTACTGTGGATCATCACTGATGTACTATGGATCATCACTGATGTACTATGGGCCATCACTGGTGTACTATGGGCCATCACTGGTGTACTATAGATCATCACTGGTGTACTATGGATCATCACTGATGTACTGTGGATCATCACTGATGTTCTATTGTTCATCACTGATGTACTATGGGCCATCACTGGTGTACTATGGATCATCACTGGTGTACTATGGATCATCACTGATGTACTATGGACCATCCCTGATGTACTGTGGATCATCACTGATGTACTATAGTTCATCACTGATGTACTATGGGCCATCACTGGTGTACTATGGATCATCACTGGTGTATTATGGATCATCACTGATGTACTATGGACCATCCCTGATGTCCTGTGGATCATCACTGATGTACTGTGGATCATCACTGATGTACTGTGGATCATCATTGATGTACTGAGGATCATCACTGATGTACTATGGATCATCACTGATGTACCGTGGATCATCACTGATGTACTGTGGATCATCACTGATGTACTGTGGATCATCACTGATGTACTATAGATCATCACTGAAGTACTATGGGCCATCACTGGTGTACTATGGATCATCACTGATGTATTATGGATCATCACTGATGTACTATGAGCCATCACTGATGTACTATGGATCATCACTGGTGTACTATTGATCATCACTGATGTACTATGGATCATCACTGATGTACTATGAGCCATCACTGATGTACTATGGATCATCACTGGTGTACTATGGATCATCACTGATGTACTATGGATCATCACTGATGGACTATGAGCCATCACTGATGTACTATGGGCCATCCCTGGTGTACTATGGATCATCACTGATGTACTGTGGATCATCACTGATGTACTATGGGACATCACTGGTATACTATGGGCCATCTCTGGTGTACTATGGATCATCACTGGTGTACTATGGGCCATCACTGGTGAACTATGGATCATCACTGGTGTACTATGGACCATCACTGATTTACTATGGACCATCACTGATGTACTGTGGATCATCACTGATGTACTGTGGGTCATCCCTGGTGTGCTATGGATCATCATTGGTGTAATATGGATCATCACTGATGTACTATGGGCCATCACTGATGTACTATGGATCATCACTGATGTACTGTGGACCATCCCTGATGTACTGTGGATTATCACTGATGTACTATGGACCATCCCTGATGTACTATGGACCATCCCTGATGTACTGTGAATCATCACTGGTGTACTGTGGATCATCACTGATGTACTATAGATCATCACTGATGTACTGTGGATCATCACTGATGTACTATGGGCCATCACTGGTGTACTATGGGCCATCACTGGTGTACTATGGATCATCACTGATGTACTGTGGATCATCCCTGATGTACTGTGGGCCATCACTGATGTACTGTGGATCATCACTGATGTACTATGGATCATCACTGATGTACTATGGGCCATCACTGGTGTACTATGGGCCATCACTGGTGTACTATAGATCATCACTGGTGTACTATGGACCATCACTGATGTACTATGGATTATCACTGATATACTGTGGACCATCCCTGATGTACTGTGGATCATCACTGATGTACTGTGGATCATCACTGAAGTATTGTGGATCATCACTGATGTACTGTGGATCATCACTGATGTACTGTGTATCATAACTGATGTACTGTGGATCATCACTGATGTACTATAGATCATCACTGATGTACTATGGACCATCACTGATGTACTATAGATCATCACTGATGTACTATGGACCATCACTGGTGTACTATGGATCATCACTGGTGTACTCTAAATCATCACTGGTGTACTATGGACCATCCCTGATGTACTGTGGATCATCACTGATGTACTGTGGATCATCACTGATGTACTATAGTTCATCACTGATGTACTATGGGCCATCACTGGTGTACTATGGATCATCACTGGTGTACTATGGATTATCACTGATGTACTATGGACCATCCCTGATGTACTGTGGATCATCACTGATGTACTGTGGATCATCACTGATGTACTATGGATCATCACTGATGTACTGTGGATCATCACTGATGTTCTATTGTTCATCACTGATGTACTATGGGCCATCACTGGTGTACTATGGATCATCACTGGTGTACTATGGATCATCACTGATGTACTATGGACCATCCCTGATGTACTGTGGATCATCACTGATGTACTATAGTTCATCACTGATGTACTATGGGCCATCACTGGTGTACTATGGATCATCACTGGTGTATTATGGATCATCACTGATGTACTATGGACCATCCCTGATGTACTGTGGATCATCACTGATGTACTGTGGATCATCACTGATGTACTATGGATCATCACTGATGTACTATGGGCCATCACTGGTGTACTATGGGCCATCACTGGTGTACTATGGATCATCACTGGTGTACTATGGATCATCACTGGTGTACTATGGACCATCACTGATGTACTATGGACCATCACTGATGTACTATGGATCATCACTGATATACTGTGGACCATCCCTGATGTACTGTGGATCATCACTGATGTACTGTGGATCATCACTGAAGTATTGTGGATCATCACTGATGTACTGTGGATCATCACTAATGTACTGTGGATCATAACTGATGTACTATGGACCATCCCTGATGTACTGTGGATCATCACTGATGTACTGTGGATCATCACTGATGTACTATGGATCATCACTGATGTACTATGGGCCATCACTGGTGTACTATGGGCCATCACTGGTGTACTATGGATCATCACTGGTGTACTATGGATCATCACTGGTGTACTATGGACCATCACTGATGTACTATGGACCATCACTGATGTACTATGGATCATCACTGATATACTGTGGACCATCCCTGATGTACTGTGGATCATCACTGATGTACTGTGGATCATCACTGAAGTATTGTGGATCATCACTGATGTACTGTGGATCATCACTAATGTACTGTGGATCATAACTGATGTACTGTAGATCATCACTGATGTACTATAGATCATCACTGGTGTACTATGTATATAGATCATCACTGATGTACTATGGACCATCACTGGTGTACTATGGATCATCACTGGTGTACTGTGGATCATCACTGGTGTACTATGGACCATCCCTGATGTACTGTGGATCATCACTGATGTACTGTGGATCATCACTGATGTACTATAGTTCATCACTGATGTACTATGGGCCATCACTGGTGTACTATGGATCATCACTGGTGTACTATGGATCATCACTGGTGTACTATGGACCATCCCTGATGTACTGTGGATCATCACTGATGTACTATAGTTCATCACTGATGTACTATGGGCCATCACTGGTGTACTATGGATCATCACTGGTGTACTATGGATCATCACTGATGTACTATGGACCATCCCTGATGTACTGTGGATCATCACTGATGTACTGTGGATCATCATTGATGTACTATGGATCATCACTGATGTACTATGGGCCATCACTGGTGTACTATGGGCCATCACTGGTGTACTATGGATCATCACTGGTGTACTATGGATCATCACTGGTGTACTATGGAGCATCACTGATGTACTGTGGACCACCACTGATGTACTGTGGATCATCACTGATGTACTGTGGATCATCCCTGGTGTACTATGGAACATTACTGGTGTACTATGGATCATCACTGGTGTACTATGGATCATCACTGATGTACTATGAGCCATCACTGATGTACTATGGATCATCACTGATATACTGTGGACCATCCCTGATGTACTGTGGATCATCACTGATGTACTGTGGATCATCACTGAAGTATTGTGGATCATCACTGATGTACTGTGGATCATCACTGATGTACTGTGGATCATAACTGATGTACTGTGGATCATTACTGGTGTACTATGGATCATCACTGATGTACTATGGATCATCACTGATGTACTATGGACCATCACTGATGTACTGTGGGCCATCACTGGTGTACTATGGATCATCACTGATGTACTGTGGATCATCACTGATGTACTGTGGGCCATCACTGATGTACTATGGATCATCACTGATATACTGTGGACCATCCCTGATGTATTGTGGATCATCACTGATGTACTGTGGATCATCACTGATGTACTATTAATTATCACTGAAGTACTATGGGCCATCACTGGTGTACTATGGATCATCACTGGTGTACTATGGATCATCACTGATGTACTATGGATCATCACTGATGTACTATGGATCATGACTGGTGTACTATAGATCATCACTGATGGACTGTGGACCATCCCTGATGTACTGTGGATCATCATTGATGTACTGTGGATCATCACTGATGTACTGTGGATCATCACTGATGTACTGAGGATCATCACTGATGTACTATGGATCATCACTGATGTACCTTGGATCATCACTGATGTACTGTGGATCATCACTGATGTACTGTGGATCATCACTGAAGTACTATAGATCATCACTGTAGTACTATGGGCCATGACTGGTGTACTATGGATCATCACTGATGTACTATGGATCATCACTGATGTATTATGGATCATCACTGATGTACTATGAGCCATCACTGATGTACTATGGATCACCACTGGTGTACTATGGATCATCACTGATGTACTATGAGCCATCACTGATGTACTATGGATCATCACTGGTGTACTATGGATCATCATTGATGTACTATGGATCATCACTGATGTACTATGAGCCATCACTGATGTACTATGGGCTATCCCTGGTGTACTATGGATCATCACTGATGTACTGTGGATCATCACTGATGTACTATGGGACATCACTGGTGTACTATGGGCCATCACTGGTGTACTATGGATCATCACTGGTGTACTATGGGCCATCAGTGGTGTACTATGGGCCATCACTGGTGTACTATGGATCATCACTGGTGTACTATGGACCATCACTGATGTACTATGGCTCATCACTGATATACTGTGGACCATCCCTGATATACTGTGGATCATCCCTGATGTACTGTGGATCATCACTGATCTACTGTGGGCCATCACAGGTGTACTGTGGGCCATCACAGGTGTACTATGGAGCATCACTGATGTACTATGGATCATCACTGGTGTACTATGGATCATCACTGATGTACTGTGGACCATCCCTGATGTACTATAGATCATCACTGATGTACTGTGGATCATCACTGATGTACTATGGGCCATCACTGGTGTACTATGGGCCATCACTGGTGTACTATGGATCATCACTGGATTACTATGGATCATCCCTGGTGTACTATGGACCATCACTGATGTGCTTTGGGCCATCACTGGTGTACTATGGATCATCACTGATGTACTGTGGACCATCCCTGATGTACTGTGGATCATCACTGATGTACTATGGACCATCACTGGTGTACTATGGACCATCACTGGTGTACTATGGATCATCACTGATGTACTGTGGATCATCACTGATGTACTGTGGGCCATCACTGATGTACTATGGATCATCACTGATATACTGTGGACCATCCCTGATGTATTGTGGATCATCACTGATGTACTGTGGATCATCACTGATGTACTATAGATCATCACTGAAGTACTATGGGCCATCACTGGTGTACTATGGATCATCACTGGTGTACTATGGGCCATCACTGGTGTACTATGGATCATCACTGATGTACTATGGATCATCACTGATGTACTATGGATCATGACTGGTTTACTATGGATCATCACTGATGTACTGTGGACCATCCCTGATGTCCTGTGGATCATCACTGATGTACTGTGGATCATCACTGATGTACTGTGGATCATCACTGATGTACTGTGGATCATCATTGATGTACTGAGGATCATCACTGATGTACTATGGATCATCACTGATGTACCGTGGATCATCACTGATGTACTGTGGATCATCACTGATGTACTGTGGATCATCACTGATGTACTATAGATCATCACTGAAGTACTATGGGCCATCACTGGTGTACTATGGATCATCACTGATGTATTATGGATCATCACTGATGTACTATGAGCCATCACTGATGTACTATGGATCATCACTGGTGTACTATGGATCATCACTGATGTACTATGGATCATCACTGATGTACTACGAGCCATCACTGATGTACTATGGGCCATCCCTGGTGTACTATGGATCATCACTGATGTACTGTGGATCATCACTGATGTACTATGGGACATCACTGGTATACTATGGGCCATCTCTGGTGTACTATGGATCATCACTGGTGTACTATGGGCCATCACTGGTGAACTATGGATCATCACTGGTGTACTATGGACCATCACTGATTTACTATGGACCATCACTGATGTACTGTGGATCATCACTGATGTACTGTGGGTCATCCCTGGTGTACTATGGATCATCACTGGTGTAATATGGATCATCACTGATGTACTATGGGCCATCACTGATGTACTATGGATCATCACTGATGTACTGTGGACCATCCCTGATGTACTGTGGATCATCACTGATGTACTATGGACCATCCCTGATGTACTATGGACCATCCCTGATGTACTGTGAATCATCACTGGTGTACTGTGGATCATCACTGATGTACTATAGATCATCACTGATGTACTGTGGATCATCACTGATGTACTATGGGCCATCACTGGTGTACTATGGGCCATCACTGGTGTACTATGGATCATCACTGATGTACTGTGGATCATCCCTGATGTACTGTGGGCCATCACTGATGTACTATGGATCATCACTGATGTACTATGGATCATGACTGGTGTACTATGGATCATCACTGATGTACTGTGGACCATCCCTGATGTACTGTGGATCATCACTGATGTACTGTGGATCATCACTGATGTACTGTGGATCATCACTGATGTACTGTGGATCATCACTGATGTACTATGGATCATCCCTGATGTACTATGGACAATCCCTGATGTACTGTGGATCATCACTGATGTACTATAGATCATCACTGATGTACTATGGGCCATCACTGGTGTACTATGGATCATCACTGGTGTACTATGGATCATCACTGATGTACTATGGACCATCCCTGATGTACTGTGGATCATCACTGATGTACTGTGGATCATCACTGATGTACTATGGATCATCACTGATGTACTGTGGATCATCACTGATGTACTATAGTTCATCACTGATGTACTATGGGCCATCACTGGTGTACTATGGATCATCACTGGTGTACTATGGATCATCACTGATGTACTATGGACCATCCCTGATGTACTGTGGATCATCACTGATGTACTATAGTTCATCACTGATGTACTATGGGCCATCACTGGTGTACTATGGATCATCACTGGTGTACTATGGATCATCACTGATGTACTATGGACCATCCCTGATGTACTGTGGATCATCACTGATATACTGTGAATCATCACTGATGTACTATGGATCATCACTGATGTACTATGGGCCATCAGTGGTGTACTATGGGCCATCACTGGTGTACTATGGATCATCACTGGTGTACTATGGATCATCACTGGTGTACTATGGACCATCACTGATGTACTATGGACCATCACTGATGTACTATGGATCATCACTGATATACTGTGGACCATCCCTGATGTACTGTGGATCATCACTGATGTACTGTGGATCATCACTGAAGTATTGTGGATCATCACTGATGTACTGTGGATCATCACTGATGTACTGTGTATCATAACTGATGTACTGTGGATCATCACTGATGTACTATAGATCATCACTGATGTACTATGGACCATCACTGATGTACTATAGATCATCACTGATGTACTATGGACCATCACTGGTGTACTATGGATCATCACTGGTGTACTGTGGATCATCACTGGTGTACTATGGACAATCCCTGATGTACTGTGGATCATCACTGATGTACTGTGGATCATCACTGATGTACTATAGTTCATCACTGATGTACTATGGGCCATCACTGGTGTACTATGGATCATCACTGGTGTACTATGGATCATCACTGATGTACTATGGACCATCCCTGATGTACTGTGGATCATCACTGATGTACTGTGGATCATCACTGATGTACTATGGATCATCACTGATGTACTGTGGATCATCACTGATGTACTATGGGCCATCACTGGTGTACTATGGGCCATCACTGGTGTACTATGGATCATCACTGATCTACTATGGATCATCACTGATGTACTATGGACCATCACTGATGTACTATGGGCCATCACTGGTGTACTATGGATCATCACCGATGTACTGTGGACCATCCCTGATGTACTGTGGACCATCACTGATGTACTGTGGATCATCACTGATGTACTATGGATCATCACTGATGTACTATAGATCATCACTGATGTACTATAGATCATCACTGATGTACTATGGACCATTACTGATGTACTATAGATCATCACTGATGTACTATGGACCATCACTGGTGTACTATGGATCATCACTGGTGTACTGTGGATCATCACTGGTGTACTATGGACCATCCCTGATGTACTGTGGATCATCACTGATGTACTGTGGATCATCACTGATGTACTATAGTTCATCACTGATGTACTATGGGCCATCACTGGTGTACTATGGATCATCACTGGTGTACTATGGATCATCACTGATGTACTATGGACCATCCCTGATGTACTGTGGATCATCACTGATGTACTGTGGATCATCACTGATGTACTATGGATCATCACTGATGTACTGTGGATCATCACTGATGTACTATAGTTCATCACTGATGTACTATGGGCCATCACTGGTGTACTATGGATCATCACTGATGTACTATGGATCATCACTGATGTACTATGGATCATCACTGATGTACTATGGACCATCCCTGATGTACTGTGGATCATCACTGATGTACTATAGTTCATCACTGATGTACTATGGATCATCACTGGTGTACTATGGATCATCACTGATGTACTATAGATCATCACTGATGTACTATAGCTCATCACTGATGTACTATGGACCATCACTGATGTACTATAGATCATCACTGATGTACTATGGACCATCACTGGTGTACTATGGATCATCACTGGTGTACTGTGGATCATCACTGGTGTACTATGGACCATCCCTGATGTACTGTGGATCATCACTGATGTACTGTGGATCATCACTGATGTACTATAGTTCATCACTGATGTACTATGGGCCATCACTGGTGTACTATGGATCATCACTGGTGTACTATGGATCATCACTGATGTACTATGGACCATCCCTGATGTACTGTGGATCATCACTGATGTACTGTGGATCATCACTGATGTACTATGGATCATCACTGATGTACTGTGGATCATCACTGATGTACTATAGTTCATCACTAATGTACTATGGGCCATCACTGGTGTACTATGGATCATCACTGGTGTACTATGGATCATCACTGATGTACTATGGACCATCCCTGATGTACTGTGGATCATCACTGATGTACTATAGTTCATCACTGATGTACTATGGGCCATCACTGGTGTACTATGGATCATCACTGGTGTACTATGGATCATCACTGATGTACTATGGACCATCCCTGATGTACTGTGGATCATCACTGATGTACTGTGGATCATCACTGATGTACTATGGATCATCACTGATGTACTATGGGCCATCACTGGTGTACTATGGGCCATCACTGGTGTACTATGGATCATCACTGGTGTACTATGGACCATCACTGATGTACTATGGACCATCACTGATGTACTATGGACCATCACTGGTGTACTATGGATCATCACTGATGTACTGTGCATCATCACTGATGTACTGTGGGCCATCACTGATGTACTATGGATCATCACTGATATACTGTGGACAATCCCTGATGTATTGTGGATCATCACTGATGTACTGTGGATCATCACTGATGTACTATAGATCATCACTGAAGTACTATGGGCCATCACTGGTGTACTATGGATCATCACTGGTGTACTATGGGCCATCACTGGTGTACTATGGATCATCACTGATGTACTATGGATCATCACTGATGTACTATGGATCATGACTGGTTTACTATGGATCATCACTGATGTACTGTGGACCATCCCTGATGTCCTGTGGATCATCACTGATGTACTGTGGATCATCACTGATGTACTGTGGATCATCATTGATGTACTGAGGATCATCACTGATGTACTATGGATCTTCACTGATGTACCGTGGATCATCACTGATGTACTGTGGATCATCACTGATGTACTGTGGATCATCACTGATGTACTATAGATCATCACTGAAGTACTATGGGCCATCACTGGTGTACTATGGATCATCACTGATGTATTATGGATCATCACTGATGTACTATGAGCCATCACTGATGTACTATGGATCATCACTGGTGTACTATGGATCATCACTGATGTACTATGGATCATCACTGATGTACTATGAGCCATCACTGATGTACTATGGATCATCACTGGTGTACTATGGATCATCACTGATGTACTATGGATCATCACTGATGTACTATGAGCCATCACTGATGTACTATGGGCCATCCCTGGTGTACTATGGATCATCACTGATGTACTGTGGATCATCACTGATGTACTATGGGACATCACTGGTATACTATGGGCCATCTCTGGTGTACTATGGATCATCACTGGTGTACTATGGGCCATCACTGGTGAACTATGGATCATCACTGGTGTACTATGGACCATCACTGATTTACTATGGACCATCACTGATGTACTGTGGATCATCACTGATGTACTGTGGGTCATCCCTGGTGTACTATGGATCATCACTGGTGTAATATGGATCATCACTGATGTACTATGGGCCATCACTGATGTACTATGGATTATCACTGATGTACTGTGGACCATCCCTGATGTACTGTGGATCATCACTGATGTACTATGGACCATCCCTGATGTACTATGGACCATCCCTGATGTACTGTGAATCATCACTGGTATACTGTGGATCATCACTGATGTACTATAGATCATCACTGATGTACTGTGGATCATCACTGATGTACTATGGGCCATCACTGGTGTACTATGGGCCATCACTGGTGTTCTATGGATCATCACTGATGTACTGTGGATCATCCCTGATGTACTGTGGGCCATCACTGATGTACTGTGGATCATCACTGATGTACTATGGATCATCACTGATGTACTATGGGCCATCACTGGTGTACTATGGGCCATCACTGGTGTACTATAGATCATCACTGGTGTACTATGGACCATCACTGATGTACTATGGATCATCACTGATATACTGTGGACCATCCCTGATGTACTGTGGATCATCACTGATGTACTGTGGATCATCACTGAAGTATTGTGGATCATCACTGATGTACTGTGGATCATCACTGATGTACTGTGTATCATAACTGATGTACTGTGGATCATCACTGAAGTACTATGGGCCATCACTGGTGTACTATGGATCATCACTGGTGTACTATGGATCATCACTGATGTACTATGGATCATCACTGATGTACTATGGATCATGACTGGTGTACTATGGATCATCACTGATGGACTGTGGACCATCCCTGATGTACTGTGGATCATCATTGATGTACTGTGGATCATCACTGATGTACTGCGGATCATCACTGATGTACTGAGGATCATCACTGATGTACTATGGATCATCACTGATGTACCTTGGATCATCACTGATGTACTGTGGATCATCACTGATGTACTGTGGATCACCACTGATGTACTATAGATCATTACTGTAGTACTATGGGCCATGACTGGTGTACTATGGATCATCACTGATGTACTATGGATCATCACTGATGTATTATGGATCATCACTGATGTACTATGAGCCATCACTGATGTACTATGGATCATCACTGGTGTACTATGGATCATCACTGATGTACTATGAGCCATCACTGATGTACTATGGATCATCACTGGTGTACTATGGATCATCACTGATGTACTATGGATCATCACTGATGTACTATGAGCCATCACTGATGTACTATGGGCCATCCCTGGTGTACTATGGATCATCACTGATGTACTGTGGATCATCACTGATGTACTATGGGACATCACTGGTGTACTATGGGCCATCACTGGTGTACTATGGATCATCACTGGTGTACTATGGGCCATCACTGGTGTACTATGGGCCATCACTGGTGTACTATGGATCATCACTGGTGTACTATGGACCATCACTGATGTACTATGGCTCATCACTGATATACTGTGGACCATCCCTGATATACTGTGGATCATCCCTGATGTACTGTGGATCATCACTGATCTACTGTGGGCCATCACAGGTGTACTGTGGGCCATCACAGGTGTACTATGGAGCATCACTGATGTACTATGGATCATCACTGGTGTACTATGGATCATCACTGATGTACGGTGGACCATCCCTGATGTACTATAGATCATCACTGATGTACTGTGGATCATCACTGATGTACTATGGGCCATCACTGGTGTACTATGGGCCATCACTGGTGTACTATGGATCATCACTGGATTACTATGGATCATCCCTGGTGTACTATGGGCCATCACTGATGTGCTTTGGGCCATCACTGGTGTACTATGGATCATCACTGATGTACTGTGGACCATCCCTGATGTACTGTGGATCATCACTGATGTACTATGGACCATCACTGGTGTACTATGGACCATCACTGGTGTACTATGGATCATCACTGATGTACTGTGGATCATCACTGATGTACTGTGGGCCATCACTGATGTACTATGGATCATCACTGATATACTGTGGACCATCCCTGATATATTGTGGATCATCACTGATGTACTGTGGATCATCACTGATGTACTATAGATCATCACTGAAGTACTATGGGCCATCACTGGTGTACTATGGATCATCACTGGTGTACTATGGGCCATCACTGGTGTACTATGGATCATCACTGATGTACTATGGATCATCACTGATGTACTATGGATCATGACTGGTTTACTATGGATCATCACTGATGTACTGTGGACCATCCCTGATGTCCTGTGGATCATCACTGATGTACTGTGGATCATCACTGATGTACTGTGGATCATCACTGATGTACTGTGGATCATCATTGATGTACTGAGGATCATCACTGATGTACTATGGATCATCACTGATGTACCATGGATCATCACTGATGTACTGTGGATCATCACTGATGTACTGTGGATCATCACTGATGTACTATAGATCATCACTGAAGTACTATGGGCCATCACTGGTGTACTATGGATCATCACTGATGTATTATGGATCATCACTGATGTACTATGAGCCATCACTGATGTACTATGGATCATCACTGGTGTACTATGGATCATCACTGATGTACTATGGATCATCACTGATGTACTATGAGCCATCACTGATGTACTATGGGCCATCCCTGGTGTACTATGGATCATCACTGATGTACTGTGGATCATCACTGATGTACTATGGGACATCACTGGTATACTATGGGCCATCTCTGGTGTACTATGGATCATCACTGGTGTACTATGGGCCATCACTGGTGAACTATGGATCATCACTGGTGTACTATGGACCATCACTGATTTACTATGGACCATCACTGATGTACTGTGGATCATCACTGATGTACTGTGGGTCATCCCTGGTGTACTATGGATCATCACTGGTGTAATATGGATCATCACTGATGTACTATGGGCCATCACTGATGTACTATGGATCATCACTGATGTACTGTGGACCATCCCTGATGTACTGTGGATCATCACTGATGTACTATGGACCATCCCTGATGTACTATGGACCATCCCTGATGTACTGTGAATCATCACTGGTGTACTGTGGATCATCACTGATGTACTATAGATCATCACTGATGTACTGTGGATCATCACTGATGTACTATGGGCCATCACTGGTGTACTATGGGCCATCACTGGTGTACTATGGATCATCACTGATGTACTGTGGATCATCCCTGATGTACTGTGGGCCATCACTGATGTACTATGGATCATCACTGATGTACTATGGATCATGACTGGTGTACTATGGATCATCACTGATGTACTGTGGACCATCCCTGATGTACTGTGGATCATCACTGATGTACTGTGGATCATCACTGATGTACTGTGGATCATCACTGATGTACTGTGGATCATCACTGATGTACTATGGATCATCCCTGATGTACTATGGACAATCCCTGATGTACTGTGGATCATCACTGATGTACTATAGATCATCACTGATGTACTATGGGCCATCACTGGTGTACTATGGATCATCACTGGTGTACTATGGATCATCACTGATGTACTATGGACCATCCCTGATGTACTGTGGATCATCACTGATGTACTGTGGATCATCACTGATGTACTATGGATCATCACTGATGTACTGTGGATCATCACTGATGTACTATAGTTCATCACTGATGTACTATGGGCCATCACTGGTGTACTATGAATCATCACTGGTGTACTATGGATCATCACTGATGTACTATGGACCATCCCTGATGTACTGTGGATCATCACTGATGTACTATAGTTCATCACTGATGTACTATGGGCCATCACTGGTGTACTATGGATCATCACTGGTGTACTATGGATCATCACTGATGTACTATGGACCATCCCTGATGTACTGTGGATCATCACTGATATACTGTGAATCATCACTGATGTACTATGGATCATCACTGATGTACTATGGGCCATCAGTGGTGTACTATGGGCCATCACTGGTGTACTATGGATCATCACTGGTGTACTATGGATCATCACTGGTGTACTATGGACCATCACTGATGTACTATGGACCATCACTGATGTACTATGGATCATCACTGATATACTGTGGACCATCCCTGATGTACTGTGGATCATCACTGATGTACTGTGGATCATCACTGAAGTATTGTGGATCATCACTGATGTACTGTGGATCATCACTGATGTACTGTGTATCATAACTGATGTACTGTGGATCATCACTGATGTACTATAGATCATCACTGATGGACTATGGACCATCACTGATGTACTATAGATCATCACTGATGTACTATGGACCATCACTGGTGTACTATGGATCATCACTGGTGTACTGTGGATCATCACTGGTGTACTATGGACCATCCCTGATGTACTGTGGATCATCACTGATGTACTGTGGATCATCACTGATGTACTATAGTTCATCACTGATGTACTATGGGCCATCACTGGTGTACTATGGATCATCACTGGTGTACTATGGATCATCACTGATGTACTATGGACCATCCCTGATGTACTGTGGATCATCACTGATGTACTGTGGATCATCACTGATGTACTATGGATCATCACTGATGTACTGTGGATCATCACTGATGTACTATGGGCCATCACTGGTGTACTATGGGCCATCACTGGTGTACTATGGATCATCACTGATCTACTATGGATCATCACTGATGTACTATGGACCATCACTGATGTACTATGGGCCATCACTGGTGTACTATGGATCATCACCGATGTACTGTGGACCATCCCTGATGTACTGTGGACCATCACTGATGTACTGTGGATCATCACTGATGTACTATGGATCATCACTGATGTACTATAGATCATCACTGATGTACTATAGATCATCACTGATGTACTATGGACCATCACTGATGTACTATAGATCATCACTGATGTACTATGGACCATCACTGGTGTACTATGGATCATCACTGGTGTACTGTGGATCATCACTGGTGTACTATGGACCATCCCTGATGTACTGTGGATCATCACTGATGTACTGTGGATCATCACTGATGTACTATAGTTCATCACTGATGTACTATGGGCCATCACTGGTGTACTATGGATCATCACTGGTGTACTATGGATCATCACTGATGTACTATGGACCATCCCTGATGTACTGTGGATCATCACTGATGTACTGTGGATCATCACTGATGTACTATGGATCATCACTGATGTACTGTGGATCATCACTGATGTACTATAGTTCATCACTGATGTACTATGGGCCATCACTGGTGTACTATGGATCATCACTGATGTACTATGGATCATCACTGATGTACTATGGATCATCACTGATGTACTATGGACCATCCCTGATGTACTGTGGATCATCACTGATGTACTATAGTTCATCACTGATGTACTATGGATCATCACTGGTGTACTATGGATCATCACTGATGTACTATAGATCATCACTGATGTACTATAGCTCATCACTGATGTACTATGGACCATCACTGATGTACTATAGATCATCACTGATGTACTATGGACCATCACTGGTGTACTATGGATCATCACTGGTGTACTGTGGATCATCACTGGTGTACTATGGACCATCCCTGATGTACTGTGGATCATCACTGATGTACTGTGGATCATCACTGATGTACTATAGTTCATCACTGATGTACTATGGGCCATCACTGGTGTACTATGGATCATCACTGGTGTACTATGGATCATCACTGATGTACTATGGACCATCCCTGATGTACTGTGGATCATCACTGATGTACTGTGGATCATCACTGATGTACTATGGATCATCACTGATGTACTGTGGATCATCACTGATGTACTATAGTTCATCACTGATGTACTATGGGCCATCACTGGTGTACTATGGATCATCACTGGTGTACTATGGATCATCACTGATGTACTATGGACCATCCCTGATGTACTGTGGATCATCACTGATGTACTATAGTTCATCACTGATGTACTATGGGCCATCACTGGTGTACTATGGATCATCACTGGTGTACTATGGATCATCACTGATGTACTATGGACCATCCCTGATGTACTGTGGATCATCACTGATGTACTGTGGATCATCACTGATGTACTATGGATCATCACTGATGTACTATGGGCCATCACTGGTGTACTATGAGCCATCACTGGTGTACTATGGATCATCACTGGTGTACTATGGACCATCACTGATGTACTATGGACCATCACTGATGTACTATGGACCATCACTGGTGTACTATGGATCATCACTGATGTACTGTGCATCATCACTGATGTACTGTGGGCCATCACTGATGTACTATGGATCATCACTGATATACTGTGGACAATCCCTGATGTATTGTGGATCATCACTGATGTACTGTGGATCATCACTGATGTACTATAGATCATCACTGAAGTACTATGGGCCATCACTGGTGTACTATGGATCATCACTGGTGTACTATGGGCCATCACTGGTGTACTATGGATCATCACTGATGTACTATGGATCATCACTGATGTACTATGGATCATGACTGGTTTACTATGGATCATCACTGATGTACTGTGGACCATCCCTGATGTCCTGTGGATCATCACTGATGTACTGTGGATCATCACTGATGTACTGTGGATCATCACTGATGTACTGTGGATCATCATTGATGTACTGAGGATCATCACTGATGTACTATGGATCTTCACTGATGTACCGTGGATCATCACTGATGTACTGTGGATCATCACTGATGTACTGTGGATCATCACTGATGTACTATAGATCATCACTGAAGTACTATGGGCCATCACTGGTGTACTATGGATCATCACTGATGTATTATGGATCATCACTGATGTACTATGAGCCATCACTGATGTACTATGGATCATCACTGGTGTACTATGGATCATCACTGATGTACTATGGATCATCACTGATGTACTATGAGCCATCACTGATGTACTATGGATCATCACTGGTGTACTATGGATCATCACTGATGTACTATGGATCATCACTGATGTACTATGAGCCATCACTGATGTACTATGGGCCATCCCTGGTGTACTATGGATCATCACTGATGTACTGTGGATCATCACTGATGTACTATGGGACATCACTGGTATACTATGGGCCATCTCTGGTGTACTATGGATCATCACTGGTGTACTATGGGCCATCACTGGTGAACTATGGATCATCACTGGTGTACTATGGACCATCACTGATTTACTATGGACCATCACTGATGTACTGTGGATCATCACTGATGTACTGTGGGTCATCCCTGGTGTACTATGGATCATCACTGGTGTAATATGGATCATCACTGATGTACTATGGGCCATCACTGATGTACTATGGATTATCACTGATGTACTGTGGACCATCCCTGATGTACTGTGGATCATCACTGATGTACTATGGACCATCCCTGATGTACTATGGACCATCCCTGATGTACTGTGAATCATCACTGGTGTACTGTGGATCATCACTGATGTACTATAGATCATCACTGATGTACTGTGGATCATCACTGATGTACTATGGGCCATCACTGGTGTACTATGGGCCATCACTGGTGTTCTATGGATCATCACTGATGTACTGTGGATCATCCCTGATGTACTGTGGGCCATCACTGATGTACTGTGGATCATCACTGATGTACTATGGATCATCACTGATGTACTATGGGCCATCACTGGTGTACTATGGGCCATCACTGGTGTACTATAGATCATCACTGGTGTACTATGGACCATCACTGATGTACTATGGATCATCACTGATATACTGTGGACATCCCTGATGTACTGTGGATCATCACTGATGTACTGTGGATCATCACTGAAGTATTGTGGATCATCACTGATGTACTGTGGATCATCACTGATGTACTGTGTATCATCACTGATGTACTGTGGATCATCACTGATGTACTATAGATCATCACTGATGTACTATGGACCATCACTGATGTACTATAGATCATCACTGATATACTATGGACCATCACTGGTGTACTATGGATCATCACTGGTGTACTGTGGATCATCACTGGTGTACTATGGACCATCCCTGATGTACTGTGGATCATCACTGATGTACTATGGATCATCACTGATGTACTATAGTTCATCACTGATGTACTATGGGCCATCACTGGTGTACTATGGATCATCACTGGTGTACTATGGATCATCACTGATGTACTATGGACCATCCCTGATGTACTGTGGATCATCACTGATGTACTGTGGATCATCACTGATGTACTATGGATCATCACTGATGTACTGTGGATCATCACTGATGTACTATTGTTCATCACTGATGTACTATGGGCCATCACTGGTGTACTATGGATCATCACTGGTGTACTATGGATCATCACTGATGTACTATGGACCATCCCTGATGTACTGTGGATCATCACTGATGTACTATAGTTCATCACTGATGTACTATGGGCCATCACTGGTGTACTATGGATCATCACTGGTGTACTATGGATCATTACTGATGTACTATGGACCATCCCTGATGTACTGTGGATCATCACTGATGTACTGTGGATCATCACTGATGTACTATGGATCATCACTGATGTACTATGGGCCATCACTGGTGTACTATGGGCCATCACTGGTGTACTATGGATCATCACTGGTGTACTATGGATCATCACTGGTGTACTATGGACCATCACTGATGTACTATGGACCATCACTGATGTACTATGGATCATCACTGATATACTGTGGATCATCACTGATGTACTATGGGACATCACTGGTGTACTATGGGCCATCACTGGTGTACTATGGATTATCACTGGTGTACTATGGGCCATCACTGGTGGACTATGGATCATCACTGGTGTACTATGGACCATCACTGATGTACTATGGCTCATCACTGATATACTGTGGACCATCCCTGATATACTGTGGATCATCCCTGATGTACTGTGGATCATCACTGATCTACTGTGGGCCATCACAGGTGTACTGTGGGCCATCACAGGTGTACTATGGAGCATCACTGATGTACTATGGATCATCACTGGTGTACTATGGATCATCACTGATGTACTGTGGACCATCCCTAATGTACTATAGATCATCACTGATGTACTGTGGATCATCACTGATGTACTATGGGCCATCACTGGTGTACTATGGGCCATCACTGGTGTACTATGGATCATCACTGGATTACTATGGATCATCCCTGGTGTACTATGGACCATCACTGATGTGCTTTGGGCCATCACTGGTGTACTATGGATCATCACTGATGTACTGTGGACCATCCCTGATGTACTGTGGATCATCACTGATGTACTATGGATCATCACTGATGTACTATGGACCATCACTGGTGTACTATGGACCATCACTGGTGTACTATTTATCATCACTGATGTACTGTGGATCATCACTGATGTACTGTGGGCCATCACTGATGTACTATGGATCATCACTGATATACTGTGGACAATCCCTGATGTATTGTGGATCATCACTGATGTACTGTGGATCATCACTGATGTACTATAGATCATCACTGAAGTACTATGGATCATCACTGGTGTACTATGGGCCATCACTGGTGTACTATGGATCATCACTGATGTACTATGGATCATCACTGATGTACTATGGATCATGACTGGTTTACTATGGATCATCACTGATGTCCTGTGGACCATCCCTGATGTCTTGTGGATCATCACTGATGTACTGTGGATCATCACTGATGTACTGTGGATCATCACTGATGTACTGTGGATCATCATTGATGTACTGAGGATCATCACTGATGTACTATGGATCATCACTGATGTACCGTGGATCATCACTGATGTACTGTGGATCATCACTGATGTACTGTGGATCATCACTGATGTACTATAGATCATCACTGAAGTACTATGGGCCATCACTGGTGTACTATGGATCATCACTGATGTATTATGGATCATCACTGATGTACTATGAGCCATCACTGATGTACTATGGATCATCACTGGTGTACTATGGATCATCACTGATGTACTATGGATCATCACTGATGTACTATGAGCCATCACTGATGTACTATGGATCATCACTGGTGTACTATGGATCATCACTGATGTACTATGGATCATCACTGATGTACTATGAGCCATCACTGATGTACTATGGGCCATCCCTGGTGTACTATGGATCATCACTGATGTACTGTGGATCATCACTGATGTACTATGGGACATCACTGGTATACTATGGGCCATCTCTGGTGTACTATGGATCATCACTGGTGTACTATGGGCCATCACTGGTGAACTATGGATCATCACTGGTGTACTATGGACCATCACTGATTTACTATGGACCATCACTGATGTACTGTGGATCATCACTGATGTACTGTGGGTCATCCCTGGTGTACTATGGATCATCACTGGTGTAATATGGATCATCACTGATGTACTATGGGCCATCACTGATGTACTATGGATCATCACTGATGTACTGTGGACCATCCCTGATGTACTGTGGATCATCACTGATGTACTATGGACCATCCCTGATGTACTATGGACCATCCCTGATGTACTGTGAATCATCACTGGTGTACTGTGGATCATCACTGATGTACTATAGATCATCACTGATGTACTGTGGATCATCACTGATGTACTATGTGCCATCACTGGTGTACTATGGGCCATCACTGGTGTACTATGGATCATCACTGATGTACTGTGGATCATCCCTGATGTACTGTGGGCCATCACTGATGTACTGTGGATCATCACTGATGTACTATAGATCATCACTGATGTACTATGGACCATCACTGATGTACTATAGATCATCACTGATGTACTATGGACCATCACTGGTGTACTATGGATCATCACTGGTGTACTGTGAATCATCACTGGTGTACTATGGACCACCCCTGATGTACTGTGGATCATCACTGATGTACTGTGGATCATCACTGATGTACTATAGTTCATCACTGATGTACTATGGGCCATCACTGGTGTACTATGGATCATCACTGGTGTACTATGGATCATCACTGATGTACTATGGACCATCCCTGATGTACTGTGGATCATCACTGATGTACTATGGATCATCACTGATGTACTGTGGATCATCACTGATGTACTATTGTTCATCACTGATGTACTATGGGCCATCACTGGTGTACTATGGATCATCACTGGTGTACTATGGATCATCACTGATGTACTATGGACCATCCCTGATGTACTGTGGATCATCACTGATGTACTATAGTTCACCACTGATGTACTATGGGCCATCACTGGTGTACTATGGATCATCACTGGTGTACTATGGATCATCACTGATGTACTATGGACCATCCCTGATGTACTGTGGATCATCACTGATGTACTGTGGATCATCACTGATGTACTATGGATCATCACTGATGTACTATGGGCCATCACTGGTGTACTATGGGCCATCACTGGTGTACTATGGATCATCACTGGTGTACTATGGATCATCACTGGTGTACTATGGACCATCACTGATGTACTATGGACCATCACTGATGTACTATGGATCATCACTGATATACTGTGGACTATCCCTGATGTACTGTGGATCATCACTGATGTACTGTGGATCATCACTGAAGTATTGTGGATCATCACTGATGTACTGTGGATCATCACTAATGTACTGTGGATCATAACTGATGTACTGTAGATCATCACTGATGTACTATAGATCATCACTGGTGTACTATGTATATAGATCATCACTGATGTACTATGGACCATCACTGATGTACTATAGATCATCACTGATGTACTATGGACCATCACTGGTGTACTATGGATCATCACTGGTGTACTGTGGATCATCACTGGTGTACTATGGACCATCCCTGATGTACTGTGGATCATCACTGATGTACTGTGGATCATCACTGATGTACTATAGTTCATCACTGATGTACTATGGGCCATCACTGGTGTACTATGGATCATCACTGGTGTACTATGGATCATCACTGGTGTACTATGGACCATCCCTGATGTACTGTGGATCATCACTGATGTACTATAGTTCATCACTGATGTACTATGGGCCATCACTGGTGTACTATGGATCATCACTGGTGTACTATGGATCATCACTGATGTACTATGGACCATCCCTGATGTACTGTGGATCATCACTGATGTACTGTGGATCATCATTGATGTACTATGGATCATCACTGATGTACTATGGGCCATCACTGGTGTACTACGGGCCATCACTGGTGTACTATGGATCATCACTGGTGTACTATGGATCATCACTGGTGTACTATGGACCATCACTGATGTACTGTGGACCACCACTGATGTACTGTGGATCATCACTGATGTACTGTGGATCATCCCTGGTGTACTATGGAACATTACTGGTGTACTATGGATCATCACTGGTGTACTATGGATCATCACTGATGTACTATGAGCCATCACTGATGTACTATGGATCATCACTGATATACTGTGGACCATCCCTGATGTACTGTGGATCATCACTGATGTACTGTGGATCATCACTGAAGTATTGTGGATCATCACTGATGTACTGTGGATCATCACTGATGTACTGTGGATCATAACTGATGTACTGTGGACCATCACTGGTGTACTATGGATCATCACTGATGTACTATGGATCATCACTGATGTACTATGGACCATCACTGATGTACTATGGGCCATCACTGGTGTACTATGGATCATCACTGATGTACTGTGGATCATCACTGATGTACTGTGGGCCATCACTGATGTACTATGGATCATCACTGATATACTGTGGACCATCCCTGATGTATTGTGGATCATCACTGATGTACTGTGGATCATCACTGATGTACTATTAATTATCACTGAAGTACTATGGGCCATCACTGGTGTACTATGGATCATCACTGGTGTACTATGGATCATCACTGATGTACTATGGATCATCACTGATGTACTATGGATCATGACTGGTGTACTATGGATCATCACTGATGTACTGTGGACCATCCCTGATGTACTGTGGATCATCATTGATGTACTGTGGATCATCACTGATGTACTGTGGATCATCACTGATGTACTGAGGATCATCACTGATGTACTATGGATCATCACTGATGTACCTTGGATCATCACTGATGTACTGTGGATCATCACTGATGTACTGTGGATCATCACTGATGTACTATAGATCATCACTGTAGTACTATGGGCCATGACTGGTGTACTATGGATCATCACTGATGTACTATGGATCATCACTGATGTATTATGGACCATCACTGATGTACTATGAGCCATCACTGATGTACTATGGATCATCACTGGTGTACTATGGATCATCACTGATGTACTATGAGCCATCACTGATGTACTATGGATCATCACTGGTGTACTATGGATCATCACTGATGTACTATGGATCATCACTGATGTACTATGAGCCATCACTGATGTACTATGGGCCATCCCTGGTGTACTATGGATCATCACTGATGTACTGTGGATCATCACTGATGTACTATGGGACATCACTGGTGTACTATGGGCCATCACTGGTGTACTATGGATCATCACTGGTGTTCTATGGGCCATCACTGGTGTACTATGGGCCATCACTGGTGTACTATGGATCATCACTGGTGTACTATGGACCATCACTGATGTACTATGGCTCATCACTGATATACTGTGGACCATCCCTGATATACTGTGGATCATCCCTGATGTACTGTGGATCATCACTGATCTACTGTGGGCCATCACAGGTGTACTGTGGGCCATCACAGGTGTACTATGGAGCATCACTGATGTACTATGGATCATCACTGGTGTACTATGGATCATCACTGATGTACTGTGGACCATCCCTGATGTACTATAGATCATCACTGATATACTGTGGATCATCACTGATGTACTATGGGCCATCACTGGTGTACTATGGGCCATCACTGGTGTACTATGGATCATCACTGGATTACTATGGATCATCCCTGGTGTACTATGGACCATCACTGATGTGCTTTGGGCCATCACTGGTGTACTATGGATCATCACTGATGTACTGTGGACCATCCCTGATGTACTGTGGATCATCACTGATGTACTATGGACCATCACTGGTGTACTATGGACCATCACTGGTGTACTATGGATCATCACTGATGTACTGTGGATCATCACTGATGTACTGTGGGCCATCACTGATGTACTATGGATCATCACTGATATACTGTGGACCATCCCTGATGTATTGTGGATCATCACTGATGTACTGTGGATCATCACTGATGTACTGTGGGCCATCACTGATGTACTATGGATCATCCCTGGTGTACTATGGACCATCACTGATGTGCTTTGGGCCATCACTGATGTACTATAGATCATCACTGAAGTACTATGGGCCATCACTGGTGTACTATGGATCATCACTGGTGTACTATGGGCCATCACTGGTGTACTATGGATCATCACTGATGTACTATGGATCATCACTGATGTACTATGGATCATGACTGGTTTACTATGGATCATCACTGATGTAATGTGGACCATCCCTGATGTCCTGTGGATCATCACTGATGTACTGTGGATCATCACTGATGTACTGTGGATCATCACTGATGTACTGTGGATCATCATTGATGTACTGAGGATCATCACTGATGTACTATGGATCATCACTGATGTACCGTGGATCATCACTGATGTACTGTGGATCATCACTGATGTACTGTGGATCATCACTGATGTCCTATAGATCATCACTGAAGTACTATGGGCCATCACTGGTGTACTATGGATCATCACTGATGTATTATGGATCATCACTGATGTACTATGAGCCATCACTGATGTACTATGGATCATCACTGGTGTACTATGGATCATCACTGATGTACTATGGATCATCACTGATGTACTATGAGCCATCACTGATGTACTATGGATCATCACTGGTGTACTATGGATCATCACTGATGTACTATGGATCATCACTGATGTACTATGAGCCATCACTGATGTACTATGGGCCATCCCTGGTGTACTATGGATCATCACTGATGTACTGTGGATCATCACTGATGTACTATGGGACATCACTGGTATACTATGGGCCATCTCTGGTGTACTATGGATCATCACTGGTGTACTATGGGCCATCACTGGTGAACTATGGATCATCACTGGTGTACTATGGACCATCACTGATTTACTATGGACCATCACTGATGTACTGTGGATCATCACTGATGTACTGTGGGTCATCCCTGGTGTACTATGGATCATCACTGGTGTAATATGGATCATCACTGATGTACTATGGGCCATCACTGATGTACTATGGATCATCACTGATGTACTGTGGACCATCCCTGATGTACTGTGGATCATCACTGATGTACTATGGACCATCCCTGATGTACTATGGACCATCCCTGATGTACTGTGAATCATCACTGGTGTACTGTGGATCATCACTGATGTACTATAGATCATCACTGATGTACTGTGGATCATCACTGATGTACTATGGGCCATCACTGGTGTACTATGGGCCATCACTGGTGTACTATGGATCATCACTGATGTACTGTGGATCATCCCTGATGTACTGTGGGCCATCACTGATGTACCATGGATCATCACTGATGTACTATGGATCATGACTGGTGTACTATGGATCATCACTGATGTACTGTGGACCATCCCTGATGTACTGTGGATCATCACTGATGTACTGTGGATCATCACTGATGTACTGTGGATCATCACTGATGTACTGTGGATCATCACTGATGTACTATGGATCATCCCTGATGTACTATGGACCATCCCTGATGTACTGTGGATCATCACTGATGTACTATAGATCATCACTGATGTACTATGGGCCATCACTGGTGTACTATGGATCATCACTGGTGTACTATGGATCATCACTGATGTACTATGGACCATCCCTGATGTACTGTGGATCATCACTGATGTACTGTGGATCATCACTGATGTACTATGGATCATCACTGATGTACTGTGGATCATCACTGATGTACTATAGTTCATCACAGATGTACTATGGGCCATTACTGGTGTACTATGGATCATCACTGGTGTACTATGGATCATCACTGATGTACTATGGACCATCCCTGATGTACTGTGGATCATCACTGATGTACTATAGTTCATCACTGATGTACTATGGGCCATCACTGGTGTACTATGGATCATCACTGGTGTACTATGGATCATCACTGATGTACTATGGACCATCCCTGATGTACTGTGGATCATCACTGATGTACTGTGAATCATCACTGATGTACTATGGATCATCACTGATGTACTATGGGCCATCAGTGGTGTACTATGGGCCATCACTGGTGTACTATGGATCATCACTGGTGTACTATGGATCATCACTGGTGTACTATGGACCATCACTGATGTACTATGGACCATCACTGATGTACTATGGATCATCACTGATATACTGTGGACCATCCCTGATGTACTGTGGATCATCACTGATGTACTGTGGATCATGACTGAAGTATTGTGGATCATAACTGATGTACTGTGGATCATGACTGATGTACTGTGTATCATAACTGATGTACTGTGGATCATCACTGATGTACTATAGATCATCACTGATGTACTATGGACCATCACTGATGTACTATAGATCATCACTGATGTACTATGGACCATCACTGGTGTACTATGGATCATCACTGGTGTACTGTGGATCATCACTGGTGTACTATGGACCATCCCTGATGTACTGTGGATCATCACTGATGTACTGTGGATCATCACTGATGTACTATAGTTCATCACTGATGTACTATGGGCCATCACTGGTGTACTATGGATCATCACTGGTGTACTATGGATCATCACTGATGTACTATGGACCATCCCTGATGTACTGTGGATCATCACTGATGTACTGTGGATCATCACTGATGTACTATGGATCATCACTGATGTACTGTGGATCATCACTGATGTACTATGGGCCATCACTGGTGTACTATGGGCCATCACTGGTGTACTATGGATCATCACTGATCTACTATGGATCATCACTGATGTACTATGGACCATCACTGATGTACTATGGGCCATCACCGGTGTACTATGGATCATCACCGATGTACTGTGGACCATCCCTGATGTACTGTGGACCATCAGTGATGTACTGTGGATCATCACTGATGTACTATGGGACATCACTGGTATACTATGGGCCATCTCTGGTGTACTATGGATCATCACTGGTGTACTATGGGCCATCACTGGTGAACTATGGATCATCACTGGTGTACTATGGACCATCACTGATTTACTATGGACCATCACTGATGTACTGTGGATCATCACTGATGTACTGTGGGTCATCCCTGGTGTACTATGGATCATCACTGGTGTAATATGGATCATCACTGATGTACTATGGGCCATCACTGATGTACTATGGATCATCACTGATGTACTGTGGACCATCCCTGATGTACTATGGACCATCCCTGATGTACTATGGACCATCCCTGATGTACTGTGAATCATCACTGGTGTACTGTGGATCATCACTGATGTACTATAGATCATCACTGATGTACTGTGGATCATCACTGATGTACTATGGGCCATCACTGGTGTACTATGGGCCATCACTGGTGTACTATGGATCATCACTGATGTACTGTGGATCATCCCTGATGTACTGTGGGCCATCACTGATGTACCATGGATCATCACTGATGTACTATGGATCATGACTGGTGTACTATGGATCATCACTGATGTACTGTGGACCATCCCTGATGTACTGTGGATCATCACTGATGTACTGTGGATCATCACTGATGTACTGTGGATCATCACTGATGTACTGTGGATCATCACTGATGTACTATGGATCATCCCTGATGTACTATGGACCATCCCTGATGTACTGTGGATCATCACTGATGTACTATAGATCATCACTGATGTACTATGGGCCATCACTGGTGTACTATGGATCATCACTGGTGTACTATGGATCATCACTGATGTACTATGGACCATCCCTGATGTACTGTGGATCATCACTGATGTACTGTGGATCATCACTGATGTACTATGGATCATCACTGATGTACTGTGGATCATCACTGATGTACTATAGTTCATCACAGATGTACTATGGGCCATTACTGGTGTACTATGGATCATCACTGGTGTACTATGGATCATCACTGATGTACTATGGACCATCCCTGATGTACTGTGGATCATCACTGATGTACTATAGTTCATCACTGATGTACTATGGGCCATCACTGGTGTACTATGGATCATCACTGGTGTACTATGGATCATCACTGATGTACTATGGACCATCCCTGATGTACTGTGGATCATCACTGATATACTGTGAATCATCACTGATGTACTATTTATCATCACTGATGTACTATGGGCCATCAGTGGTGTACTATGGGCCATCACTGGTGTACTATGGATCATCACTGGTGTACTATGGATCATCACTGGTGTACTATGGACCATCACTGATCTACTATGGACCATCACTGATGTACTATGGATCATCACTGATATACTGTGGACCATCCCTGATGTACTGTGGATCATCACTGATGTACTGTGGATCATGACTGAAGTATTGTGGATCATCACTGATGTACTGTGGATCATGACTGATGTACTGTGTATCATAACTGATGTACTGTGGATCATCACTGATGTACTATAGATCATCACTGATGTACTATGGACCATCACTGATGTACTATAGATCATCACTGATGTACTATGGACCATCACTGGTGTACTATGGATCATCACTGGTGTACTGTGGATCATCACTGGTGTACTATGGACCATCCCTGATGTACTGTGGATCATCACTGATGTACTGTGGATCATCACTGATGTACTATAGTTCATCACTGATGTACTATGGGCCATCACTGGTGTACTATGGATCATCACTGGTGTACTATGGATCATCACTGATGTACTATGGACCATCCCTGATGTACTGTGGATCATCACTGATGTACTGTGGATCATCACTGATGTACTATGGATCATCACTGATGTACTGTGGATCATCACTGATGTACTATGGGCCATCACTGGTGTACTATGGGCCATCACTGGTGTACTATGGATCATCACTGATCTACTATGGATCATCACTGATGTACTATGGACCATCACTGATGTACTATGGGCCATCACTGGTGTACTATGGATCATCACCGATGTACTGTGGACCATCCCTGATGTACTGTGGACCATCACTGATGTACTGTGGATCATCACTGATGTACTATGGGACATCACTGGTATACTATGGGCCATCTCTGGTGTACTATGGATCATCACTGGTGTACTATGGGCCATCACTGGTGAACTATGGATCATCACTGGTGTACTATGGACCATCACTGATTTACTATGGACCATCACTGATGTACTGTGGATCATCACTGATGTACTGTGGGTCATCCCTGGTGTACTATGGATCATCACTGGTGTAATATGGATCATCACTGATGTACTATGGGCCATCACTGATGTACTATGGATCATCACTGATGTACTGTGGACCATCCCTGATGTACTGTGGATCATCACTGATGTACTATGGACCATCCCTGATGTACTATGGACCATCCCTGATGTACTGTGAATCATCACTGGTGTACTGTGGATCATCACTGATGTACTATAGATCATCACTGATGTACTGTGGATCATCACTGATGTACTATGGGCCATCACTGGTGTACTATGGGCCATCACTGGTGTACTATGGATCATCACTGATGTACTGTGGATCATCCCTGATGTACTGTGGGCCATCACTGATGTACCATGGATCATCACTGATGTACTATGGATCATGACTGGTGTACTATGGATCATCACTGATGTACTGTGGACCATCCCTGATGTACTGTGGATCATCACTGATGTACTGTGGATCATCACTGATGTACTGTGGATCATCACTGATGTACTGTGGATCATCACTGATGTACTATGGATCATCCCTGATGTACTATGGACCATCCCTGATGTACTGTGGATCATCACTGATGTACTATAGATCATCACTGATGTACTATGGGCCATCACTGGTGTACTATGGATCATCACTGGTGTACTATGGATCATCACTGATGTACTATGGACCATCCCTGATGTACTGTGGATCATCACTGATGTACTGTGGATCATCACTGATGTACTATGGATCATCACTGATGTACTGTGGATCATCACTGATGTACTATAGTTCATCACAGATGTACTATGGGCCATCACTGGTGTACTATAGATCATCACTGGTGTACTATGGATCATCACTGATGTACTATGGACCATCCCTGATGTACTGTGGATCATCACTGATGTACTATAGTTCATCACTGATGTACTATGGGCCATCACTGGTGTACTATGGATCATCACTGGTGTACTATGGATCATCACTGATGTACTATAGACCATCCCTGATGTACTGTGGATCATCACTGATGTACTGTGAATCATCACTGATGTACTATGCATCATCACTGATGTACTATGGGCCATCAGTGGTGTACTATGGGCCATCACTGGTGTACTATGGATCATCACTGGTGTACTATGGACCATCACTGATGTACTATGGACCATCACTGATGTACTATGGATCATCACTGATATACTGTGGACCATCCCTGATGTACTGTGGATCATCACTGATGTACTGTGGATCATGACTGAAGTATTGTGGATCATCACTGATGTACTGTGGATCATGACTGATGTACTGTGTATCATAACTGATGTACTGTGGATCATCACTGATGTACTATAGATCATCACTGATGTACTATGGACCATCACTGATGTACTATAGATCATCACTGATGTACTATGGACCATCACTGGTGTACTATGGATCATCACTGGTGTACTGTGGATCATCACTGGTGTACTATGGACCATCCCTGATGTACTGTGGATCATCACTGATGTACTGTGGATCATCATTGATGTACTGAGGATCATCACTGATGTACTATGGATCATCACTGATGTACCGTGGATCATCACTGATGTACTGTGGATCATCACTGATGTACTGTGGATCATCACTGATGTCCTATAGATCATCACTGAAGTACTATGGGCCATCACTGGTGTACTATGGATCATCACTGATGTATTATGGATCATCACTGATGTACTATGAGCCATCACTGATGTACTATGGATCATCACTGGTGTACTATGGATCATCACTGATGTACTATGGATCATCACTGATGTACTATGAGCCATCACTGATGTACTATGGATCATCACTGGTGTACTATGGATCATCACTGATGTACTATGGATCATCACTGATGTACTATGAGCCATCACTGATGTACTATGGGCCATCCCTGGTGTACTATGGATCATCACTGATGTACTGTGGATCATCACTGATGTACTATGGGACATCACTGGTATACTATGGGCCATCTCTGGTGTACTATGGATCATCACTGGTGTACTATGGGCCATCACTGGTGAACTATGGATCATCACTGGTGTACTATGGACCATCACTGATTTACTATGGACCATCACTGATGTACTGTGGATCATCACTGATGTACTGTGGGTCATCCCTGGTGTACTATGGATCATCACTGGTGTAATATGGATCATCACTGATGTACTATGGGCCATCACTGATGTACTATGGATCATCACTGATGTACTGTGGACCATCCCTGATGTACTGTGGATCATCACTGATGTACTATGGACCATCCCTGATGTACTATGGACCATCCCTGATGTACTGTGAATCATCACTGGTGTACTGTGGATCATCACTGATGTACTATAGATCATCACTGATGTACTGTGGATCATCACTGATGTACTATGGGCCATCACTGGTGTACTATGGGCCATCACTGGTGTACTATGGATCATCACTGATGTACTGTGGATCATCCCTGATGTACTGTGGGCCATCACTGATGTACCATGGATCATCACTGATGTACTATGGATCATGACTGGTGTACTATGGATCATCACTGATGTACTGTGGACCATCCCTGATGTACTGTGGATCATCACTGATGTACTGTGGATCATCACTGATGTACTGTGGATCATCACTGATGTACTGTGGATCATCACTGATGTACTATGGATCATCCCTGATGTACTATGGACCATCCCTGATGTACTGTGGATCATCACTGATGTACTATAGATCATCACTGATGTACTATGGGCCATCACTGGTGTACTATGGATCATCACTGGTGTACTATGGATCATCACTGATGTACTATGGACCATCCCTGATGTACTGTGGATCATCACTGATGTACTGTGGATCATCACTGATGTACTATGGATCATCACTGATGTACTGTGGATCATCACTGATGTACTATAGTTCATCACAGATGTACTATGGGCCATTACTGGTGTACTATGGATCATCACTGGTGTACTATGGATCATCACTGATGTACTATGGACCATCCCTGATGTACTGTGGATCATCACTGATGTACTATAGTTCATCACTGATGTACTATGGGCCATCACTGGTGTACTATGGATCATCACTGGTGTACTATGGATCATCACTGATGTACTATGGACCATCCCTGATGTACTGTGGATCATCACTGATGTACTGTGAATCATCACTGATGTACTATGGATCATCACTGATGTACTATGGGCCATCAGTGGTGTACTATGGGCCATCACTGGTGTACTATGGATCATCACTGGTGTACTATGGATCATCACTGGTGTACTATGGACCATCACTGATGTACTATGGACCATCACTGATGTACTATGGATCATCACTGATATACTGTGGACCATCCCTGATGTACTGTGGATCATCACTGATGTACTGTGGATCATGACTGAAGTATTGTGGATCATAACTGATGTACTGTGGATCATGACTGATGTACTGTGTATCATAACTGATGTACTGTGGATCATCACTGATGTACTATAGATCATCACTGATGTACTATGGACCATCACTGATGTACTATAGATCATCACTGATGTACTATGGACCATCACTGGTGTACTATGGATCATCACTGGTGTACTGTGGATCATCACTGGTGTACTATGGACCATCCCTGATGTACTGTGGATCATCACTGATGTACTGTGGATCATCACTGATGTACTATAGTTCATCACTGATGTACTATGGGCCATCACTGGTGTACTATGGATCATCACTGGTGTACTATGGATCATCACTGATGTACTATGGACCATCCCTGATGTACTGTGGATCATCACTGATGTACTGTGGATCATCACTGATGTACTATGGATCATCACTGATGTACTGTGGATCATCACTGATGTACTATGGGCCATCACTGGTGTACTATGGGCCATCACTGGTGTACTATGGATCATCACTGATCTACTATGGATCATCACTGATGTACTATGGACCATCACTGATGTACTATGGGCCATCACTGGTGTACTATGGATCATCACCGATGTACTGTGGACCATCCCTGATGTACTGTGGACCATCACTGATGTACTGTGGATCATCACTGATGTACTATGGGACATCACTGGTATACTATGGGCCATCTCTGGTGTACTATGGATCATCACTGGTGTACTATGGGCCATCACTGGTGAACTATGGATCATCACTGGTGTACTATGGACCATCACTGATTTACTATGGACCATCACTGATGTACTGTGGATCATCACTGATGTACTGTGGGTCATCCCTGGTGTACTATGGATCATCACTGGTGTAATATGGATCATCACTGATGTACTATGGGCCATCACTGATGTACTATGGATCATCACTGATGTACTGTGGACCATCCCTGATGTACTATGGACCATCCCTGATGTACTATGGACCATCCCTGATGTACTGTGAATCATCACTGGTGTACTGTGGATCATCACTGATGTACTATAGATCATCACTGATGTACTGTGGATCATCACTGATGTACTATGGGCCATCACTGGTGTACTATGGGCCATCACTGGTGTACTATGGATCATCACTGATGTACTGTGGATCATCCCTGATGTACTGTGGGCCATCACTGATGTACTGTGGATCATCACTGATGTACTGTGGATCATGACTGAAGTATTGTGGATCATAACTGATGTACTGTGGATCATGACTGATGTACTGTGTATCATAACTGATGTACTGTGGATCATCACTGATGTACTATAGATCATCACTGATGTACTATGGACCATCACTGATGTACTATAGATCATCACTGATGTACTATGGACCATCACTGGTGTACTATGGATCATCACTGGTGTACTGTGGATCATCACTGGTGTACTATGGACCATCCCTGATGTACTGTGGATCATCACTGATGTACTGTGGATCATCACTGATGTACTATAGTTCATCACTGATGTACTATGGGCCATCACTGGTGTACTATGGATCATCACTGGTGTACTATGGATCATCACTGATGTACTATGGACCATCCCTGATGTACTGTGGATCATCACTGATGTACTGTGGATCATCACTGATGTACTATGGATCATCACTGATGTACTGTGGATCATCACTGATGTACTATGGGCCATCACTGGTGTACTATGGGCCATCACTGGTGTACTATGGATCATCACTGATCTACTATGGATCATCACTGATGTACTATGGACCATCACTGATGTACTATGGGCCATCACTGGTGTACTATGGATCATCACCGATGTACTGTGGACCATCCCTGATGTACTGTGGACCATCACTGATGTACTGTGGATCATCACTGATGTACTATGGGACATCACTGGTATACTATGGGCCATCTCTGGTGTACTATGGATCATCACTGGTGTACTATGGGCCATCACTGGTGAACTATGGATCATCACTGGTGTACTATGGACCATCACTGATTTACTATGGACCATCACTGATGTACTGTGGATCATCACTGATGTACTGTGGGTCATCCCTGGTGTACTATGGATCATCACTGGTGTAATATGGATCATCACTGATGTACTATGGGCCATCACTGATGTACTATGGATCATCACTGATGTACTGTGGACCATCCCTGATGTACTATGGACCATCCCTGATGTACTATGGACCATCCCTGATGTACTGTGAATCATCACTGGTGTACTGTGGATCATCACTGATGTACTATAGATCATCACTGATGTACTGTGGATCATCACTGATGTACTATGGGCCATCACTGGTGTACTATGGGCCATCACTGGTGTACTATGGATCATCACTGATGTACTGTGGATCATCCCTGATGTACTGTGGGCCATCACTGATGTACCATGGATCATCACTGATGTACTATGGATCATGACTGGTGTACTATGGATCATCACTGATGTACTGTGGACCATCCCTGATGTACTGTGGATCATCACTGATGTACTGTGGATCATCACTGATGTACTGTGGATCATCACTGATGTACTGTGGATCATCACTGATGTACTATGGATCATCCCTGATGTACTATGGACCATCCCTGATGTACTGTGGATCATCACTGATGTACTATAGATCATCACTGATGTACTATGGGCCATCACTGGTGTACTATGGATCATCACTGGTGTACTATGGATCATCACTGATGTACTATGGACCATCCCTGATGTACTGTGGATCATCACTGATGTACTGTGGATCATCACTGATGTACTATGGATCATCACTGATGTACTGTGGATCATCACTGATGTACTATAGTTCATCACAGATGTACTATGGGCCATTACTGGTGTACTATGGATCATCACTGGTGTACTATGGATCATCACTGATGTACTATGGACCATCCCTGATGTACTGTGGATCATCACTGATGTACTATAGTTCATCACTGATGTACTATGGGCCATCACTGGTGTACTATGGATCATCACTGGTGTACTATGGATCATCACTGATGTACTATGGACCATCCCTGATGTACTGTGGATCATCACTGATATACTGTGAATCATCACTGATGTACTATTTATCATCACTGATGTACTATGGGCCATCAGTGGTGTACTATGGGCCATCACTGGTGTACTATGGATCATCACTGGTGTACTATGGATCATCACTGGTGTACTATGGACCATCACTGATCTACTATGGACCATCACTGATGTACTATGGATCATCACTGATATACTGTGGACCATCCCTGATGTACTGTGGATCATCACTGATGTACTGTGGATCATGACTGAAGTATTGTGGATCATCACTGATGTACTGTGGATCATGACTGATGTACTGTGTATCATAACTGATGTACTGTGGATCATCACTGATGTACTATAGATCATCACTGATGTACTATGGACCATCACTGATGTACTATAGATCATCACTGATGTACTATGGACCATCACTGGTGTACTATGGATCATCACTGGTGTACTGTGGATCATCACTGGTGTACTATGGACCATCCCTGATGTACTGTGGATCATCACTGATGTACTGTGGATCATCACTGATGTACTATAGTTCATCACTGATGTACTATGGGCCATCACTGGTGTACTATGGATCATCACTGGTGTACTATGGATCATCACTGATGTACTATGGACCATCCCTGATGTACTGTGGATCATCACTGATGTACTGTGGATCATCACTGATGTACTATGGATCATCACTGATGTACTGTGGATCATCACTGATGTACTATGGGCCATCACTGGTGTACTATGGGCCATCACTGGTGTACTATGGATCATCACTGATCTACTATGGATCATCACTGATGTACTATGGACCATCACTGATGTACTATGGGCCATCACTGGTGTACTATGGATCATCACCGATGTACTGTGGACCATCCCTGATGTACTGTGGACCATCACTGATGTACTGTGGATCATCACTGATGTACTATGGGACATCACTGGTATACTATGGGCCATCTCTGGTGTACTATGGATCATCACTGGTGTACTATGGGCCATCACTGGTGAACTATGGATCATCACTGGTGTACTATGGACCATCACTGATTTACTATGGACCATCACTGATGTACTGTGGATCATCACTGATGTACTGTGGGTCATCCCTGGTGTACTATGGATCATCACTGGTGTAATATGGATCATCACTGATGTACTATGGGCCATCACTGATGTACTATGGATCATCACTGATGTACTGTGGACCATCCCTGATGTACTGTGGATCATCACTGATGTACTATGGACCATCCCTGATGTACTATGGACCATCCCTGATGTACTGTGAATCATCACTGGTGTACTGTGGATCATCACTGATGTACTATAGATCATCACTGATGTACTGTGGATCATCACTGATGTACTATGGGCCATCACTGGTGTACTATGGGCCATCACTGGTGTACTATGGATCATCACTGATGTACTGTGGATCATCCCTGATGTACTGTGGGCCATCACTGATGTACCATGGATCATCACTGATGTACTATGGATCATGACTGGTGTACTATGGATCATCACTGATGTACTGTGGACCATCCCTGATGTACTGTGGATCATCACTGATGTACTGTGGATCATCACTGATGTACTGTGGATCATCACTGATGTACTGTGGATCATCACTGATGTACTATGGATCATCCCTGATGTACTATGGACCATCCCTGATGTACTGTGGATCATCACTGATGTACTATAGATCATCACTGATGTACTATGGGCCATCACTGGTGTACTATGGATCATCACTGGTGTACTATGGATCATCACTGATGTACTATGGACCATCCCTGATGTACTGTGGATCATCACTGATGTACTGTGGATCATCACTGATGTACTATGGATCATCACTGATGTACTGTGGATCATCACTGATGTACTATAGTTCATCACAGATGTACTATGGGCCATCACTGGTGTACTATAGATCATCACTGGTGTACTATGGATCATCACTGATGTACTATGGACCATCCCTGATGTACTGTGGATCATCACTGATGTACTATAGTTCATCACTGATGTACTATGGGCCATCACTGGTGTACTATGGATCATCACTGGTGTACTATGGATCATCACTGATGTACTATAGACCATCCCTGATGTACTGTGGATCATCACTGATGTACTGTGAATCATCACTGATGTACTATGGATCATCACTGATGTACTATGGGCCATCAGTGGTGTACTATGGGCCATCACTGGTGTACTATGGATCATCACTGGTGTACTATGGACCATCACTGATGTACTATGGACCATCACTGATGTACTATGGATCATCACTGATATACTGTGGACCATCCCTGATGTACTGTGGATCATCACTGATGTACTGTGGATCATGACTGAAGTATTGTGGATCATCACTGATGTACTGTGGATCATGACTGATGTACTGTGTATCATAACTGATGTACTGTGGATCATCACTGATGTACTATAGATCATCACTGATGTACTATGGACCATCACTGATGTACTATAGATCATCACTGATGTACTATGGACCATCACTGGTGTACTATGGATCATCACTGGTGTACTGTGGATCATCACTGGTGTACTATGGACCATCCCTGATGTACTGTGGATCATCACTGATGTACTGTGGATCATCACTGATGTACTATAGTTCATCACTGATGTACTATGGGCCATCACTGGTGTACTATGGATCATCACTGGTGTACTATGGATCATCACTGATGTACTATGGACCATCCCTGATGTACTGTGGATCATCACTGATGTACTGTGGATCATCACTGATGTACTATGGATCATCACTGATGTACTGTGGATCATCACTGATGTACTATGGGCCATCACTGGTGTACTATGGGCCATCACTGGTGTACTATGGATCATCACTGATCTACTATGGATCATCACTGATGTACTATGGACCATCACTGATGTACTATGGGCCATCACTGGTGTACTATGGATCATCACCGATGTACTGTGGACCATCCCTGATGTACTGTGGACCATCACTGATGTACTGTGGATCATCACTGATGTACTATGGATCATCACTGATGTACTATAGATCATCACTGATGTACTATAGATCATCACTGATGTACTATGGACCATCACTGATGTACTATAGATCATCACTGATGTACTATGGACCATCACTGGTGTACTATGGATCATCACTGGTGTACTGTGGATCATCACTGGTAGACTATGGACCATCCCTGATGTACTGTGGATCATCACTGATGTACTGTGGATCATCACTGATGTACTATAGTTCATCACTGATGTACTATGGGCCATCACTGGTGTACTATGGATCATCACTGGTGTACTATGGATCATCACTGATGTACTATGGACCATCCCTGATGTACTGTGGATCATCACTGATGTACTGTGGATCATCACTGATGTACTATGGATCATCACTGATGTACTGTGGATCATCACTGATGTACTATAGTTCATCACTGATGTACTATGGGCCATCACTGGTGTACTATGGATCATCACTGATGTACTATGGATCATCACTGATGTACTATGGATCATCACTGATGTACTATGGACCATCCCTGATGTACTGTGGATCATCACTGATGTACTATAGTTCATCACTGATGTACTATGGGCCATCACTGGTGTACTATGGATCATCACTGGTGTACTATGGATCATCACTGATGTACTATAGATCATCACTGATGTACTATAGCTCATCACTGATGTACTATGGACCATCACTGATGTACTATAGATCATCACTGATGTACTATGGACCATCACTGGTGTACTATGGATCATCACTGGTGTACTGTGGATCATCACTGGTGTACTATGGACCATCCCTGATGTACTGTGGATCATCACTGATGTACTGTGGATCATCACTGATGTACTATAGTTCATCACTGATGTACTATGGGCCATCACTGGTGTACTATGGATCATCACTGGTGTACTATGGATCATCACTGATGTACTATGGACCATCCCTGATGTACTGTGGATCATCACTGATGTACTGTGGATCATCACTGATGTACTATGGATCATCACTGATGTACTGTGGATCATCACTGATGTACTATAGTTCATCACTGATGTACTATGGGCCATCACTGGTGTACTATGGATCATCACTGGTGTACTATGGATCATCACTGATGTACTATGGACCATCCCTGATGTACTGTGGATCATCACTGATGTACTATAGTTCATCACTGATGTACTATGGGCCATCACTGGTGTACTATGGATCATCACTGGTGTACTATGGATCATCACTGATGTACTATGGACCATCCCTGATGTACTGTGGATCATCACTGATGTACTATGGATCATCACTGATCTACTATGGATCATCACTGATGTACTATGGGCCATCACTGGTGTACTATGGGCCATCACTGGTGTACTATGGATCATCACCGATGTACTGTGGACCATCCCTGATGTACTGTGGACCATCACTGATGTACTGTGGATCATCACTGATAAACTATGGATCATCACTGATGTACTATAGATCATCACTGATGTACTATAGATCATCACTGATGTACTATGGACCATCACTGATGTACTATAGATCATCACTGATGTACTATGGACCATCACTGGTGTACTATGGATCATCACTGGTGTACTGTGGATCATCACTGGTGTACTATGGACCATCCCTGATGTACTATGGACCATCACTGGTGTACTGTGGATCATCACTGGTGTACTATGGACCATCACTGATGTACTATAGATCATCACTGATGTACTATAGCTCATCACTGATGTACTATGGACCATCACTGATGTACTATAGATCATCACTGATGTACTATGGACCATCACTGGTGTACTATAGATCATCACTGGTGTACTGTGGATCATCACTGGTGTACTATGGACCATCCCTGATGTACTGTGGATCATCACTGATGTACTGTGGATCATCACTGATGTACTATAGTTCATCACTGATGTACTATGGGCCATCACTGGTGTACTATGGATCATCACTGGTGTACTATGGATCATCACTGATGTACTATGGACCATCCCTGATGTACTGTGGATCATCACTGATGTACTGTGGATCATCACTGATGTACTATGGATCATCACTGATGTACTGTGGATCATCACTGATGTACTATAGTTCATCACTGATGTACTATGGGCCATCACTGGTGTACTATGGATCATCACTGGTGTACTATGGATCATCACTGATGTACTATGGACCATCCCTGATGTACTGTGGATCATCACTGATGTACTGTGGATCATCACTGATGTACTATGGATCATCACTGATGTACTATGGGCCATCACTGGTGTACTATGGGCCATCACTGGTGTACTATGGATCATCACTGGTGTACTATGGACCATCACTGATGTACTATGGACCCTCACTGATGTACTATGGATCATCACTGATATACTGTGGACCATCCCTGATGTACTGTGGATCATCACTGATCTACTGTGGATCATCACTGAAGTATTGTGGATCATCACTAATGTACTGTGGATCATCACTGATGTACTTTGTATCATAACTGATGTACTGTGGATCATCACTGATGTACTATAGATCATCACTGATGTACTATAGATCATCACTGATGTACTATGGACCATCACTGGTGTACTGTGGATCATCACTGGTGTACTATGGACCATCCCTGATGTACTGTGGATCATCACTGATGTACTGTGGATCATCACTGATGTACTATAGTTCATCACTGATGTACTATAGATCATCACTGATGTACTATGGACCATCACTGGTGTACTATGGATCATCACTGGTGTACTGTGGATCATCACTGGTGTACTATGGACCATCCCTGATGTACTGTGGATCATCACTGATGTACTGTGGATCATCACTGATGTACTATAGTTCATCACTGATGTACTATGGGCCATCACTGGTGTACTATGGATCATCACTGGTGTACTATGGATCATCACTGATGTACTATGGACCATCCCTGATGTACTGTGGATCATCACTGATGTACTGTGGATCATCACTGATGTACTATGGATCATCACTGATGTACTGTGGATCATCACTGATGTACTGTGGATCATCACTGATGTACTATAGTTCATCACTGATGTACTATGGGCCATCACTGGTGTACTATGGATCATCACTGGTGTACTATGGATCATCACTGATGTACTATGGACCATCCCTGATGTACTGTGGATCATCACTGATGTACTATAGTTCATCACTGATGTACTATGGGCCATCACTGGTGTACTATGGATCATCACTGGTGTACTATGGATCATCACTGATGTACTATGGACCATCCCTGATGTACTGTGGATCATCACTGATGTACTGTGGATCATCACTGATGTACTATGGATCATCACTGATGTACTATGGGCTATCACTGGTGTACTATGGGCCATCACTGGTGTACTATGGATCATCACTGGTGTACTATGGACCATCACTGATGTACTATGGACCATCACTGATGTACTATGGATCATCACTGATATACTGTGGACCATCCCTGATGTACTGTGGATCATCACTGATCTACTGTGGATCATCACTGAAGTATGGTGGATCATCACTGATGTACTGTGGATCATCACTGATGTACTGTGTATCATAACTGATGTACTGTGGATCATCACTGATGTACTATAGATCATCACTGATGTACTATAGATCATCACTGATGTACTATGGACCATGACTGGTGTACTGTGGATCATCACTGGTGTACTATGGACCATCCCTGATGTACTGTGGATCATCACTGATGTACTGTGGATCATCACTGATGTACTATAGTTCATCACTGATGTACTATGGGCCATCACTGGTGTACTATGGATCATCACTGGTGTACTATGGATCATCACTGATGTACTATGGACCATCCCTGATGTACTGTGGATCATCACTGATGTACTATGGATCATCACTGATGTACTGTGGATCATCACTGATGTACTATAGTTCATCACTGATGTACTATGGGCCATCACTGGTGTACTATGGATCATCACTGGTGTACTATGGATCATGACTGATGTACTATGGACCATCCCTGATGTACTGTGGATCATCTCTGATGTACTATAGTTCATCACTGATGTACTATGGGCCATCACTGGTGTACTATGGATCATCACTGGTGTACTATGGATCATCACTGATGTACTATGGACCATCCCTGATGTACAGTTGATCATCACTGATGTACTGTGGATCATCACTGATGTGCTATGGATCATCACTGATGTACTATGGGCCATCACTGGTGTACTATGGGCCATCACTGGTGTACTATGGATCATCACTGGTGTACTATGGACCATCACTGATGTACTATGGACCATCACTGATGTACTATGGATCATCACTGATATACTGTGGACCATCACTGATGTACTGTGGACCATCCCTGATGTACTGTGGATCATCACTGAAGTATTGTGGATCATCACTGATGTACTGTGGATCATCACTGATGTACTGTGGATCATCACTAATGTACTGTGGATCATAACTGATGTACTGTGGATCATCACTGGTGTACTATGGACCATCCCTGATGAACTGTGGATCATCACTGATGTACTGTGGATCATCACTGATGTACTATAGTTCATCACTGATGTACTATGGGCCATCACTGGTGTACTATGGATCATCACTGGTGTACTATGGATCATCACTGATGTACTATGGACCATCCCTGATGTACTGTGGATCATCACTGATGTACTGTGGATCATCACTGATGTACTATGGATCATCACTGATGTACTATGGGCCATCACTGGTGTACTATGGATCATCACTGATGTAATATGGATCATCACTGATGTACTATGGACCATCACTGATGTACTATGGGCCATCACTGGTGTACTGTGGATCATCACCGATGTACTGTGGACCATCCCTGATGTACTGTGGAACATCACTGATGTACTGTGGATCATCACTGATGTACTATGGATCATCACTGATGTACTATAGATCATCACTGATGTACTATAGATCATCACTGATGTACTATGGACCATCACTGATGTACTATAGATCATCACTGATGTACTATGGACCATCACTGGTGTACTATGGATCATCACTGGTGTACTGTGGATCATCACTGGTGTACTATGGACCATCCCTGATGTACTGTGGATCATCACTGATGTACTGTGGATCATCACTGATGTACTATAGTTCATCACTGATATACTGTGGGCCATCACTGGTGTACTATGGATCATCACTGGTGTACTATGGATCATCACTGATGTACTATGGACCATCCCTGATGTACTGTGGATCATCACTGATGTACTGTGGATCATCAGTGATGTACTATGGATCATCACTGATGTACTGTGGATCATCACTGATGTACTATAGTTCATCACTGATGTACTATGGGCCATCACTGGTGTACTATGGATCATCACTGGTGTACTATGGATCATCACTGATGTACTATGGGCCATCACTGGTGTACTATGGATCATCACTGGTGTACTATGGATCATCACTGATGTACTATAGATCATCACTGATGTACTATAGCTCATCACTGATGTACTATGGACCATCACTGATGTACTATAGATCATCACTGATGTACTATGGACCATCACTGGTGTACTATGGATCATCACTGGTGTACTGTGGATCATCACTGGTGTACTATGGACCATCCCTGATGTACTGTGGATCATCACTGATGTACTGTGGATCATCACTGATGTACTATAGTTCATCACTGATGTACTATGGGCCATCACTGGTGTACTATGGATCATCACTGGTGTACTATGGATCATCACTGATGTACTATGGACCATCCCTGATGTACTGTGGATCATCACTGATGTACTGTGGATCATCACTGATGTACTATGGATCATCACTGATGTACTGTGGATCATCACTGATGTACTATAGTTCATCACTGATGTACTATGGGCCATCACTGGTGTACTATGGATCATCACTGGTGTACTATGGATCATCACTGATGTACTATGGACCATCCCTGATGTACTGTGGATCATCACTGATGTACTATAGTTCATCACTGATGTACTATGGGCCATCACTGGTGTACTATGGGCCATCACTGGTGTACTATGGGCCATCACTGGTGTACTATGGATCATCACTGATGTACTATGGGCCATCACTGGTGTACTATGGGCCATCACTGGTGTACTATGGATCATCACTGGTGTACTATGGATCATCACTGGTGTACTATGGACCATCACTGATGTACTATGGACCATCACTGATGTACTATGGATCATCACTGATATACTGTGGACCATCCCTGATGTACTGTGGATCATCACTGATGTACTGTGGATCATCACTGAAGTATTGTGGATCATCACTGATGTACTGTGGATCATCACTGATGTACTGTGTATCATAACTGATGTACTGTGGATCATCACTGATGTACTATAGATCATCACTGATGTACTATAGATCATCACTGATGTACTATGGACCATCACTGATGTACTATAGATCATCACTGATGTACTATGGACCATCACTGGTGTACTATGGATCATCACTGGTGTACTGTGGATCATCACTGGTGTACTATGGACCATCCCTGATGTACTGTGGATCATCACTGATGTACTGTGGATCATCACTGATGTACTATAGTTCATCACTGATGTACTATGGGCCATCACTGGTGTACTATGGATCATCACTGGTGTACTATGGATCATCACTGATGTACTATGGACCATCCCTGATGTACTGTGGATCATCACTGATGTACTGTGGATCATCACTGATGTACTATGGATCATCACTGATGTACTGTGGATCATCACTGATGTACTATGGGCCATCACTGGTGTACTATGGGCCATCACTGGTGTACTATGGATCATCACTGATCTACTATGGATCATCACTGATGTACTATGGACCATCACTGATGTACTATGGGCCATCACCGGTGTACTATGGATCATCACCGATGTACTGTGGACCATCCCTGATGTACTGTGGACCATCACTGATGTACTGTGGATCATCACTGATGTACTATGGATCATCACTGATGTACTATAGATCATCACTGATGTACTATAGATCATCACTGATGTACTATGGACCATCACTGATGTACTATAGATCATCACTGATGTACTATGGACCATCACTGGTGTACTATGGATCATCACTGATGTACTGTGGATCATCACTGATGTACTATAGTTCATCACTGATGTACTATGGGCCATCACTGGTGTACTACGGATCATCACTGGTGTACTATGGATCATAACTGATGTACTATGGACCATCCCTGATGTACAGTGGATCATCACTGATGTACTGTGGATCATCACTGATGTACTATGGATCATCACTGATGTACTATGGGCCATCACTGGTGTACTATGGGCCATCACTGGTGTACTATGGATCATCACTGGTGTACTATGGACCATCACTGATGTACTATGGACCATCACTGATGTACTATGGATCATCACTGATATACTGTGGACCATCACTGATGTACTGTGGACCATCCCTGATGTACTGTGGATCATCACTGAAGTATTGTGGATCATCACTGATGTACTGTGGATCATCACTGATGTACTGTGGATCATCATTAATGTACTGTGGATCATAACTGATGTACTGTGGATCATCACTGGTGTACTGTGGACCATCCCTGATGAACTGTGGATCATCACTGATGTACTGTGGATCATCACTGATGTACTATAGTTCATCACTGATGTACTATGGGCCATCACTGGTGTACTATGGATCATCACTGGTGTACTATGGATCATCACTGATGTACTATGGACCATCCCTGATGTACTGTGGATCATCACTGATGTACTGTGGATCATCACTGATGTACTATGGATCATCACTGATGTACTATGGGCCATCACTGGTGTACTATGGATCATCACTGATGTACTATGGATCATCACTGATGTACTATGGACCATCACTGATGTACTATGGGCCATCACTGGTGTACTATGGATCATCACCGATGTACTGTGGACCATCCCTGATGTACTGTGGAACATCACTGATGTACTATGGATCATCACTGATGTACTATGGATCATCACTGATGTACTATAGATCATCACTGATGTACTATAGATCATCACTGATGTACTATGGAACATCACTGATGTACTATAGATCATCACTGATGTACTATGGACCATCACTGGTGTACTATGGATCATCACTGGTGTACTGTGGATCATCACTGGTGTACTATGGACCATCCCTGATGTACTGTGGATCATCACTGATGTACTGTGGATCATCACTGATGTACTATAGTTCATCACTGATATACTGTGGGCCATCACTGGTGTACTATGGATCATCACTGGTGTACTATGGATCATCACTTATGTACTATGGACCATCCCTGATGTACTGTGGATCATCACTGATGTACTGTGGATCATCACTGATGTACTATGGATCATCACTGATGTACTGTGGATCATCACTGATGTACTATAGTTCATCACTGATGTACTATGGACCATCCCTGATGTACTGTGGATCATCACTGATGTACTGTGGATCATCACTGATGTACTATAGTTCATCACTGATATACTGTGGGCCATCACTGGTGTACTATGGATCATCACTGGTGTACTATGGATCATCACTTATGTACTATGGACCATCCCTGATGTACTGTGGATCATCACTGATGTACTGTGGATCATCACTGATGTACTATGGGCCATCACTGGTGTACTATGGATCATCACTGGTGTACTATGGATCATCACTGATGTACTATAGATCATCACTGATGTACTATAGCTCATCACTGATGTACTATGGACCATCACTGATGTACTATAGATCATCACTGATGTACTATGGACCATCACTGGTGTACTATGGATCATCACTGGTGTACTGTGGATCATCACTGGTGTACTATGGACCATCCCTGATGTACTGTGGATCATCACTGATGTACTGTGGATCATCACTGATGTACTATAGTTCATCACTGATGTACTATGGGCCATCACTGGTGTACTATGGATCATCACTGGTGTACTATGGATCATCACTGATGTACTATGGACCATCCCTGATGTACTGTGGATCATCACTGATGTACTGTGGATCATCACTGATGTACTATGGATCATCACTGATGTACTGTGGATCATCACTGATGTACTATAGTTCATCACTGATGTACTATGGGCCATCACTGGTGTACTATGGATCATCACTGGTGTACTATGGATCATCACTGATGTACTATGGACCATCCCTGATGTACTGTGGATCATCACTGATGTACTATAGTTCATCACTGATGTACTATGGGCCATCACTGGTGTACTATGGGCCATCACTGGTGTACTATGGATCATCACTGGTGTACTATGGACCATCACTGATGTACTATGGACCATCACTGATGTACTGTGGATCATCACTGATATACTGTGGACCATCCCTGATGTACTGTGGATCATCACTGATGTACTGTGGATCATCACTGAAGTATTGTGGATCATCACTGATGTACTGTGGATCATCACTGATGTACTGTGTATCATAACTGATGTACTGTGGATCATCACTGATGTACTATAGATCATCACTGATGTACTATAGATCATCACTGATGTACTATGGACCATCACTGATGTACTATAGATCATCACTGATGTACTATGGACCATCACTGGTGTACTATGGATCATCACTGGTGTACTGTGGATCATCACTGGTGTACTATGCACCATCCCTGATGTACTGTGGATCATCACTGTTGTACTGTGGATCATCACTGATGTACTATAGTTCATCACTGATGTACTATGGGCCATCACTGGTGTACTATGGATCATCACTGGTGTACTATGGATCATCACTGATGTACCATGGACCATCCCTGATGTACTATGGACCATCACTGGTGTACTATGGATCATCACTGGTGTACTGTGGATCATCACTGGTGTACTATGGACCATCCCTGATGTACTGTGGATCATCACTGATGTACTGTGGATCATCACTGATGTACTATAGTTCATCACTGAAGTACTATGGGCCATCACTGGTGTACTATGGATCATCACTGGTGTACTATGGATCATCACTGATGTACTATGGACCATCCCTGATGTACTGTGGATCATCACTGATGTACTGTGGATCATCACTGATGTACTATGGATCATCACTGATGTACTGTGGATCATCACTGATGTACTATAGTTCATCACTGATGTACTATGGGCCATCACTGGTGTACTATGGATCATCACTGGTGTACTATGGATCATCACTGATGTACTATGGACCATCCCTGATGTACTGTGGATCATCACTGATGTACTATAGTTCATCACTGATGTACTATGGGCCATCACTGGTGTACTATGGATCATCACTGGTGTACTATGGATCATCACTGATGTACTATGGACCATCCCTGATGTACTGTGGATCATCACTGATGTACTGTGGATCATCACTGATGTACTATGGATCATCACTGATGTACTATGGGCCATCACTGGTGTACTATGGGCCATCACTGGTGTACTATGGATCATCACTGGTGTACTATGGATCATCTCTGGTGTACTATGGACCATCACTGATGTACTATGGACCATCACTGATGTACTATGGATCATCACTGATATACTGTGGACCATCCCTGATGTACTGTGGATCATCACTGATGTACTGTGGATCATCACTGAAGTATTGTGGATCATCACTGATGTACTGTGGATCATCACTGATGTACTGTGTATCATAACTGATGTACTGTGGATCATCACTGATGTACTATAGATCATCACTGATGTACTATAGATCATCACTGATGTACTATGGACCATCACTGATGTACTATAGATCATCACTGATGTACTATGGACCATCACTGGTGTACTATGGATCATCACTGGTGTACTGTGGATCATCACTGGTGTACTATGGACCATCCCTGATGTACTGTGGATCATCACTGATGTACTGTGGATCATCACTGATGTACTATAGTTCATCACTGATGTACTATGGGCCATCACTGGTGTACTATGGATCATCACTGGTGTACTATGGATCATCACTGATGTACTATGGACCATCCCTGATGTACTGTGGATCATCACTGATGTACTATGGATCATCACTGATGTACTGTGGATCATCACTGATGTACTATGGGCCATCACTGGTGTACTATGGGCCATCACTGGTGTACTATGGATCATCACTGATCTACTATGGATCATCACTGATGTACTATGGACCATCACTGATGTACTATGGGCCATCACTGGTGTACTATGGATCATCACCGATGTACTGTGGACCATCCCTGATGTACTGTGGACCATCACTGATGTACTGTGGATCATCACTGATGTACTATGGATCATCACTGATGTACTATAGATCATCACTGATGTACTATAGATCATCACTGATGTACTATGGACCATCACTGATGTACTATAGATCATCACTGATGTACTATGGACCATCACTGGTGTACTATGGATCATCACTGATGTACTGTGGATCATCACTGATGTACTATAGTTCATCACTGATGTACTATGGGCCATCACTGGTGTACTATGGATCATCACTGGTGTACTATGGATCATCACTGATGTACTATGGACCATCCCTGATGTACTGTGGATCATCACTGATGTACTGTGGATCATCACTGATGTACTATGGATCATCACTGATGTACTGTGGATCATCACTGATGTACTATAGTTCATCACTGATGTACTATGGGCCATCACTGGTGTACTATGGATCATCACTGATGTACTATGGATCATCACTGATGTACTATGGACCATCCCTGATGTACTGTGGATCATCACTGATGTACTATAGTTCATCACTGATGTACTATGGGCCATCACTGGTGTACTATGGATCATCACTGGTGTACTATGGATCATCAGTGATGTACTATAGATCATCACTGATGTACTATAGCTCATCACTGATGTACTATGGACCATCACTGATGTACTATAGATCATCACTGATGTACTATGGACCATCACTGGTGTACTATGGATCATCACTGGTGTACTATGGATCATCACTGATGTACTATGGACCATCCCTGATGTACTGTGGATCATCACTGATGTACTGTGGATCATCACTGATGTACTATAGTTCATCACTGATGTACTATGGGCCATCACTGGTGTACTATGGATCATCACTGGTGTACTATGGATCATCACTGATGTACTATGGACCATCCCTGATGTACTGTGGATCATCACTGATGTACTGTGGATCATCACTGATGTACTATGGATCATCACTGATGTACTGTGGATCATCACTGATGTACTATAGTTCATCACTGATGTACTATGGGCCATCACTGGTGTACTATGGATCATCACTGATGTACTATGGACCATCCCTGATGTACTGTGGATCATCACTGATATACTATAGTTCATCACTGATGTACTATGGGCCATCACTGGTGTACTATGGATCATCACTGGTGTACTATGGATCATCACTGATGTACTATGGACCATCCCTGATGTACTGTGGATCATCACTGATGTACTGTGGATCATCACTGATGTACTATGGATCATCACTGATGTACTATGGGCCATCACTGGTGTACTATGGGCCATCACTGGTGTACTATGGATCATCACTGGTGTACTATGGACCATCACTGATGTACTATGGACCATCACTGATGTACTATGGATCATCACTGATATACTGTGGACCATCCCTGATGTACTGTGGATCATCACTGATGTACTGTGGATCATCACTGAAGTATTGTGGATCATCACTGATGTACTGTGGATCATCACTGATGTACTGTGTATCATAACTGATGTACTGTGGATCATCACTGATGTACTATAGATCATCACTGATGTACTATAGATCATCACTGATGTACTATGGACCATCACTGATGTACTATAGATCATCACTGATGTACTATGGACCATCACTGGTGTACTATGGATCATCACTGGTGTACTGTGGATCATCACTGGTGTACTATGCACCATCCCTGATGTACTGTGGATCATCACTGTTGTACTGTGGATCATCACTGATGTACTATAGTTCATCACTGATGTACTATGGGCCATCACTGGTGTACTATGGATCATCACTGGTGTACTATGGATCATCACTGATGTACCATGGACCATCCCTGATGTACTATGGACCATCACTGGTGTACTATGGATCATCACTGGTGTACTGTGGATCATCACTGGTGTACTATGGACCATCCCTGATGTACTGTGGATCATCACTGATGTACTGTGGATCATCACTGATGTACTATAGTTCATCACTGAAGTACTATGGGCCATCACTGGTGTACTATGGATCATCACTGGTGTACTATGGATCATCACTGATGTACTATGGACCATCCCTGATGTACTGTGGATCATCACTGATGTACTGTGGATCATCACTGATGTACTATGGATCATCACTGATGTACTGTGGATCATCACTGATGTACTATAGTTCATCACTGATGTACTATGGGCCATCACTGGTGTACTATGGATCATCACTGGTGTACTATGGATCATCACTGATGTACTATGGACCATCCCTGATGTACTGTGGATCATCACTGATGTACTATAGTTCATCACTGATGTACTATGGGCCATCACTGGTGTACTATGGATCATCACTGGTGTACTATGGATCATCACTGATGTACTATGGACCATCCCTGATGTACTGTGGATCATCACTGATGTACTGTGGATCATCACTGATGTACTATGGATCATCACTGATGTACTATGGGCCATCACTGGTGTACTATGGGCCATCACTGGTGTACTATGGATCATCACTGGTGTACTATGGATCATCACTGGTGTACTATGGACCATCACTGATGTACTATGGACCATCACTGATGTACTATGGATCATCACTGATATACTGTGGACCATCCCTGATGTACTGTGGATCATCACTGATGTACTGTGGATCATCACTGAAGTATTGTGGATCATCACTGATGTACTGTGGATCATCACTGATGTACTGTGTATCATAACTGATGTACTGTGGATCATCACTGATGTACTATAGATCATCACTGATGTACTATAGATCATCACTGATGTACTATGGACCATCACTGATGTACTATAGATCATCACTGATGTACTATGGACCATCACTGGTGTACTATGGATCATCACTGGTGTACTGTGGATCATCACTGGTGTACTATGGACCATCCCTGATGTACTGTGGATCATCACTGATGTACTGTGGATCATCACTGATGTACTATAGTTCATCACTGATGTACTATGGGCCATCACTGGTGTACTATGGATCATCACTGGTGTACTATGGATCATCACTGATGTACTATGGACCATCCCTGATGTACTGTGGATCATCACTGATGTACTGTGGATCATCACTGATGTACTATGGATCATCACTGATGTACTGTGGATCATCACTGATGTACTATAGTTCATCACTGATGTACTATGGGCCATCACTGGTGTACTATGGATCATCACTGGTGTACTATGGATCATCACTGATGTACTATGGACCATCCCTGATGTACTGTGGATCATCACTGATGTACTATAGTTCATCACTGATGTACTATGGGCCATCACTGGTGTACTATGGATCATCACTGGTGTACTATGGATCATCACTGATGTACTATGGACCATCCCTGATGTACTGTGGATCATCACTGATGTACTGTGGATCATCACTGATGTACTATGGATCATCACTGATGTACTATGGGCCATCACTGGTGTACTATGGGCCATCACTGGTGTACTATGGATCATCACTGGTGTACTATGGATCATCACTGGTGTACTATGGACCATCACTGATGTACTATGGACCATCACTGATGTACTATGGATCATCACTGATATACTGTGGACCATCCCTGATGTACTGTGGATCATCACTGATGTACTGTGGATCATCACTGAAGTATTGTGGATCATCACTGATGTACTGTGGATCATCACTGATGTACTGTGTATCATAACTGATGTACTGTGGATCATCACTGATGTACTATAGATCATCACTGATGTACTATAGATCATCACTGATGTACTATGGACCATCACTGATGTACTATAGATCATCACTGATGTACTATGGACCATCACTGGTGTACTATGGATCATCACTGGTGTACTGTGGATCATCACTGGTGTACTATGGACCATCCCTGATGTACTGTGGATCATCACTGATGTACTGTGGATCATCACTGATGTACTATAGTTCATCACTGATGTACTATGGGCCATCACTGGTGTACTATGGATCATCACTGGTGTACTATGGATCATCACTGATGTACTATGGACCATCCCTGATGTACTGTGGATCATCACTGATGTACTATGGATCATCACTGATGTACTGTGGATCATCACTGATGTACTATGGGCCATCACTGGTGTACTATGGGCCATCACTGGTGTACTATGGATCATCACTGATCTACTATGGATCATCACTGATGTACTGTGGACCATCACTGATGTACTGTGGATCATCACTGATGTACTGTGGATCATCACTGATGTACTATGGATCATCACTGATGTACTATAGATCATCACTGATGTACTATAGATCATCACTGATGTACTATGGACCATCACTGATGTACTATAGATCATCACTGATGTACTATGGACCATCACTGGTGTACTATGGATCATCACTGATGTACTGTGGATCATCACTGATGTACTATAGTTCATCACTGATGTACTATGGGCCATCACTGGTGTACTATGGATCATCACTGGTGTACTATGGATCATCACTGATGTACTATGGACCATCCCTGATGTACTGTGGATCATCACTGATGTACTGTGGATCATCACTGATGTACTATGGATCATCACTGATGTACTGTGGATCATCACTGATGTACTATAGTTCATCACTGATGTACTATGGGCCATCACTGGTGTACTATGGATCATCACTGATGTACTATGGATCATCACTGATGTACTATGGACCATCCCTGATGTACTGTGGATCATCACTGATGTACTATAGTTCATCACTGATGTACTATGGGCCATCACTGGTGTACTATGGATCATCACTGGTGTACTATGGATCATCAGTGATGTACTATAGATCATCACTGATGTACTATAGCTCATCACTGATGTACTATGGACCATCACTGATGTACTATAGATCATCACTGATGTACTATGGACCATCACTGGTGTACTATGGATCATCACTGGTGTACTATGGATCATCACTGATGTACTATGGACCATCCCTGATGTACTGTGGATCATCACTGATGTACTGTGGATCATCACTGATGTACTATAGTTCATCACTGATGTACTATGGGCCATCACTGGTGTACTATGGATCATCACTGGTGTACTATGGATCATCACTGATGTACTATGGACCATCCCTGATGTACTGTGGATCATCACTGATGTACTGTGGATCATCACTGATGTACTATGGATCATCACTGATGTACTGTGGATCATCACTGATGTACTATAGTTCATCACTGATGTACTATGGGCCATCACTGGTGTACTATGGATCATCACTGATGTACTATGGACCATCCCTGATGTACTGTGGATCATCACTGATATACTATAGTTCATCACTGATGTACTATGGGCCATCACTGGTGTACTATGGATCATCACTGGTGTACTATGGATCATCACTGATGTACTATGGACCATCCCTGATGTACTGTGGATCATCACTGATGTACTGTGGATCATCACTGATGTACTATGGATCATCACTGATGTACTATGGGCCATCACTGGTGTACTATGGGCCATCACTGGTGTACTATGGATCATCACTGGTGTACTATGGACCATCACTGATGTACTATGGACCATCACTGATGTACTATGGATCATCACTGATATACTGTGGACCATCCCTGATGTACTGTGGATCATCACTGATGTACTGTGGATCATCACTGAAGTATTGTGGATCATCACTGATGTACTGTGGATCATCACTGATGTACTGTGTATCATAACTGATGTACTGTGGATCATCACTGATGTACTATAGATCATCACTGATGTACTATAGATCATCACTGATGTACTATGGACCATCACTGATGTACTATAGATCATCACTGATGTACTATGGACCATCACTGGTGTACTATGGATCATCACTGGTGTACTGTGGATCATCACTGGTGTACTATGCACCATCCCTGATGTACTGTGGATCATCACTGTTGTACTGTGGATCATCACTGATGTACTATAGTTCATCACTGATGTACTATGGGCCATCACTGGTGTACTATGGATCATCACTGGTGTACTATGGATCATCACTGATGTACCATGGACCATCCCTGATGTACTATGGACCATCACTGGTGTACTATGGATCATCACTGGTGTACTGTGGATCATCACTGGTGTACTATGGACCATCCCTGATGTACTGTGGATCATCACTGATGTACTGTGGATCATCACTGATGTACTATAGTTCATCACTGAAGTACTATGGGCCATCACTGGTGTACTATGGATCATCACTGGTGTACTATGGATCATCACTGATGTACTATGGACCATCCCTGATGTACTGTGGATCATCACTGATGTACTGTGGATCATCACTGATGTACTATGGATCATCACTGATGTACTGTGGATCATCACTGATGTACTATAGTTCATCACTGATGTACTATGGGCCATCACTGGTGTACTATGGATCATCACTGGTGTACTATGGATCATCACTGATGTACTATGGACCATCCCTGATGTACTGTGGATCATCACTGATGTACTATAGTTCATCACTGATGTACTATGGGCCATCACTGGTGTACTATGGATCATCACTGGTGTACTATGGATCATCACTGATGTACTATGGACCATCCCTGATGTACTGTGGATCATCACTGATGTACTGTGGATCATCACTGATGTACTATGGATCATCACTGATGTACTATGGGCCATCACTGGTGTACTATGGGCCATCACTGGTGTACTATGGATCATCACTGGTGTACTATGGATCATCACTGGTGTACTATGGACCATCACTGATGTACTATGGACCATCACTGATGTACTATGGATCATCACTGATATACTGTGGACCATCCCTGATGTACTGTGGATCATCACTGATGTACTGTGGATCATCACTGAAGTATTGTGGATCATCACTGATGTACTGTGGATCATCACTGATGTACTGTGTATCATAACTGATGTACTGTGGATCATCACTGATGTACTATAGATCATCACTGATGTACTATAGATCATCACTGATGTACTATGGACCATCACTGATGTACTATAGATCATCACTGATGTACTATGGACCATCACTGGTGTACTATGGATCATCACTGGTGTACTGTGGATCATCACTGGTGTACTATGGACCATCCCTGATGTACTGTGGATCATCACTGATGTACTGTGGATCATCACTGATGTACTATAGTTCATCACTGATGTACTATGGGCCATCACTGGTGTACTATGGATCATCACTGGTGTACTATGGATCATCACTGATGTACTATGGACCATCCCTGATGTACTGTGGATCATCACTGATGTACTATGGATCATCACTGATGTACTGTGGATCATCACTGATGTACTATGGGCCATCACTGGTGTACTATGGGCCATCACTGGTGTACTATGGATCATCACTGATCTACTATGGATCATCACTGATGTACTATGGACCATCACTGATGTACTATGGGCCATCACTGGTGTACTATGGATCATCACCGATGTACTGTGGACCATCCCTGATGTACTGTGGACCATCACTGATGTACTGTGGATCATCACTGATGTACTATGGATCATCACTGATGTACTATAGATCATCACTGATGTACTATAGATCATCACTGATGTACTATGGACCATCACTGATGTACTATAGATCATCACTGATGTACTATGGACCATCACTGGTGTACTATGGATCATCACTGATGTACTGTGGATCATCACTGATGTACTATAGTTCATCACTGATGTACTATGGGCCATCACTGGTGTACTATGGATCATCACTGGTGTACTATGGATCATCACTGATGTACTATGGACCATCCCTGATGTACTGTGGATCATCACTGATGTACTGTGGATCATCACTGATGTACTATGGATCATCACTGATGTACTGTGGATCATCACTGATGTACTATAGTTCATCACTGATGTACTATGGGCCATCACTGGTGTACTATGGATCATCACTGATGTACTATGGATCATCACTGATGTACTATGGACCATCCCTGATGTACTGTGGATCATCACTGATGTACTATAGTTCATCACTGATGTACTATGGGCCATCACTGGTGTACTATGGATCATCACTGGTGTACTATGGATCATCAGTGATGTACTATAGATCATCACTGATGTACTATAGCTCATCACTGATGTACTATGGACCATCACTGATGTACTATAGATCATCACTGATGTACTATGGACCATCACTGGTGTACTATGGATCATCACTGGTGTACTATGGATCATCACTGATGTACTATGGACCATCCCTGATGTACTGTGGATCATCACTGATGTACTGTGGATCATCACTGATGTACTATAGTTCATCACTGATGTACTATGGGCCATCACTGGTGTACTATGGATCATCACTGGTGTACTATGGATCATCACTGATGTACTATGGACCATCCCTGATGTACTGTGGATCATCACTGATGTACTGTGGATCATCACTGATGTACTATGGATCATCACTGATGTACTGTGGATCATCACTGATGTACTATAGTTCATCACTGATGTACTATGGGCCATCACTGGTGTACTATGGATCATCACTGATGTACTATGGACCATCCCTGATGTACTGTGGATCATCACTGATATACTATAGTTCATCACTGATGTACTATGGGCCATCACTGGTGTACTATGGATCATCACTGGTATACTATGGATCATCACTGATGTACTATGGACCATCCCTGATGTACTGTGGATCATCACTGATGTACTGTGGATCATCACTGATGTACTATGGATCATCACTGATGTACTATGGGCCATCACTGGTGTACTATGGGCCATCACTGGTGTACTATGGATCATCACTGGTGTACTATGGACCATCACTGATGTACTATGGACCATCACTGATGTACTATGGATCATCACTGATATACTGTGGACCATCCCTGATGTACTGTGGATCATCACTGATGTACTGTGGATCATCACTGAAGTATTGTGGATCATCACTGATGTACTGTGGATCATCACTGATGTACTGTGTATCATAACTGATGTACTGTGGATCATCACTGATGTACTATAGATCATCACTGATGTACTATAGATCATCACTGATGTACTATGGACCATCACTGGTGTACTATGGATCATCACTGGTGTACTATGGATCATCACTGATGTACTATGGACCATCCCTGATGTACTGTGGATCATCACTGATGTACTATGGATCATCACTGATGTACTGTGGATCATCACTGATGTACTATAGTTCATCACTGATGTACTATGGGCCATCACTGGTGTACTATGGATCATCACTGGTGTACTATGGATCATCACTGATGTACTATGGACCATCCCTGATGTACTGTGGATCATCACTGATATACTGTGGATCATCACTGATGTACTATGGATCATCACTGATGTACTGTGGATCATCAAAGATGTACTATAGTTCATCACTGATGTACTATGGGCCATCACTGGTGTACTATGGATCATCACTGGTGTACTATGGATCATCACTGATGTACTATGGACCATCCCTGATGTACTGTGGATCATCACTGATGTACTATAGTTCATCACTGATGTACTATGGGCCATCACTGGTGTACTATGGATCATCACTGGTGTACTATGGATCATCACTGATGTACTATGGACCATCCCTGATGTACTGTGGATCATCACTGATGTACTGTGGATCATCACTGATGTACTATGGATCATCACTGATGTACTATGGGCCATCACTGGTGTACTATGGGCCATCACTGGTGTACTATAGATCATCACTGGTGTACTATGGACCATCACTGATGTACTATGGATCATCACTGATATACTGTGGACCATCCCTGATGTACTGTGGATCATCACTGATGTACTGTGGATCATCACTGAAGTATTGTGGATCATCACTGATGTACTGTGGATCATCACTGATGTACTGTGTATCATAACTGATGTACTGTGGATCATCACTGATGTACTATAGATCATCACTGATGTACTATGGACCATCACTGATGTACTATAGATCATCACTGATGTACTATGGACCATCACTGGTGTACTATGGATCATCACTGGTGTACTGTGGATCATCACTGGTGTACTATGGACCATCCCTGATGTACTGTGGATCATCACTGATGTACTGTGGATCATCACTGATGTACTATAGTTCATCACTGATGTACTATAGGCCATCACTGGTGTACTATGGATCATCACTGGTGTACTATGGATCATCACTGATGTACTATGGACCATCCCTGATGTACTGTGGATCATCACTGATGTACTGTGGATCATCACTGATGTACTGTGGATCATCACTGATGTACTGTGGATCATCACTGATGTACTATTGTTCATCACTGATGTACTATGGGCCATCACTGGTGTACTATGGATCATCACTGGTGTACTATGGATCATCACTGATGTACTATGGACCATCCCTGATGTACTGTGGATCATCACTGATGTACTATAGTTCATCACTGATGTACTATGGGCCATCACTGGTGTACTATGGATCATCACTGGTGTACTATGGATCATCACTGATGTACTATGGACCATCGTTGATGTACTGTGGATCATCACTGATGTACTGTAGATCATCACTGATGTACTATGGATCATCACTGATGTACTATGGGCCATCACTGGTGTACTATGGGCCATCACTGGTGTACTATGGATCATCACTGGTGTACTATGGACCATCACTGATGTACTATGGACCATCACTGATGTACTATGGATCATCACTGATATACTGTGGACCATCCCTGATGTACTGTGGATCATCACTGATGTACTGTGGATCATCACTGAAGTATTGTGGATCATCACTGATGTACTGTGGATCATCACTAATGTACTGTGGATCATAACTGATGTACTGTAGATCATCACTGATGTACTATAGATCATCACTGGTGTACTATGTATATAGATCATCACTGATGTACTATGGACCATCACTGATGTACTATAGATCATCACTGATGTACTATGGACCATCACTGGTGTACTATGGATCATCACTGGTGTACTGTGGATCATCACTGGTGTACTATGGACCATCCCTGATGTACTGTGGATCATCACTGATGTACTGTGGATCATCACTGATGTACTATAGTTCATCGCTGATGTACTATGGGCCATCACTGGTGTACTATGGATCATCACTGATGTACTATGGACCATCCCTGATGTACTGTGGATCATCACTGATGTACTATAGTTCATCACTGATGTACTATGGGCCATCACTGGTGTACTATGGATCATCACTGGTGTACTATGGATCATCACTGATGTACTATAGATCATAACTCATGTACTATAGCTCATCACTGATGTACTATGGACCATCACTGATGTACTATAGATCATCACTGATGTACTATGGACCATCACTGGTGTACTATGGATCATCACTGGTGTACTGTGGATCATCACTGGTGTACTGTGGATCATCACTGATGTACTGTGGATCATCACTGATGTACTATAGTTCATCACTGATGTACTATGGGCCATCACTGGTGTACTATGGATCATCACTGGTGTACTATGGATCATCACTGATGTACTATGGACCATCCCTGATGTACTGTGGATCATCACTGATATACTGTGGATCATCACTGATGTACTATGGATCATCACTGATGTACTGTGGATCATCACTGATGTACTATAGTTCATCACTGATGTACTATGGGCCATCACTGGTGTACTATGGATCATCACTGGTGTACTATGGATCATCACTGATGTACTATGGACCATCCCTGATGTACTGTGGATCATCACTGATGTACTATAGTTCATCACTGATGTACTATGGGCCATCACTGGTGTACTATGGATCATCACTGGTGTACTATGGATCATCACTGATGTACTATGGACCATCCCTGATGTACTGTGGATCATCACTGATGTACTGTGGATCATCACTGATGTACTATGGATCATCACTGATGTACTATGGGCCATCACTGGTGTACTATGGGCCATCACTGGTGTACTATAGATCATCACTGGTGTACTATGGACCATCACTGATGTACTATGGATCATCACTGATATACTGTGGACCATCCCTGATGTACTGTGGATCATCACTGATGTACTGTGGATCATCACTGAAGTATTGTGGATCATCACTGATGTACTGTGGATCATCACTGATGTACTGTGTATCATAACTGATGTACTGTGGATCATCACTGATGTACTATAGATCATCACTGATGTACTATGGACCATCACTGATGTACTATAGATCATCACTGATGTACTATGGACCATCACTGGTGTACTATGGACCATCCCTGATGTACTGTGGATCATCACTGATATACTGTGGATCATCACTGATGTACTATGGATCATCACTGATGTACTGTGGATCATCACTGATGTACTATAGTTCATCACTGATGTACTATGGGCCATCACTGATGTACTATGGACCATCCCTGGTGTACTATGGATCATCACTGATGTACTATGGACCATCCCTGATGTACTGTGGATCATCACTGATGTACTATAGTTCATCACTGATGTACTATGGGCCATCACTGGTGTACTATGGATCATCACTGGTGTACTATGGATCATCACTGATGTACTATGGATCATCCCTGATGTACTGTGGATCATCACTGATGTACTGTGGATCATCACTGATGTACTATGGATCATCACTGATGTACTATGGGCCCTCACTGGTGTACTATGGGCCATCACTGGTGTACTATGGATCATCACTGGTGTACTATGGATCATCACTGGTGTACTATGGACCATCACTGATGTACTATGGACCATCACTGATGTACTATGGATCATCACTGATATACTGTGGACCATCCCTGATGTACTGTGGATCATCACTGATGTACTGTGGATCATCACTGAAGTATTGTGGATCATCACTGATGTACTGTGGATCATCACTAATGTACTGTGGATCATAACTGATGTACTGTAGATCATCACTGATGTACTATAGATCATCACTGGTGTACTATGTATATAGATCATCACTGATGTACTATGGACCATCACTGATGTACTATAGATCATCACTGATGTACTATGGACCATCACTGGTGTACTATGGATCATCACTGGTGTACTGTGGATCATCACTGGTGTACTATGGACCATCCCTGATGTACTGTGGATCATCACTGATGTACTGTGGATCATCACTGATGTACTATAGTTCACCACTGATGTACTATGGGCCATCACTGGTGTACTATGGATCATCACTGGTGTACTATGGATCATCACTGATGTACTATGGACCATCCCTGATGTACTGTGGATCATCACTGATGTACTATAGTTCATCACTGATGTACTATGGGCCATCACTGGTGTACTATGGATCATCACTGGTGTACTATGGATCATCACTGATGTACTATGGACCATCCCTGATGTACTATAGATCATCACTGATGTACTGTGGATCATCATTGATGTACTATGGATCATCACTGATGTACTATGGGCCATCAGTGGTGTACTACGGGCCATCACTGGTGTACTATGGATCATCACTGGTGTACTATGGATCATCACTGGTGTACTATGGACCATCACTGATGTACTGTGGACCACCACTGATGTACTGTGGATCATCACTGATGTACTGTGGATCATCCCTGGTGTACTATGGAACATTACTGGTGTACTATGGATCATCACTGGTGTACTATGGATCATCACTGATGTACTATGGGCCATCACTGATGTACTATGGATCATCACTGATATACTGTGGACCATCCCTGATGTACTGTGGATCATCACTGATGTACTGTGGATCATCACTGAAGTATTGTGGATCATCACTGATGTACTGTGGATCATCACTGATGTACTGTGGATCATAACTGATGTACTGTGGATCATCACTGGTGTACTATGGATCATCACTGATGTACTATGGATCATCACTGATGTACTATGGACCATCACTGATGTACTATGGGCCATCACTGGTGTACTATGGATCATCACTGATGTACTGTGGATCATCACTGATGTACTGTGGGCCATCACTGATGTACTATGGATCATCACTGATATACTGTGGACCATCCCTGATGTATTGTGGATCATCACTGATGTACTGTGGATCATCACTGATGTACTATTAATTATCACTGAAGTACTATGGGCCATCACTGGTGTACTATGCATCATCACTGGTGTACTATGGATCATCACTGATGTACTATGGATCATCACTGATGTACTATGGATCATGACTGGTGTACTATGGATCATCACTGATGTACTGTGGACCATCCCTGATGTATTGTGGATCATCACTGATGTACTGTGGATCATCACTGATGTACTGTGGATCATCACTGATGTACTGAGGATCATCACTGATGTACTATGGATCATCACTGATGTACCTTGGATCATCACTGATGTACTGTGGATCATCACTGATGTACTGTGGATCATCACTGATGTACTATAGATCATCACTGTAGTACTATGGGCCATGACTGGTGTACTATGGATCATCACTGATGTACTATGGATCATCACTGATGTATTATGGATCATCACTGATGTACTATGAGCCATCACTGATGTACTATGGATCATCACTGGTGTACTATGGATCATCACTGATGTACTATGAGCCATCACTGATGTACTATGGATCATCACTGGTGTACTATGGATCATCACTGATGTACTATGGATCATCACTGATGTACTATGAGCCATCACTGATGTACTATGGGCCATCCCTGGTGTACTATGGATCATCACTGATGTACTGTGGATCATCACTGATGTACTATGGGACATCACTGGTGTACTATGGGCCATCACTGGTGTACTATGGATCATCACTGGTGTACTATGGGCCATCACTGGTGTACTATGGGCCATCACTGGTGTACTATGGATCATCACTGGTGTACTATGGACCATCACTGATGTACTATGGCTAATCACTGATATACTGTGGACCATCCCTGATATACTGTGGATCATCCCTGATGTACTGTGGATCATCACTGATCTACTGTGGGCCATCACAGGTGTACTGTGGGCCATCACAGGTGTACTATGGAGCATCACTGATGTACTATGGATCATCACTGGTGTACTATGGATCATCACTGATGTACTGTGGACCATCCCTGATGTACTATAGATCATCACTGATGTACTGTGGATCATCACTGATGTACTATGGGCCATCACTGGTGTACTATGGGCCATCACTGGTGTACTATGGATCATCACTGGATTACTATGGATCATCCCTGGTGTACTATGGACCATCACTGATGTGCTTTGGGCCATCACTGGTGTACTATGGATCATCACTGATGTACTGTGGACCATCCCTGATGTACTGTGGATCATCACTGATGTACTATGGATCATCACTGATGTACTATGGACCATCACTGGTGTACTATGGACCATCACTGGTGTACTATGGATCATCACTGATGTACTGTGGATCATCACTGATGTACTGTGGGCCATCACTGATGTACTATGGATCATCACTGATATACTGTGGACAATCCCTGATGTATTGTGGATCATCACTGATGTACTGTGGATCATCACTGATGTACTATAGATCATCACTGAAGTACTATGGGCCATCACTGGTGTACTCTGGATCATCACTGATGTACTATGGATCATCACTGATGTACTATGGATCATGACTGGTTTACTATGGATCATCACTGATGTACTGTGGACCATCCCTGATGTCCTGTGGATCATCACTGATGTACTGTGGATCATCACTGATGTACTGTGGATCATCACTGATGTACTGTGGATCATCATTGATGTACTGAGGATCATCACTGATGTACTATGGATCATCACTGATGTACCGTGGATCATCACTGATGTACTGTGGATCATCACTAATGTACTGTGGATCATCACTGATGTACTATAGATCATCACTGAAGTACTATGGGCCATCACTGGTGTACTATGGATCATCACTGATGTATTATGGATCATCACTGATGTACTATGAGCCATCACTGATGTACTATGGATCATCACTGGTGTACTATGGATCATCACTGATGTACTATGGATCATCACTGATGTACTATGAGCCATCACTGATGTACTATGGATCATCACTGATGTACTGTGGATCATCACTGATGTACTATGGATCATCACTGATGTACTATGAGCCATCACTGATGTACTATGGGCCATCCCTGGTGTACTATGGATCATCACTGATGTACTGTGGATCATCACTGATGTACTATGGGACATCACTGGTATACTATGGGCCATCTCTGGTGTACTATGGATCATCACTGGTGTACTATGGGCCATCACTGGTGAACTATGGATCATCACTGGAGTACTATGGACCATCACTGATTTACTATGGACCATCACTGATGTACTGTGGATCATCACTGATGTGCTGTGGGTCATCCCTGGTGTACTATGGATCATCACTGGTGTAATATGGATCATCACTGATGTACTATGGGCCATCACTGATGTACTATGGATCATCACTGATGTACTGTGGACCATCCCTGATGTACTGTGGATCATCACTGATGTACTATGGACCATCCCTGATGTACTATGGACCATCCCTGATGTACTGTGAATCATCACTGGTGTACTGTGGATCATCACTGATGTACTATAGATCATCACTGATGTACTGTGGATCATCACTGATGTACTATGGGCCATCACTGGTGTACTATGGACCATCCCTGATGTACTGTGGATCATCACTGATGTACTATGGATCATCACTGATGTACTGTGGATCATCACTGATGTACTATAGTTCATCACTGATGTACTATGGGCCATCACTGGTGTACTATGGATCATCACTGGTGTACTATGGATCATGACTGATGTACTATGGACCATCCCTGATGTACTGTGGATCATCTCTGATGTACTATAGTTCATCACTGATGTACTATGGGCCATCACTGGTGTACTATGGATCATCACTGGTGTACTATGGATCATCACTGATGTACTATGGACCTTCCCTGATGTACTGTGGATCATCACTGATGTACTGTGGATCATCACTGATGTACTATGGATCATCACTGATGTACTATGGGCCATCACTGGTGTACTATGGGCCATCACTGGTGTACTATGGATCATCACTGGTGTACTATGGACCATCACTGATGTACTATGGACCATCACTGATGTACTATGGATCATCACTGATATACTGTGGACCATCACTGATGTACTGTGGACCATCCCTGATGTACTGTGGATCATCACTGAAGTATTGTGGATCATCACTGATGTACTGTGGATCATCACTGATGTACTGTGGATCATCACTAATGTACTGTGGGTCATAACTGATGTACTGTGGATCATCACTGGTGTACTATGGACCATCCCTGATGTACTGTGGATCATCACTGATGTACTGTGGATCATCACTGATGTACTATAGTTCATCACTGATGTACTATGGGCCATCACTGGTGTACTATGGATCATCACTGGTGTACTATGGATCATCACTGATGTACTATGGACCATCCCTGATGTACTGTGGATCATCACTGATGTACTGTGGATCATCACTGATGTACTATGGATCATCACTGATGTACTATGGGCCATCACTGGTGTACTATGGATCATCACTGATGTACTATGGATCATCACTGATGTACTATGGACCATCACTGATGTACTATGGGCCATCACTGGTGTACTATGGATCATCACCGATGTACTGTGGACCATCCCTGATGTACTGTGGACCATCACTGATGTACTGTGGATCATCACTGATGTACTCTGGATCATCACTGATGTACTATAGATCATCACTGATGTACTATAGATCATCACTGATGTACTATGGACCATCACTGATGTACTATAGATCATCACTGATGTACTATGGACCATCACTGGTGTACTATAGATCATCACTGGTGTACTGTGGATCATCACTGGTGTACTATGGACCATCCCTGATGTACTGTGGATCATCACTGATGTACTGTGGATCATCACTGATGTACTATAGTTCATCACTGATATACTGTGGGCCATCACTGGTGTACTATGGATCATCACTGGTGTACTATGGATCATCACTGATGTACTATTGGCCATCACTGGTGTACTATGGATCATCACTGGTGTACTATGGATCATCACTGATGTACTATAGATCATCACTGATGTACTATAGCTCATCACTGATGTACTATGGACCATCACTGATGTACTATAGATCATCACTGATGTACTATGGACCATCACTGGTGTACTATGGATCATCACTGGTGTACTGTGGATCATCACTGGTGTACTATGGACCATCCCTGATGTACTGTGGATCATCACTGATGTACTGTGGATCATCACTGATGTACTATAGTTCATCACTGATGTACTATGGGCCATCACTGGTGTACTATGGATCATCACTGGTGTACTATGGATCATCACTGATGTACTATGGACCATCCCTGATGTACTGTGGATCATCACTGATGTACTGTGGATCATCACTGATGTACTATGGATCATCACTGATGTACTGTGGATCATCACTGATGTACTATAGTTCATCACTGATGTACTATGGGCCATCACTGGTGTACTATGGATCATCACTGGTGTACTATGGATCATCACTGATGTACTATGGACCATCCCTGATGTACTGTGGATCATCACTGATGTACTATAGTTCATCACTGATGTACTATGGGCCATCACTGGTGTACTATGGATCATCACTGGTGTACTATGGATCATCACTGATGTACTATGGACCATCCCTGATGTACTGTGGATCATCACAGATGTACTGTGGATCATCACTGATGTACTATGGATCATCACTGATGTACTATGGGCCATCACTGGTGTACTATGGGCCATCACTGGTGTACTATGGATCATCACTGGTGTACTATGGACCATCACTGATGTACTATGGACCATCACTGATGTACTATGGATCATCACTGATATACTACGGACCATCCCTGATGTACTGTGGATCATCACTGATGTACTGTGGATCATCACTGAAGTATTGTGGATCATCACTGATGTACTGTGGATCATCACTGATGTACTGTGTATCATAACTGATGTATTATGGATCATCACTGATGTACTATAGATCATCACTGATGTACTATAGATCATCACTGATGGACTATGGACCATCACTGATGTACTATAGATCATCACTGATGTACTATGGACCATCACTGGTGTACTATGGATCATCACTGGTGTACTGTGGATCATCACTGGTGTACTATGGACCATCCCTGATGTACTATGGATCATCACTGATGTACTGTGGATCATCACTGATGTACTATAGTTCATCACTGATGTACTATGGGCCATCACTGGTGTACTATGGATCATCACTGGTGTACTATGGACCATCACTGGTGTACTATGGATCATCACTGGTGTACTGTGGATCATCACTGGTGTACTATGGACCATCCCTGATGTACTGTGGATCATCACTGATGTACTGTGGATCATCACTGATGTACTATAGTTCATCACTGATGTACTATGGGCCATCACTGGTGTACTATGGATCATCACTGGTGTACTATGGATCATCACTGATGTACTATGGACCATCCCTGATGTACTGTGGATCATCACTGATGTACTGTGGATCATCACTGATGTACTATGGATCATCACTGATGTACTGTGGATCATCACTGATGTACTATGGGCCATCACTGGTGTACTATGGGCCATCACTGGTGTACTATGGATCATCACTGATGTACTATGGATCATCACTGATGTACTATGGACCATCACTGATGTACTATGGACCATCACTGGTGTACTATGGATCATCACCGATGTACTGTGGACCATCCCTGATGTACTGTGGACCATCACTGATGTACTGTGGATCATCACTGATGTACTATGGATCATCACTGATGTACTATAGATCATCACTGATGTACTATAGATCATCACTGATGTACTATGGACCATCACTGGTGTACTATGGATCATCACTGGTGTACTGTGGATCATCACTGGTGTACTATGGACCATCCCTGATGTACTGTGGATCATCACTGATATACTATGGATCATCACTGATGTACTATGGATCATCACTGATGTACTATAGTTCATCACTGATGTACTATGGGCCATCACTGGTGTACTATGGATCATCACTGGTGTACTATGGATCATCACTGATGTACTATGGACCATCCCTGATGTACTGTGGATCATCACTGATGTACTGTGGATCATCACTGATGTACTATAGTTCATCACTGATGTACTATGGGCCATCACTGGTGTAGTATGGATCATCACTGGTGTACTATGGATCATCACTGATGTACTATGGACCATCCCTGATGTACTGTGGATCATCACTGATGTACTATAGTTCATCACTGATGTACTATGGGCCATCACTGGTGTACTATGGATCATCACTGGTGTACTATGGATCATCGCTGATGTACTATAGATCATCACTGATGTACTATAGTTCATCACTGATGTACTATAGATCATCACTGATGTACTATGGACCATCACTGGTGTACTATAGATCATCACTGATGTACTATGGACCATCACTGGTGTACTATGGATCATCACTGGTGTACTGTGGATCATCACTGGTGTACTATGGACCATCCCTGATGTACTGTGGATCATCACTGATGTACTGTGGATCATCACTGATGTACTATAGTTCATCACTGATGTACTATGGGCCATCACTGGTGTAATATGGATCATCACTGGTGTACTATGGATCATCACTGATGTACTATGGACCATCCCTGATGTACTGTGGATCATCACTGATGTACTGTGGATCATCACTGATGTACTATAGTTCATCACTGATGTACTATGGGCCATCACTGGTGTACTATGGATCATCACTGGTGTACTATGGGCCATCACTGGTGTACTATGGATCATCACTGATGTACTGTGGATCATCACTGATGTACTATAGTTCATCACTGATGTACTATGGGCCATCACTGGTGTACTATGGATCATCACTGGTGTACTATGGGCCATCACTGGTGTACTATGGATCATCACTGGTGTACTATGGATCATCACTGATGTACTGTGGACCATCCCTGATGTACTGTGGATCATCACTGATGTACTATGGATCATCACTGATGTACTATGGATCATCACTGATGTACTATGGGCCATCACTGGTGTACTATGGGCCATCACTGGTGTACTATGGATCATCACTGATGTAGTATGGATCATCACTGATATACTGTGGACCATCCCTGATGTACTGTGGATCATCCCTGATGTACTGTGGATCATCACTGATGTACTGTGGATCATCACTGATGTACTATAGTTCATCACTGATGTACTATGGGCCATCACTGGTGTACTATGGATCATCACTGGTGTACTATGGATCATCACTGATGTACTATGGACCATCCCTGATGTACTGTGGATCATCACTGATGTACTGTGGATCATCACTGATGTACTATGGATCATCACTGATGTACTGTGGATCATCACTGATGTACTATGGGCCATCACTGGTGTACTATGGGCCATCACTGGTGTACTATAGATCTTCACTGATGTACTATGGATCATCACTGATGTACTATGGACCATCACTGATGTACTATGGGCCATCACTGGTGTACTATGGATCATCACCGATGTACTGTGGACCATCCCTGATGTACTGTGGACCATCACTGATGTACTGTGGATCATCACTGATGTACTATGGATCATCACTGATGTACTATAGATCATCACTGATGTACTATAGATCATCACTGATGTACTATGGACCATCACTGGTGTACTATGGATCATCACTGGTGTACTGTTGATCATCACTGGTGTACTATGGACCATCCCTGATGTACTGTGGATCATCACTGATATACTATGGATCATCACTGATGTACTATGGATCATCACTGATGTACTATAGTTCATCACTGATGTACTATGGGCCATCACTGGTGTACTATGGATCATCACTGGTGTACTATGGATCATCACTGATGTACTATGGACCATCCCTGATGTACTGTGGATCATCACTGATGTACTGTGGATCATCACTGATGTACTATAGTTCATCACTGATGTACTATGGGCCATCACTGGTGTAGTATGGATCATCACTGGTGTACTATGGATCATCACTGATGTACTATGGACCATCCCTGATGTACTGTGGATCATCACTGATGTACTATAGTTCATCACTGATGTACTATGGGCCATCACTGGTGTACTATGGATCATCACTGGTGTACTATGGATCATCGCTGATGTACTATAGATCATCACTGATGTACTATAGTTCATCACTGATGTACTATAGATCATCACTGATGTACTATGGACCATCACTGGTGTACTATAGATCATCACTGATGTACTATGGACCATCACTGGTGTACTATGGATCATCACTGGTGTACTGTGGATTATCACTGGTGTACTATGGACCATCCCTGATGTACTGTGGATCATCACTGATGTACTGTGGATCATCACTGATGTACTATAGTTCATCACTGATGTACTATGGGCCATCACTGGTGTAATATGGATCATCACTGGTGAACTATGGATCATCACTGATGTACTATGGACCATCCCTGATGTACTGTGGATCATCACTGATGTACTGTGGATCATCACTGATGTACTATAGTTCATCACTGATGTACTATGGGCCATCACTGGTGTACTATGGATCATCACTGGTGTACTATGGGCCATCACTGGTGTACTATGGATCATCACTGATGTACTGTGGATCATCACTGATGTACTATAGTTCATCACTGATGTACTATGGGCCATCACTGGTGTACTATGGATCATCACTGGTGTACTATGGGCCATCACTGGTGTACTATGGATCATCACTGGTGTACTATGGATCATCACTGATGTACTGTGGACCATCCCTGATGTACTGTGGATCATCACTGATGTACTGTGGATCATCACTGATGTACTATGGATCATCACTGCTGTACTATGGGCCATCACTGGTGTACTATGGGCCATCACTGGTGTACTATGGATCATCACTGATGTAGTATGGATCATCACTGATATACTGTGGACCATCCCTGATGTACTGTGGATCATCACTGATGTACTGTGGATCATCACTGAAGTATTGTGGATCATCACTGATGTACTGTGGATCATCACTGATGTACTGTGGATCATCACTGATGTACTGTGTATCATAACTGATGTACTGTGGATCATCACTGATGTACTATAGATCATCACTGATGTACTATAGATCATCAATGATGTACTATGGACCATCACTGATGTACTATAGATCATCACTGATGTACTATGGACCATCACTGGTGTACTATGGATCATCACTGGTGTACTGTGGATCATCACTGGTGTACTATGGACCATCCCTGATGTACTGTGGATCATCACTGATGTACTGTGGATCATCACTGATGTACTATAGTTCATCACTGATGTACTATGGGCCATCACTGGTGTACTATGGATCATCACTGGTGTACTATGGATCATCACTGATGTACTATGGACCATCCCTGATGTACTGTGGATCACCACTGATGTACTGTGGATCATCACTGATGTACTATGGATCATCACTGATGTACTGTGGATCATCACTGATGTACTGTGGATCATCACTGATGTACTATAGTTCATCACTGATGTACTATGGGCCATCACTGGTGTACTATGGATCATCACTGGTGTACTATGGATCATCACTGATGTACTATGGACCATCCCTGATGTACTGTGGATCATCTCTGATGTACTATAGTTCATCACTGATGTACTATGGGCCATCACTGGTGTACTATGGATCATCACTGGTGTACTATGGATCATCACTGATGTACTATGGACCATCCCTGATGTACTGTGGATCATCACTGATGTACTGTGGATCATCACTGATGTACTATGGATCATCACTGATGTACTATGGGCCATCACTGGTGTACTATGGGCCATCACTGGTGTACTATGGATCATCACTGGTGTACTATGGACCATCACTGATGTACTATGGACCATCACTGATGTACTATGGATCATCACTGATATACTGTGGACCATCCCTGATGTACTGTGGATCATCACTGAAGTATTGTGGATCATCATTGATGTACTGTGGATCATCACTGATGTACTGTGTATCATAACTGATGTACTGTGGATCATCACTGATGTACTATAGATCATCACTGTTGTACTATAGATCATCACTGATGTACTATGGACCATCACTGGTGTACTGTGGATCATCACTGGTGTACTATGGACCATCCCTGATGTACTGTGGATCATCACTGATGTACTGTGGATCATCACTGATGTACTATAGTTCATCACTGATGTATTATGGGCCATCACTAGTGTACTATGGATCATCACTGGTGTACTATGGATCATCACTGGTGTACTATGGATCATCACTGATGTACTATGGACCATCCCTGATGTACTGTGGATCATCACTGATGTACTATGGATCATCACTGATGTACTGTGGATCATCACTGATGTACTATAGTTCATCACTGATGTACTATGGGCCATCACTGGTGTACTATGGATCATCACTGGTGTACTATGGATCATGACTGATGTACTATGGACCATCCCTGATGTACTGTGGATCATCTCTGATGTACTATAGTTCATCACTGATGTACTGTGGATCATCACTGATGTACTATAGTTCATCACTGATGTACTATGGGCCATCACTGGTGTACTATGGATCATCACTGGTGTACTATGGATCATCACTGATGTACTATGGACCTTCCCTGATGTACTGTGGATCATCACTGATGTACTGTGGATCATCACTGATGTACTATGGATCATCACTGATGTACTATGGGCCATCACTGGTGTACTATGGGCCATCACTGGTGTACTATGGATCATCACTGGTGTACTATGGACCATCACTGATGTACTATGGACCATCACTGATGTACTATGGATCATCACTGATATACTGTGGACCATCACTGATGTACTGTGGACCATCCCTGATGTACTGTGGATCATCACTGAAGTATTGTGGATCATCACTGATGTACTGTGGATCATCACTGATGTACTGTGGATCATTACTAATGTACTGTGGATCATAACTGATGTACTGTGGATCATCACTGGTGTACTATGGACCATCCCTGATGTACTGTGGATCATCACTGATGTACTGTGGATCATCACTGATGTACTATAGTTCATCACTGATGTACTATGGGCCATCACTGGTGTACTATGGATCATCACTGGTGTACTATGGATCATCACTGATGTACTATGGACCATCCCTGATGTACTGTGGATCATCACTGATGTACTGTGGATCATCACTGATGTACTATGGATCATCACTGATGTACTATGGGCCATCACTGGTGTACTATGGATCATCACTGATGTACTATGGATCATCACTGATGTACTATGGACCATCACTGATGTACTATGGGCCATCACTGGTGTACTATGGATCATCACCGATGTACTGTGGACCATCCCTGATGTACTGTGGACCATCACTGATGTACTGTGGATCATCACTGATGTACTATGGATCATCACTGATGTACTATAGATCATCACTGATGTACTATAGATCATCACTGATGTACTATGGACCATCACTGATGTACTATAGATCATCACTGATGTACTATGGACCATCACTGGTGTACTATGGATCATCACTGGTGTACTGTGGATCATCACTGGTGTACTATGGACCATCCCTGATGTACTGTGGATCATCACTGATGTACTATAGTTCATCACTGATATACTGTGGGCCATCACTGGTGTACTATGGATCATCACTGGTGTACTATGGATCATCACTGATGTACTATGGACCATCCCTGATGTACTGTGGATCATCACTGATGTACTGTGGATCATCACTGATGTACTATGGATCATCACTGATGTACTGTGGATCATCACTGATGTACTATAGTTCATCACTGATGTACTATGGGCCATCACTGGTGTACTATGGATCATCACTGGTGTACTATGGATCATCACTGATGTACTATGGACCATCCCTGATGTACTGTGGATCATCTCTGATGTACTATAGTTCATCACTGATGTACTATGGGCCATCACTGGTGTACTATGGATCATCACTGGTGTACTATGGATCATCACTGATGTACTATGGACCATCCCTGATGTACTGTGGATCATCACTGATGTACTGTGGATCATCACTGATGTACTATGGATCATCACTGATGTACTATGGGCCATCACTGGTGTACTATGGGCCATCACTGGTGTACTATGGATCATCACTGGTGCACTATGGACCATCACTGATGTACTATGGACCATCACTGATGTACTATGGATCTTCACTGATATACTGTGGACCATCCCTGATGTACTGTGGATCATCGCTGATGTACTGTGGATCATCACTGAAGTATTGTGGATCATCATTGATGTACTGTGGATCATCACTGATGTACTGTGTATCATAACTGATGTACTGTGGATCATCACTGATGTACTATAGATCATCACTGTTGTACTATAGATCATCACTGATGTACTATGGACCATCACTGGTGTACTGTGGATCATCACTGGTGTACTATGGACCATCCCTGATGTACTGTGGATCATCACTGATGTACTGTGGATCATCACTGATGTACTATAGTTCATCACTGATGTACTATGGGCCATCACTAGTGTACTATGGATCATCACTGGTGTACTATGGATCATCACTGATGTACTATGGACCTTCCCTGATGTACTGTGGATCATCACTGATGTACTGTGGATCATCACTGATGTACTATGGATCATCACTGATGTACTATGGGCCATCACTGGTGTACTATGGGCCATCACTGGTGTACTATGGATCATCACTGGTGTACTATGGACCATCACTGATGTACTATGGACCATCACTGATGTACTATGGATCATCACTGATATACTGTGGACCATCACTGATGTACTGTGGACCATCCCTGATGTACTGTGGATCATCACTGAAGTATTGTGGATCATCACTGATGTACTGTGGATCATCACTGATGTACTGTGGATCATTACTAATGTACTGTGGATCATAACTGATGTACTGTGGATCATCACTGGTGTACTATGGACCATCCCTGATGTACTGTGGATCATCACTGATGTACTGTGGATCATCACTGATGTACTATAGTTCATCACTGATGTACTATGGGCCATCACTGGTGTACTATGGGTCATCACTGGTGTACTATGGATCATCACTGATGTACTATGGACCATCCCTGATGTACTGTGGATCATCACTGATGTACTGTGGATCATCACTGATGTACTATGGATCATCACTGATGTACTATGGGCCATCACTGGTGTACTATGGATCATCACTGATGTACTATAGATCATCACTGATGTACTATGGACCATCACTGGTGTACTGTGGATCATCACTGGTGTACTATGGACCATCCCTGATGTACTGTGGATCATCACTGATGTACTGTGGATCATCACTGATGTACTATAGTTCATCACTGATGTATTATGGGCCATCACTAGTGTACTATGGATCATCACTGGTGTACTATGGATCATCACTGGTGTACTATGGATCATCACTGATGTACTATGGACCATCCCTGATGTACTGTGGATCATCACTGATGTACTATGGATCATCACTGATGTACTGTGGATCATCACTGATGTACTATAGTTCATCACTGATGTACTATGGGCCATCACTGGTGTACTATGGATCATCACTGGTGTACTATGGATCATGACTGATGTACTATGGACCATCCCTGATGTACTGTGGATCATCTCTGATGTACTATAGTTCATCACTGATGTACTGTGGATCATCACTGATGTACTATAGTTCATCACTGATGTACTATGGGCCATCACTGGTGTACTATGGATCATCACTGGTGTACTATGGATCATCACTGATGTACTATGGACCTTCCCTGATGTACTGTGGATCATCACTGATGTACTGTGGATCATCACTGATGTACTATGGATCATCACTGATGTACTATGGGCCATCACTGGTGTACTATGGGCCATCACTGGTGTACTATGGATCATCACTGGTGTACTATGGACCATCACTGATGTACTATGGACCATCACTGATGTACTATGGATCATCACTGATATACTGTGGACCATCACTGATGTACTGTGGACCATCCCTGATGTACTGTGGATCATCACTGAAGTATTGTGGATCATCACTGATGTACTGTGGATCATCACTGATGTACTGTGGATCATTACTAATGTACTGTGGATCATAACTGATGTACTGTGGATCATCACTGGTGTACTATGGACCATCCCTGATGTACTGTGGATCATCACTGATGTACTGTGGATCATCACTGATGTACTATAGTTCATCACTGATGTACTATGGGCCATCACTGGTGTACTATGGATCATCACTGGTGTACTATGGATCATCACTGATGTACTATGGACCATCCCTGATGTACTGTGGATCATCACTGATGTACTGTGGATCATCACTGATGTACTATGGATCATCACTGATGTACTATGGGCCATCACTGGTGTACTATGGATCATCACTGATGTACTATGGATCATCACTGATGTACTATGGACCATCACTGATGTACTATGGGCCATCACTGGTGTACTATGGATCATCACCGATGTACTGTGGACCATCCCTGATGTACTGTGGACCATCACTGATGTACTGTGGATCATCACTGATGTACTATGGATCATCACTGATGTACTATAGATCATCACTGATGTACTATAGATCATCACTGATGTACTATGGACCATCACTGATGTACTATAGATCATCACTGATGTACTATGGACCATCACTGGTGTACTATGGATCATCACTGGTGTACTGTGGATCATCACTGGTGTACTATGGACCATCCCTGATGTACTGTGGATCATCACTGATGTACTATAGTTCATCACTGATATACTGTGGGCCATCACTGGTGTACTATGGATCATCACTGGTGTACTATGGATCATCACTGATGTACTATGGACCATCCCTGATGTACTGTGGATCATCACTGATGTACTGTGGATCATCACTGATGTACTATGGATCATCACTGATGTACTGTGGATCATCACTGATGTACTATAGTTCATCACTGATGTACTATGGGCCATCACTGGTGTACTATGGATCATCACTGGTGTACTATGGATCATCACTGATGTACTATGGACCATCCCTGATGTACTGTGGATCATCTCTGATGTACTATAGTTCATCACTGATGTACTATGGGCCATCACTGGTGTACTATGGATCATCACTGGTGTACTATGGATCATCACTGATGTACTATGGACCATCCCTGATGTACTGTGGATCATCACTGATGTACTGTGGATCATCACTGATGTACTATGGATCATCACTGATGTACTATGGGCCATCACTGGTGTACTATGGGCCATCACTGGTGTACTATGGATCATCACTGGTGCACTATGGACCATCACTGATGTACTATGGACCATCACTGATGTACTATGGATCTTCACTGATATACTGTGGACCATCCCTGATGTACTGTGGATCATCGCTGATGTACTGTGGATCATCACTGAAGTATTGTGGATCATCATTGATGTACTGTGGATCATCACTGATGTACTGTGTATCATAACTGATGTACTGTGGATCATCACTGATGTACTATAGATCATCACTGTTGTACTATAGATCATCACTGATGTACTATGGACCATCACTGGTGTACTGTGGATCATCACTGGTGTACTATGGACCATCCCTGATGTACTGTGGATCATCACTGATGTACTGTGGATCATCACTGATGTACTATAGTTCATCACTGATGTATTATGGGCCATCACTAGTGTACTATGGATCATCACTGGTGTACTATGGATCATCACTGATGTACTATGGACCATCCCTGATGTACTGTGGATCATCACTGATGTACTATGGATCATCACTGATGTACTGTGGATCATCACTGATGTACTATAGTTCATCACTGATGTACTATGGGCCATCACTGGTGTACTATGGATCATCACTGGTGTACTATGGATCATGACTGATGTACTATGGACCATCCCTGATGTACTGTGGATCATCTCTGATGTACTATAGTTCATCACTGATGTACTATGGGCCATCACTGGTGTACTATGGATCATCACTGGTGTACTATGGATCATCACTGATGTACTATGGACCTTCCCTGATGTACTGTGGATCATCACTGATGTACTGTGGATCATCACTGATGTACTATGGATCATCACTGATGTACTATGGGCCATCACTGGTGTACTATGGGCCATCACTGGTGTACTATGGATCATCACTGGTGTACTATGGACCATCACTGATGTACTATGGACCATCACTGATGTACTATGGATCATCACTGATATACTGTGGACCATCACTGATGTACTGTGGACCATCCCTGATGTACTGTGGATCATCACTGAAGTATTGTGGATCATCACTGATGTACTGTGGATCATCACTGATGTACTGTGGATCATTACTAATGTACTGTGGATCATAACTGATGTACTGTGGATCATCACTGGTGTACTATGGACCATCCCTGATGTACTGTGGATCATCACTGATGTACTGTGGATCATCACTGATGTACTATAGTTCATCACTGATGTACTATGGGCCATCACTGGTGTACTATGGATCATCACTGGTGTACTATGGATCATCACTGATGTACTATGGACCATCCCTGATGTACTGTGGATCATCACTGATGTACTGTGGATCATCACTGATGTACTATGGATCATCACTGATGTACTATGGGCCATCACTGGTGTACTATGGATCATCACTGATGTACTATGGATCATCACTGATGTACTATGGACCATCACTGATGTACTATGGGCCATCACTGGTGTACTATGGATCATCACCGATGTACTGTGGACCATCCCTGATGTACTGTGGACCATCACTGATGTACTGTGGATCATCACTGATGTACTATGGATCATCACTGATGTACTATAGATCATCACTGATGTACTATAGATCATCACTGATGTACTATGGACCATCACTGATGTACTATAGATCATCACTGATGTACTATGGACCATCACTGGTGTACTATGGATCATCACTGGTGTACTGTGGATCATCACTGGTGTACTATGGACCATCCCTGATGTACTGTGGATCATCACTGATGTACTGTGGATCATCACTGATGTACTATAGTTCATCACTGATATACTGTGGGCCATCACTGGTGTACTATGGATCATCACTGATGTACTATGGACCATCCCTGATGTACTGTGGATCATCACTGATGTACTGTGGATCATCACTGATGTACTATGGATCATCACTGATGTACTGTGGATCATCACTGATGTACTATAGTTCATCACTGATGTACTATGGGCCATCACTGGTGTACTATGGATCATCACTGGTGTACTATGGATCATCACTGATGTACTATGGGCCATCACTGGTGTACTATGGATCATCACTGGTGTACTATGGATCATCACTGATGTACTATAGATCATCACTGATGTACTATAGCTCATCACTGATGTACTATGGACCATCACTGATGTACTATAGATCATCACTGATGTACTATGGACCATCACTGGTGTACTATGGATCATCACTGGTGTACTGTGGATCATCACTGGTGTACTATGGACCATCCCTGATGTACTGTGGATCATCACTGATGTACTGTGGATCATCACTGATGTACTATAGTTCATCACTGATGTACTATGGGCCATCACTGGTGTACTATGGATCATCACTGGTGTACTATGGATCATCACTGATGTACTATGGACCATCCCTGATGTACTGTGGATCATCACTGATGTACTGTGGATCATCACTGATGTACTATGGATCATCACTGATGTACTGTGGATCATCACTGATGTACTATAGTTCATCACTGATGTACTATGGGCCATCACTGGTGTACTATGGATCATCACTGGTGTACTATGGATCATCACTGATGTACTATGGACCATCCCTGATGTACTGTGGATCATCACTGATGTACTATAGTTCATCACTGATGTACTATGGGCCATCACTGGTGTACTATGGATCATCACTGGTGTACTATGGATCATCACTGATGTACTATGGACCATCCCTGATGTACTGTGGATCATCACTGATGTACTGTGGATCATCACTGATGTACTATGGATCATCACTGATGTACTATGGGCCATCACTGGTGTACTATGGGCCATCACTGGTGTACTATGGATCATCACTGGTGTACTATGGACCATCACTGATGTACTATGGACCATCACTGATGTACTATGGATCATCACTGATATACTGTGGACCATCCCTGATGTACTGTGGATCATCACTGATGTACTGTGGATCATCACTGAAGTATTGTGGATCATCACGGATGTACTGTGGATCATCACTGATGTACTGTGTATCATAACTGATGTATTGTGGATCATCACTGATGTACTATAGATCATCACTGATGTACTATAGATCATCACTGATGGACTATGGAACATCACTGATGTACTATAGATCATCACTGATGTACTATGGACCATCACTGGTGTACTATGGATCATCACTGGTGTACTGTGGATCATCACTGGTGTACTATGGACCATCCCTGATGTACTGTGGATCATCACTGATGTACTGTGGATCATCACTGATGTACTATAGTTCATCACTGATGTACTATGGGCCATCACTGGTGTACTATGGATCATCACTGGTGTACTATGGACCATCACTGGTGTACTATGGATCATCACTGGTGTACTGTGGATCATCACTGGTGTACTATGGACCATCCCTGATGTACTGTGGATCATCACTGATGTACTGTGGATCATCACTGATGTACTATAGTTCATCACTGATGTACTATGGGCCATCACTGGTGTACTATGGATCATCACTGGTGTACTATGGATCATCACTGATGTACTATGGACCATCCCTGATGTACTGTGGATCATCACTGATGTACTGTGGATCATCACTGATGTACTATGGATCATCACTGATGTACTGTGGATCATCACTGATGTACTATGGGCCATCACTGGTGTACTATGGGCCATCACTGGTGTACTATGGATCATCACTGATGTACTATAGATCATCACTGATGTACTATAGATCATCACTGATGTACTATGGACCATCACTGGTGTACTATGGATCATCACTGGTGTACTGTGGATCATCACTGGTGTACTATGGACCATCCCTGATGTACTGTGGATCATCACTGATGTACTATGGATCATCACTGATGTACTATGGATCATCACTGATGTACTATGGATCATCACTGATGTACTATAGTTCATCACTGATGTACTATGGGCCATCACTGGTGTACTATGGATCATCACTGGTGTACTATGGATCATCACTGATGTATTATGGACCATCCCTGATGTACTGTGAATCATCACTGATGTACTGTGGATCATCACTGATGTACTGTGGATCATCACTGATGTACTATAGTTCATCACTGATGTACTATGGGCCATCACTGGTGTACTATGGATCATCACTGGTGTACTATGGATCATCACTGATGTACTATGGACCATCCCTGATGTACTGTGGATCATCACTGATGTACTATAGTTCATCACTGATGTACTATGGGTTATCACTGGTGTACTATGGATCATCACTGGTGTACTATGGATCATCACTGATGTACTATAGATCATCACTGATGTACTATAGTTTATCACTGATGTACTATAGATCATCACTGATGTACTATGGACCATCACTGGTGTACTATAGATCATCACTGATGTACTATGGACCATCACTGGTGTACTATGGATCATCACTGGTGTACTGTGGATCATCACTGGTGTACTATGGACCATCCCTGATGTACTGTGGATCATCACTGATGTACTGTGGATCATCACTGATGTACTATAGTTCATCACTGATGTACTATGGGCCATCACTGGTGTACTATGGATCATCACTGGTGTACTATGGATCATCACTGATGTACTATGGACCATCCCTGATGTACTGTGGATCATCACTGATGTACTATAGTTCATCACTGATGTACTATGGGCCATCACTGGTGTACTATGGATCATCACTGGTGTACTATGGGCCATCACTGGTGTACTATGGATCATCACTGATGTACTGTGGATCATCACTGATGTACTATAGTTCATCACTGATGTACTATGGGCCATCACTGGTGTACTATGGATCATCACTGGTGTACTATGGGCCATCACTGGTGTACTATGGATCATCACTGGTGTACTATGGATCATCACTGATGTACTGTGGACCATCCCTGATGTACTGTGGATCATCACTGATGTACTGTGGATCATCACTGATGTACTATGGATCATCACTGATGTACTATGGGCCATCACTGGTGTACTATGGGCCATCACTGGTGTACTATGGATCATCACTGATGTACTATGGATCATCACTGATGTACTATGGATCATCACTGATATACTGTGGACCATCCCTGATGTACTGTGGATCATCACTGATGTACTGTGGATCATCACTGAAGTATTGTGGATCATCACTGATGTACTGTGGATCATCACTGATGTACTGTGGATCATCACTGATGTACTGTGGATCATCACTGATGTACTGTGTATCATAACTGATGTACTGTGGATCATCACTGATGTACTATAGATCATCACTGATGTACTATAGATCATCACTGATGTACCATGGATCATCACTGATGTACTATAGATCATCACTGATGTACTATGGACCATCACTGGTGTACTATGGATCATCACTGGTGTACTGTGGATCATCGCTGGTGTACTATGGACCATCCCTGATGTACTGTGGATCATCACTGATGTACTGTGGATCATCACTGATGTACTATAGTTCATCACTGTTGTACTATGGGCCATCACTGGTGTACTATGGATCATCACTGGTGTACTATGGATCATCACTGATGTACTATGGACCATCCCTGATGTACTGTGGATCATCACTGATGTACTGTGGATCATCACTGATGTACTATGGATCATCACTGATGTACTGTGGATCATCACTGATGTACTATAGTTCATCACTGATGTACTATGGGCCATCACTGGTGTACTATGGATCATCACTGGTGTACTATGGATCATCACTGATGTACTATGGACCATCCCTGATGTACTGTGGATCATCTCTGATGTACTATAGTTCATCACTGATGTACTATGGGCCATCACTGGTGTACTATGGATCATCACTGATGTACTGTGGATCATCACTGATGTACTGTGGATCATCACTGATGTACTATGGGCCATCACTGGTGTACTATGGGCCATCACTGGTGTACTATGGATCATCACTGGTGTACTATGGACCATCACTGATGTACTATGGACCATCACTGATGTACTATGGATCATCACTGATATACTGTGGACCATCACTGATGTACTGTGGACCATCACTGATGTACTGTGGATCATCACTGAAGTATTGTGGATCATCACTGATGTACTGTGGATCATCACTGATGTACTGTGGATCATCACTAATGTACTGTGGATCATAACTGATGTACTGTAGATCATCACTGATGTACTATAGATCATCACTGGTGTACTATGTATATAGATCATCACTGATGTACTATGGACCATCACTGATGTACTATAGATCATCACTGATGTACTATGGACCATCACTGGTGTACTATGGATCATCACTGGTGTACTGTGGATCATCACTGGTGTACTATGGACCATCCCTGATGTACTGTGGATCATCACTGATGTACTGTGGATCATCACTGATGTACTATAGTTCATCACTGATGTACTATGGGCCATCACTGGTGTACTATGGATCATCACTGGTGTACTATGGATCATCACTGATGTACTATGGACCATCCCTGATGTACTGTGGATCATCACTGATGTACTATAGTTCATCACTGATGTACTATGGGCCATCACTGGTGTACTATGGATCATCACTGGTGTACTATGGATCATCACTGATGTACTATGGACCATCCCTGATGTACTGTGGATCATCACTGATGTACTGTGGATCATCACTGATGTACTATGGATCATCACTGATGTACTATGGGCCATCACTGGTGTACTATGGATCATCACTGGTGTACTATGGATCATCACTGGTGTACTATGGACCATCACTGATGTACTGTGGACCACCACTGATGTACTGTGGATCATCACTGATGTACTGTGGATCATCCCTGGTGTACTATGGAACATCACTGGTGTACTATGGATCATCACTGGTGTACTATGGATCATCACTGATGTACTATGGGCCATCACTGATGTACTATGTATCATCACTGATATACTGTGGACCATCCCTGATGTACTGTGGATCATCACTGATGTACTGTGGATCATCACTGAAGTATTGTGGATCATCACTGATGTACTGTGGATCATCACTGATGTACTGTGGATCATAACTGATGTACTGTGGATCATCACTGATGTACTGTGGATCATCACTGATGTACTATAGATCATTACTGATGTACTATGGGCCATCACTGGTGTACTATGGATCATCATTGATGTACTATGGATCATCACTGATGTACTATGGATCATCACTGATGTACTATGGACCATCACTGATGTACTATGGGCCATCACTGGTGTACTATGGATCATCACTGATGTACTGTGGATCATCACTGATGTACTGTGGGCCATCACTGATGTACTATGGATCATCACTGATATACTGTGGACCATCCCTGATGTATTGTGGATCATCACTGATGTACTGTGGATCATCACTGATGTACTATAAATCATCACTGAAGTACTATGGGCCATCACTGGTGTACTATGGATCATCACTGGTGTACTATGGATCATCACTGATGTACTATGGATCATCACTGATGTACTATGGATCATGACTGGTGTACTATGGATCATCACTGATGTACTGTGGACCATCCCTGATGTACTGTGGATCATCACTGATGTACTGTGGATCATCACTGATGTACTGTGGATCATCACTGATGTACTGAGGATCATCACTGATGTACTATGGATCATCACTGATGTAGCTTGGATCATCACTGATGTACTGTGGATCATCACTGATGTACTGTGGATCATCACTGATGTACTATAGATCATCACTGTAGTACTATGGGCCATGACTGGTGTACTATGGATCATCACTGATGTACTGTGGATCATCACTGATGTACTGTGGATCATCACTGATGTACTATAGATCATCACTGTAGTACTATGGGCCATGACTGGTGTACTATGGATCATCACTGATGTACTATGGATCATCACTGATGTACTATGGATCATCACTGATGTATTATGGATCATCACTGATGTACTATGAGCCATCACTGATGTACTATGGATCATCACTGGTGTACTATGGATCATCACTGATGTACTATGAGCCATCACTGATGTACTATGGATCATCACTGGTGTACAATGGATCACCACTGATGTACTATGGATCATCACTGATGTACTATGAGCCATCACTGATGTACTATGGGCCATCCCTGGTGTACTATGGATCATCACTGATGTACTGTGGATCATCACTGATGTACTATGGGACATCACTGGTGTACTATGGGCCATCACTGGTGTACTATGGATCATCACTGGTGTACTATGGGCCATCACTGGTGTACTATGGGCCATCACTGGTGTACTATGGGCCATCACTGGTGTACTATGGATCATCACTGGTGTACTATGGACCATCACTGATGTACTATGGATCATCACTGGTGTACTATGGATCATCACTGGTGTACTATGGATCATCCCTGGTGTACTATGGATCATCACTGGTGTACTATGGATCATCACTGATATACTGTGGACCATCCCTGATATACTGTGGATCATCCCTGATGTACTGTGGATCATCACTGATGTACTATAGTTCATCACTGTTGTACTATGGGCCATCACTGGTGTACTATGGATCATCACTGGTGTACTATGGATCATCACTGATGTACTATGGACCATCCCTGATGTACTGTGGATCATCACTGATGTACTGTGGATCATCACTGATGTACTATGGATCATCACTGATGTACTGTGGATCATCACTGATGTACTATAGTTCATCACTGATGTACTATGGGCCATCACTGGTGTACTATGGATCATCACTGGTGTACTATGGATCATCACTGTTGTACTATGGACCATCCCTGATGTACTGTGGATCATCTCTGATGTACTATAGTTCATCACTGATGTACTATGGGCCATCACTGGTGTACTATGGATCATCACTGATGTACTGTGGATCATCACTGATGTACTGTGGATCATCACTGATGTACTATGGGCCATCACTGGTGTACTATGGGCCATCACTGGTGTACTATGGATCATCACTGGTGTACTATGGACCATCACTGATGTACTATGGACCATCACTGATGTACTATGGATCATCACTGATATACTGTGGACCATCACTGATGTACTGTGGACCATCCCTGATGTACTGTGGATCATCACTGAAGTATTGTGGATCATCACTGATGTACTGTGGATCATCACTGATGTACTGTGGATCATCACTAATGTACTGTGGATCATAACTGATGTACTGTAGATCATCACTGATGTACTATAGATCATCACTGGTGTACTATGTATATAGATCATCACTGATGTACTATGGACCATCACTGATGTACTATAGATCATCACTGATGTACTATGGACCATCACTGGTGTACTATGGATCATCACTGGTGTACTGTGGATCATCACTGGTGTACTATGGTCCATCCCTGATGTACTGTGGATCATCACTGATGTACTGTGGATCATCACTGATGTACTATAGTTCATCACTGATGTACTATGGGCCATCACTGGTGTACTATGGATCATCACTGGTGTACTATGGATCATCACTGATGTACTATGGACCATCCCTGATGTACTGTGGATCATCACTGATGTACTATAGTTCATCACTGATGTACTATGGGCCATCACTGGTGTACTATGGATCATCACTGGTGTACTATGGATCATCACTGATGTACTATGGACCATCCCTGATGTACTGTGGATCATCACTGATGTACTATGGATCATCACTGATGTACTATGGGCCATCACTGGTGTACTATGGATCATCACTGGTGTACTATGGATCATCACTGGTGTACTATGGACCATCACTGATGTACCGTGGACCACCACTGATGTACTGTGGATCATCACTGATGTACTGTGGATCATCCCTGGTGTACTATGGAACATCACTGGTGTACTATGGATCATCACTGGTGTACTATGGATCATCACTGATGTACTATGGGCCATCACTGATGTACTATGGATCATCACTGATATACTGTGGACCATCCCTGATGTACTGTGGATCATCACTGATGTACTGTGGATCATCACTGAAGTATTGTGGATCATCACTGATGTACTGTGGATCATCACTGATGTACTGTGGATCATAACTGATGTACTGTGGATCATCACTGATGTACTGTGGATCATCACTGATGTACTATAGATCATTACTGATGTACTATGGGCCATCACTGGTGTACTATGGATCATCATTGATGTACTATGGATCATCACTGATGTACTATGGATCATCACTGATGTACTATGGACCATCACTGATGTACTATGGGCCATCACTGGTGTACTATGGATCATCACTGATGTACTGTGGATCATCACTGATGTACTGTGGGCCATCACTGATGTACTATGGATCATCACTGATATACTGTGGACCATCCCTGATGTATTGTGGATCATCACTGATGTACTGTGGATCATCACTGATGTACTATAAATCATCACTGAAGTACTATGGGCCATCACTGGTGTACTATGGATCATCACTGGTGTACTATGGATCATCACTGATGTACTATGGATCATCACTGATGTACTATGGATCATGACTGGTGTACTATGGATCATCACTGATGTACTGTGGACCATCCCTGATGTACTGTGGATCATCACTGATGTACTGTGGATCATCACTGATGTACTGTGGATCATCATTGATGTACTGAGGATCATCACTGATGTACTATGGATCATCACTGATGTAGCTTGGATCATCACTGATGTACTGTGGATCATCACTGATGTACTGTGGATCATCACTGATGTACTATAGATCATCACTGTAGTACTATGGGCCATGACTGGTGTACTATGGATCATCACTGATGTACTATGGATCATCACTGATGTACTATGGATCATCACTGATGTATTATGGATCATCACTGATGTACTATGAGCCATCACTGATGTACTATGGATCATCACTGGTGTACTATGGATCATCACTGATGTACTATGAGCCATCACTGATGTACTATGGATCATCACTGGTGTACAATGGATCACCACTGATGTACTATGGATCATCACTGATGTACTATGAGCCATCACTGTTGTACTATGGGCCATCCCTGGTGTACTATGGATCATCACTGATGTACTGTGGATCATCACTGATGTACTATGGGACATCACTGGTGTACTATGGGCCATCACTGGTGTACTATGGATCATCACTGGTGTACTATGGGCCATCACTGGTGTACTATGGGCCATCACTGGTGTACTATGGGCCATCACTGGTGTACTATGGATCATCACTGGTGTACTATGGACCATCACTGATGTACTATGGATCATCACTGGTGTACTATGGATCATCACTGGTGTACTATGGATCATCCCTGGTGTACTATGGATCATCACTGGTGTACTATGGATCATCACTGATATACTGTGGACCATCCCTGATATACTGTGGATCATCCCTGATGTACTGTGGTTTATCACTGATGTACTGTGGGCCATCACAGGTGTACTGTGGGCCATCACAGGTGTACTATGGATCATCACTGATGTACTATGGATCATCACTGGTGTACTATGGATCATCACTGATGTACTGTGGACCATCCCTGATGTACTATAGATCATCACTGATGTACTGTGGATCATCACTGATGTACTATGGGCCATCACTGGTGTACTATGGGCCATCACTGGTGTACTATGGATCATCACTGGATTACTATGGATCATCCCTGGTGTACTATGGACCATCACTGATGTGCTTTGGGCCATCACTGGTGTACTATGGATCATCACTGATGTACTGTGGACCATCCCTGATGTACTGTGGATCATCACTGATGTACTATGGATCATCACTGATGTACTATGGACCATCACTGGTGTACTATGGACCATCACTGGTGTACTATGGATCATCACTGATATACTGTGGATCATCACTGATGTACTGTGGGCCATCACTGATGTACTATGGATCATCACTGATATACTGTGGACCATCCCTGATGTATTGTGGATCATCACTGATGTACTGTGGATCATCACTGATGTACTATAGATCATCACTGAAGTACTATGGGCCATCACTGGTGTACTATGGATCATCACTGGTGTACTATGGGCCATCACTGGTGTACTGTGGATCATCACTGATGTACTATGGATCATCACTGATGTACTATGGATCATGACTGGTGTACTATGGATCATCACTGATGTACTGTGGACCATCCCTGATGTCCTGTGGATCATCACTGATGTACTGTGGATCATCACTGATGTACTGTGGATCATCACTGATGTACTGTGGATCATCACTGATGTACTATGGATCATCACTGATGTACCGTGGATCATCACTGATGTACTGTGGATCATCACTGATGTACTGTGGATCATCACTGATGTACTATAGATCATCACTGAAGTACTATGGGCCATCACTGGTGTACTATGGATCATCACTGATGTATTATGGATCATCACTGATGTACTATGAGCCATCACTGATGTACTATGGATCATCACTGGTGTACTATGGGCCATCACTGAAGTACTATGGATCATCACTGGTGTACTATGGGCCATCACTGATGTACTATGGATCATCACTGGTGTACTATGGATCATCACTGATGTACTATAGATCATCACTGATGTACTATAGCTCATCACTGGTATACTATGGGCCATCTCTGGTGTACTATGGATCATCACTGGTGTACTATGGGCCATCACTGGTGTACTATGGATCATCACTGGTGTACTGTGGATCATCACTGGTGTACTATGGACCATCCCTGATGTACTGTGGATCATCACTGATGTACTGTGGATCATCACTGATGTACTATAGTTCATCACTGATGTACTATGGGCCATCACTGGTGTACCATGGATCATCACTGGTGTACTATGGATCATCACTGATGTACTATGGACCATCCCTAATGTACTGTGGATCATCACTGATGTACTATAGTTCATCACTGATGTACTATGGGCCATCACTGGTGTACTATGGATCATCACTGGTGTACTATGGATCATCACTGATGTACTATGGACCATCCCTGATGTACTGTGGATCATCACTGATGTACTGTGGATCATCACTGATGTACTGTGGATCATCACTGATGTACTATGGATCATCACTGATGTACTATGGGCCATCACTGGTGTACTATGGGCCATCACTGGTGTACTATGGATCATCACTGGTGTACTATGGACCATCACTGATGTACTATGGACCATCACTGATGTACTATGGATCATCACTGATATACTGTGGACCATCCCTGATGTACTGTGGATCATCACTGATGTACTGTGGATCATCACTGAAGTATTGTGGATCATCACTGAAGTATTGTGGATCATCACTGATGTACTGTGGATCATCACTGATGTACTGCGTATCATAACTGATGTACTGTGGATCATCACTGATGTACTATAGATCATCACTGATGTACTATAGATCATCACTGATGTACTATGGACCATCACTGATGTACTATAGATCATCACTGATGTACTATGGACCATCACTGGTGTACTATGGATCATCACTGGTGTACTGTGGATCATCACTGGTGTACTATGGACCATCCCTGATGTACTGTGGATCATCACTGATGTACTGTGGATCATCACTGATGTACTATAGTTCATCACTGATGTACTATGGGCCATCACTGGTGTACTATGGATCATCACTGGTGTACTATGGATCATCACTGATGTACTATGGACCATCCCTGATGTACTGTGGATCATCACTGATGTACTGTGGATCATCACTGATGTACTATGGATCATCACTGATGTACTGTGGATCATCACTGATGTACTATAGTTCATCACTGATGTACTATGGGCCATCACTGGTGTACTATGGATCATCACTGGTGTACTATGGATCATCACTGATGTACTATGGACCATCCCTGATGTACTGTGGATCATCACTGATGTACTATAGTTCATCACTGATGTACTATGGGCCATCACTGGTGTACTATGGATCATCACTGGTGTACTATGGATCATCACTGATGTACTATGGACCATCCCTGATGTACTGTGGATCATCACTGATGTACTGTGGATCATCACTGATGTACTATAGATCATCACTGAAGTACTATGGGCCATCACTGGTGTACTATGGATCATCACTGATGTATTATGGATCATCACTGATGTACTATGAGCCATCACTGATGTACTATGGATCATCACTGGTGTACTATGGGCCATCACTGAAGTACTATGGATCATCACTGGTGTACTATGGGCCATCACTGATGTACTATGGATCATCACTGGTGTACTATGGATCATCACTGATGTACTATAGATCATCACTGATGTACTATAGATCATCACTGATGTACTATAGCTCATCACTGGTATACTATGGGCCATCTCTGGTGTACTATGGATCATCACTGGTGTACTATGGGCCATCACTGGTGTACTATGGATCATCACTGGTGTACTGTGGATCATCACTGGTGTACTATGGACCATCCCTGATGTACTGTGGATCATCACTGATGTACTGTGGATCATCACTGATGTACTATAGTTAATCACTGATGTACTATGGGCCATCACTGGTGTACTATGGATCATCACTGGTGTACTATGGATCATCACTGATGTACTATGGACCATCCCTGATGTAATGTGGATCATCACTGATGTACTGTGGATCATCACTGATGTACTATGGATCATCACTGATGTACTGTGGATCATCACTGATGTACTATAGTTCATCACTGATGTACTATGGGCCATCACTGGTGTACTATGGATCATCACTGGTGTACTATGGATCATCACTGATGTACTATGGACCATCCCTAATGTACTGTGGATCATCACTGATGTACTATAGTTCATCACTGATGTACTATGGGCCATCACTGGTGTACTATGGATCATCACTGGTGTACTATGGATCATCACTGATGTACTATGGACCATCCCTGATGTACTGTGGATCATCACTGATGTACTGTGGATCATCACTGATGTACTGTGGATCATCACTGATGTACTATGGATCATCACTGATGTACTATGGGCCATCACTGGTGTACTATGGATCATCACTGGTGTACTATGGACCATCACTGATGTACTATGGACCATCACTGATGTACTATGGATCATCACTGATATACTGTGGACTAGGGATGAGCTTTGTGTTCGAGTCGAACATACGTTCGACTCGAACATCGGCTGTTCGATCGTTCGACGAAGATCGAACGATTTGGGCCGTTCGCGCCAAATTCGAGTGACGCGAACGGCCCACAATGCACTACGCCATCGCAGTGTCATCCAGGCGCTGTGATTGGCCAAGCATGCACTGTGACCCCGCATGCTTGGCCAATCACAGCGCCGGCAGCGAGGAGAGCAATGATTGGCCACAGGCAGGATGCCTGTGGCCAATTATTGCTGAGGGTGTTTAGTACACGCCCCACACTATAAAAGGCCGCCAGCACGGCGGCCTAGTGTAGTGTGTTCCGGAGCAGGGATAGAGCAGCATAGGCAGGGACAGTGACTTTTATTTCTTTCTTGCTTAACCTGGATTCCTTTAGTTTAGGGAAAGAGAAGGATAGGTAGGGAGAGTGTCAGTGTGTTTTGTGCTTGTGCTATATTGTGCTTAAAAAAAAATTTTTTCTAGGGACAGAAAACTGTAGGTAGGGAGAGTGTCAGTTTCTTTCACTGTGAAAGTCCTTGTTTCCAGGGACCTGGAAGGACAGTGAGTGAATTCTCCTTGTGCTATATTGTGCTTAAAAAAAACATTTTTTCTAGGGACAGAAAACTGTAGGTAGGGAGAGTGTCAGTTTCTTTCACTGTGAAAGTCCTTGTTTCCAGGGACCTGGAAGGACAGTGAGTGAATTCTCCTTGTGCTATATTGTGCTTAAAAAAAACATTTTTTCTAGGGACAGAAAACTGTAGGTAGGGAGAGTGTCAGTTTCTTTCACTGTGCAAGTCCTTGTTTCTAGGGACCTGGAAGGACAGTGAGTGAATTCTCCTTGTGCTATATTGTGCTTAAAAAAAACATTTTTTCTAGGGACAGAAAACTGTAGGTAGGGAGAGTGTCAGTTTCTTTCACTGTGAAAGTCCTTGTTTCCAGGGACCTGGAAGGACAGTGAGTGAATTCTCCTTGTGCTATATTGTGCTTAAAAAAATCATTTTTTCTAGGGACAGAAAACTGTAGGTAGGGAGAGTGTCAGTTTCTTTCACTGTGAAAGTCCTTGTTTCCAGGGACCTGGAAGGACAGTGAGTGAATTCTCCTTGTGCTATATTGTGCTTAAAAAAAACATTTTTTCTAGGGACAGAAAACTGTAGGTAGGGAGAGTGTCAGTTTCTTTCACTGTGAAAGTCCTTGTTTCCAGGGACCTGGAAGGACAGTGAGTGAATTCTCCTTGTGCTATATTGTGCTTAAAAAAACATTTTTTCTAGGGACAGAAAACTGTAGGTAGGGAGAGTGTCAGTTTCTTTCACTGTGAAAGTCCTTGTTTCCAGGGACCTGGAAGGACAGTGAGTGAATTCTCCTTGTGCTATACTGTGCTTAAAAAAAACATTTTTTCTAGGGACAGAAAACTGTAGGTAGGGAGAGTGTCAGTTTCTTTCACTGTGCAAGTCCTTGTTTCTAGGGACCTGGAAGGACAGTGAGTGAATTCTCCTTGTGCTATATTGTGCTTAAAAAAAACATTTTTTCTAGGGACAGAAAACTGTAGGTAGGGAGAGTGTCAGTTTCTTTCACTGTGCAAGTCCTTGTTTCCAGGGACCTGGAAGGACAGTGAGTGAATTCTCCTTGTGCTATATTGTGCTTAAAAAAAACATTTTTTCTAGGGACAGAAAACTGTAGGTAGGGAGAGTGTCAGTTTCTTTCACTGTGAAAGTCCTTGTTTCCAGGGACCTGGAAGGACAGTGAGTGAATTCTCCTTGTGCTATATTGTGCTTAAAAAAAACATTTTTTCTAGGGACAGAAAACTGTAGGTAGGGAGAGTGTCAGTTTCTTTCACTGTGAAAGTCCTTGTTTCCAGGGACCTGGAAGGACAGTGAGTGAATTCTCCTTGTGCTATATTGTGCTTAAAAAAAACATTTTTTCTAGGGACAGAAAACTGTAGGTAGGGAGAGTGTCAGTTTCTTTCACTGTGAAAGTCCTTGTTTCCAGGGACCTGGAAGGACAGTGAGTGAATTCTCCTTGTGCTATATTGTGCTTAAAAAAAACATTTTTTCTAGGGACAGAAAACTGTAGGTAGGGAGAGTGTCAGTTTCTTTCACTGTGAAAGTCCTTGTTTCCAGGGACCTGGAAGGACAGTGAGTGAATTCTCCTTGTGCTATATTGTGCTTAAAAAAAACATTTTTTCTAGGGACAGAAAACTGTAGGTAGGGAGAGTGTCAGTTTCTTTCACTGTGCAAGTCCTTGTTTCTAGGGACCTGGAAGGACAGTGAGTGAATTCTCCTTGTGCTATATTGTGCTTAAAAAAAACATTTTTTCTAGGGACAGAAAACTGTAGGTAGGGAGAGTGTCAGTTTCTTTCACTGTGCAAGTCCTTGTTTCCAGGGACCTGGAAGGACAGTGAGTGAATTCTCCTTGTGCTATATTGTGCTTAAAAAAAACATTTTTTCTAGGGACAGAAAACTGTAGGTAGGGAGAGTGTCAGTTTCTTTCACTGTGAAAGTCCTTGTTTCCAGGGACCTGGAAGGACAGTGAGTGAATTCTCCTTGTGCTATATTGTGCTTAAAAAAAACATTTTTTCTAGGGACAGAAAACTGTAGGTAGGGAGAGTGTCAGTTTCTTTCACTGTGAAAGTCCTTGTTTCCAGGGACCTGGAAGGACAGTGAGTGAATTCTCCTTGTGCTATATTGTGCTTAAAAAAAACATTTTTTCTAGGGACAGAAAACTGTAGGTAGGGAGAGTGTCAGTTTCTTTCACTGTGCAAGTCCTTGTTTCTAGGGACCTGGAAGGACAGTGAGTGAATTCTCCTTGTGCTATATTGTGCTTAAAAAAAACATTTTTTCTAGGGACAGAAAACTGTAGGTAGGGAGAGTGTCAGTTTCTTTCACTGTGAAAGTCCTTGTTTCCAGGGACCTGGAAGGACAGTGAGTGAATTCTCTTTGTGCTATATTGTGCTTAAAAAAAACATTTTTTCTAGGGACAGAAAACTGTAGGTAGGGAGAGTGTCAGTTTCTTTCACTGTGCAAGTCATTGTTTCTAGGGACCTGGAAGGACAGTGAGTGAATTCTCCTTGTGCTATATTGTGCTTAAAAAAAATTTTTTTCTAGGGACAGAAAACTGTAGGTAGGGAGAGTGTCAGTTTCTTTCACTGTGCAAGTCCTTGTTTCAAGGGACAGAGAAGGACACCTGAAGGTAGCCCTTATTGCTTTTTTCCCATCTCCCTGCAGGCCATCTATTAGAATGTCTGGAAGGCAAACAAGGAGAGGCAGACAGTCAGGAGGCAATAAAAGAGGGCAAGCAGGCTCTGTGTCTGGGGGCAACAGTGCTGGTCGTGGACGCGGTGCATTGTCATCAGCACATGGCCATGGGACACGCTTGTCCTTCTTTTCGGCAGCTGGACATGTTGAGCCACATCATGCCGAAGACTTGGTAGAGTGGATGACCAAGCCCTCCTCCTCCTCCTCATCCTCTCTCACCCAGGCTCAGGGTACTGGCAAAGCAGCTGCCAAAGCGTCCTCTTCCCTGGTATCAATGTCAGACTCATCATCAGTCACTCCTTCCCTAGACCCACCATGTCCTCCTCCTGAGGAGTCCCCCGAACTGTTTGAACACAGTGTTGGGTACATGCTCCAGGAGGATGCCCAGCGTTTCGAAGGGTCTGATGATGAAACCCAGCTACAGGAAGGCAGTAGGGTGAGAGCAGACAGAGGGGATGCTCAAGAAGGACACCAATCTGGCAGTCATGTTCCAGCAGCTGCAGCATACTGCCAGATTGGCTCCAGTGATGAGGAGGGAGGGGATGATGAGGTCACTGACTCCACGTGGGTGCCTAATAGGAGAGAGGAGGAGGAGGATGAGGAGGAGGCACATCTCCAACGAGACAGGATGCCCTTTGGTGGCCAGCGTAAGGGCAGTACACCGACGGAATCACACCGCAGAGCTCCGCCTGTGCAGGGCGCTGCCTCTGCCCGTCATTCAAAAAGTTCCTTGGTGTGGGCCTTTTTTGAGGCTAGTGCATCAAATCGCACAGCTGCTGTTTGCAACATATGTCTCAAGCGTATATCGCGTGGCCAAAACATCAGCCGCTTGGGTACCACATGCCTGACCAGACATATGTTGACCTGCCATGCAGCTCGTTGGCAAGCCTACCTCAAAGACCCACACCAAAGAACAAAGCGGACCTCTCCTTGCACCGCATCAGCTGGGATCTCCAACCCCACTATAACTTCAGTCCTCTCTGAAACATGCACTGAGAGGAATGAAGGTGTAGAATTAGGTGTGTCACAGCCAAGTACTTGCGGCCACTCTGCTAGCAGTACACCGACGTCCGATTCTAGCAGGCAAATTTCCCTGCCCCAGCTGCTGGACCGTCGAAAGAAGTTCACTCCCAGCCATCCACATGCCCAGCGGTTGAATGCTAGCTTGGCTAAATTGCTAGCGCTTCAACTGCTGCCTTTTCAGTTGGTAGACTCGGCCCCCTTCCGTGAGTTTGTGCAATGTGCGGTTCCTCAGTGGCAGGTTCCCAAACGCCACTTTTTCTCACGGAAGGCTATTCCGGCTCTCTACCGGCATGTGGAAGGCAATGTCTTGGCCTCGCTGGACAGGGCGGTCAGCGGTAAGGTGCATATTACCGCTGACTCATGGTCCAGCAGGCATGGACAGGGACGTTACCTTTCTTTCACGGCCCATTGGGTCACTCTTTTGGCAGCTGGGAAGGATGCAGGACAAGGTGCAGTAGTGTTGGAGGTTGTTCCACCGCCACGCCTCCAAAATGCTACTACTGGTTGTGACACACCTCTCTCCTCCACCCCCTCCTCTTCTTCTTCCTCCATGGCCTCTTCCTGTGGTTTGTCCTATGAACCAGCGGTGCTCCGTAGCCGTTCACGGGGCTACGCAAGTACGCAGGCAAAAAGATGCCATGCCGTGCTTGCGCTGGTGTGTTTGGGGGACAGAAGCCACACTGGGGCAGAGGTCCTGTCTGCTCTGCAGGGCCAGGCCGAGAGGTGGTTGACGCCACGCCAGCTTAAGCCAGGAATGGTGGTTTGCGACAATGGCACCAACCTCCTCTCCGCCCTCCGACAGGGACAACTGACCCATGTGCCCTGTGTGGCTCATGTCCTTAACCTGGTGGTGCAGCGGTTCTTGGGCAGGTACCCGGGCTTACAGGATGTCCTGAGGCAGGCCAGGAAAGTCTGTGTGCATTTCCGCAGATCTTATAATGCCAGTGCTCGCCTGGCTGAGCTGCAAAAGGAGTTGAACCTGCCCAAGAACCGCCTTATATGTGACATGCCCACCAGGTGGAACTCAACGTTGGCCATGCTGCAGCGGCTGCACACGCAGCAGAGGGCCATCAATGAGTACCTGTGCGACTACGGCACCAGGACAGGGTCAGGGGAGCTTGGTTTCTTTTCTCCACGCCAGTGGGGCATGATCAGGGATGCATGCACTGTCCTGGCACCATTTGAGGAGGCCACGAGGATGGTGAGCAGTGACAGTGCATGCATCAGTGACACTGTACCTCTTGTCCACCTGTTGGAGCACACGCTGCGTGGAATAATGGACAGGGCACTTGAGGCAGAACAGAGGCAGGAAGAGGAGGACTTCCTTGCCTCTCAAGGCCCCCTTTACCCAGACAGTGTTCCTTCTGTCCCACCCATCGCACAGGAAGAGGAGGAGGAGGAGGAGGAGGATTGTGTCAGCATGGAGGTGGAGGCTGGCACTCAGCATCATCAGCAGCAGTCTTTTAGGGATGATTTACAGTCCCAAGAAACCAGTGGACTTGTACGTGGCTGGGAGGAGGTGGCTGCGGATCATGTCGTCCTTAGTGACCCAGAGGACTCCGGAGCGAATGCCTCAGCAAACCTACGCTGCATGGCCTCCCTGATCCTGCAAAGTCTGCGGAAGGATCCTCGTATTCTTCGGATCAAGGAGAGGGACCATTACTGGCTGGCCACTCTCCTTGATCCACGGTACAAGGGTAAGGTTGCGGACCTTATGTTACCGTCGCAGAGGGAGCAGAGGATGAGACAACTCCGGGAGGCCTTGCAGAAAGGTCTGTGCAACGCGTTCCCAGAGACTGGGAGGTTACAAACTCCTGGTCCTGGACAACGAGTTGCTGAGGCTTCGGCCAGTCAAAGAAGGAGCGGTGGGGAAGGTGGCCGTCTGACCGATGCGTTCAGACAATTCTTTAGTCCGCAGCCCCAAAGTATGATCGGTTCCAGCAACCATCGCCAGCGTCTGATAAACATGGTGCAGGAATATCTAGGGGCAAGGTCAGACTTGGACACCTTCCCCACCGAAAATCCTCTGGCTTACTGGGTCTTGAGGATGGATCACTGGCCAGAGCTTGCACAGTATGCAATTGAGCTACTGGCCTGTCCTGCATCCAGCGTTCTTTCGGAACGCACATTCAGTGCTGCTGGAGGATTTGTCACGGATCACAGGGTGCGCCTGTCCACCGACTTGGTTGATCGACTGACTTTCATCAAGATGAACCAGTCTTGGATCACCACCAGCTACCACACACCTGATGCTGATATAACAGACTAATTGATTTTAACATGTCACATCCCTTCAAGACTGATGCTGATGCTGAGTGCTTGTGCTGTTATGTTGACTGGCTATCCTCCTCCTCCGAGTCCTCAATGATACGATTGATGATGATAGCTTGGAAGATCATTTTTGTTTATGGGTGCCGCCACCAGTGGCTAAGGCCCAATTTTTCAGCCCCTGTTTTACAGGGGCGTGTAATTACAATTTTTTTAGCAATAATTTGCCATAGGGCTCATTGCTGTGCTCCAAGTACAGTATCTGTGAGGGGTTGGAGTGTTGTGGCACCAGTGCCTAAGGCCCAATTTTTCAGCCCCTGTTTAAAAGGGGCGTGTCATTACAATTTTTGAAGCAATACTTTGCAACAGGGCTCATTGCTGTGCTCCAAGTACAGTATCTGTGAGGGGTTGTAGTGTTGTGCCACCAGTGCCTAAGGCCCAATTTTTCAGCCCCTGTTTAACAGGGGCGTGTCATTACAATTTTTGAAGCAATACTTTGCAACAGGGCTCATTGCTGTGCTCCAAGTACAGTATCTGTGAGGGGTTGTAGTGTTGTGCCACCAGTGCCTAAGGCCCAATTTTTCAGCCCCTGTTTAACAGGGGCGTGGCATTACAATTTTTGAAGCAATACTTTGCAACAGGGCTCATTGCTGTGCTCCAAGTACAGTATCTGTGAGGGGTTGTAGTGTTGTGCCACCAGTGCCTAAGGCCCAATTTTTCAGCCCCTGTTCAACAGGGGCATGCAATTACAATTCTTGATCTAATAATTCACAGCAGGGCCCATTGCTGCACCCACCAAGAGTAACTCTGAGGGCTTACAGTGTTGTGGCAACGCCACCACCACCACCACCACGAAAGGCCCAATTTTTCAGCCCCTGTTCAAAAGGGGCATGTAATTACAATTCTTGATCTAATAATTCACAGCAGGGCCCATTCCTGCACCCACCAAGAGTAACTCTGAGGGCTTACAGTGTTGTGGCAACGCCACCACCACCACCACCACGAAAGGCCCAATTTTTCAGCCCCTGTTCAAAAGGGGCATGTAATTACAATTCTTGATCTAATAATTCACAGCAGGGCCCATTCCTGCACCCACCAAGAATAACTCTGAGGGCTTACAGTGTTGTGGCAACGCCACCACCACCACCACCACGAAAGGCCCAATTTTTCAGCCCCTGTTCAAAAGGGGCATGTAATTACAATTCTTGATCTAATAATTCACAGCAGGGCCCATTCCTGCACCCACCAAGAGTAACTCTGAGGGCTTACAGTGTTGTGGCAACACCACCACCACCACCACGAAAGGCCCAATTTTTCAGCCCCTGTTCAACAGGGGCATGCAATTATAATTCTTGATCTAATAATTCACAGCAGGGCCCATTGCTGCACCCACCAAGAGTAACTGTCAGGGCTTACAGTGTTGTGGCACCAGCACCACCATCAAAGGCCCAATTTTTACTACCACTGTTCAACAATTATATGTAATTAAAATTCCTGATATAATAGTTGACAGCAGGGCGTTCCAGCACCAACCAAGAGTAACTGTGAGTGCTTACAGTGTTGTGCCAACACCAACAACTAAGGGGCCTATTTCTGCAGAGTATATACGGCAGGTCCCTACTTTTAAACATCCAACTTACAAACGACTCCTACTTGCAAACGCAAGAAGACAACAGGAAGTGAGAGGAAATCTACCACTAGGAAGGAAAATTCTCTCCTGTAAGAATAAATATGGGAGAAAGGTGTCTCCTCTGTACTGATGCTTTATCAGCAATCCTTGTTTCAAGAAAAACACCACATTTCAAAAACAGTTGTCATTGGGACGGAAAGTGAGGTGAAATGTTCTGAACAGGGGCACAGAAAGCAAAACAAATGTTACAGGGGTGATAACCCTTACCTATGTTTTCCAAAAAGTTTAAAAATAGATTTTTGGGCTGGAGCTACACTTCAACAATGTACCTGTTCAAAATTACAAACAGATTCTACATAAGAACAAACCTACAGTCCCTGTCTTGTATGCACCGCCTGTATACGGCTGTTCAGAGTATATAGGGCCTTTTTTATTTTATGTGCGGGGTTCCCCTTAATATCCATACAAGACCCAAAGGGGCTGGTAATGGGCTGGGGTAGGGGGGGGGGTCATGGGGTAGCTATGCCATTTTTCTTAAAGATTTTCATCCATATTACCGGGACCAGACATTACATTAAACCCGCAAGCAGTTTTAAATGGCTTTTTTTTCCTTTAGAAGTGTCATTTTGTGCAGGGACAGTTCTAAACACGGGAAACACGTGGCACTTCACAGGCATACTTTAGACACCCCCCAGGTACGATATTTAAAGGAATATTTGACTTTTTTTTTTCACTTTATGCATCATTAAAATGACTGCTCCCGAAAAACGACCGTTTTTAAAACTTCTTTTTGCATTGATACATGTCCCCTGGTGCAGAACCCGGGTTCCCAAACCCTTTTTAGGACATTAACATGCATAATAGTTGTTATAATTAGCACTTTAGAATTCGAACGTTCGCATCCATTGTATTTAATAGGGTTCTAATGTTCGTACGAACTTTCGGTCCGTTCGCGGGTTCTGGTGCGAACCGAACCCGGGGGTGTTCGGCTCATCACTAGTGATGATCCATAGTACACCAGTGATGGCCCATAGTACACCAGTGATGGCCCATAGTACACCAGTGATGATCCATAGTACACCAGTGATGGCCCATAGTACACCAGTGATGTCCCATAGTACATCAGTGATGATCCACAGTACATCAGTGATGATCCATAGTACCCCAGGGATGGCCCATAGTACATCAGTGATGGCTCATAGTACATCAGTGATGATCCATAGTACATCAGTGATGATCCATAGTACACCAGTGATGATCCATAGTACATCAGTGATGGCTCATAGTACATCAGTGATGATCCATAGTACACCAGTGATGATCCATAGTACATCAGTGATGGCTCATAGTACATCAGTGATGATCCATAATACATCAGTGATGATCCATAGTACATCAGTGATGATCCATAGTACACCAGTCATGGCCCATAGTACTACAGTGATGATCTATAGTACATCAGTGATGATCCACAGTACATCAGTGATGATCCACAGTACATCAGTGATGATCCAAGGTACATCAGTGATGATCCATAGTACATCAGTGATGATCCTCAGTACATCAGTGATGATCCACAGTACATCAGTGATGATCCACAGTACATCAGTGATGATCCACAGTACATCAGGGATGGTCCACAGTACATCAGTGATGATCCATAGTACACCAGTCATGATCCATAGTACATCAGTGATGATCCATAGTACATCAGTGATGATCCATAGTACACCAGTGATGATCCATAGTACACCAGTGATGGCCCATAGTACTTCAGTGATAATTAATAGTACATCAGTGATGATTCACAGTACATCAGTGATGATCCACAATACATCAGGGATGGTCCACAGTATATCAGTGATGATCCATAGTACATCAGTGATGGCCCACAGTACATCAGTGATGATCCACAGTACATCAGTGATGATCCATAGTACACCAGTGATGGCCCATAGTACATCAGTGATGGTCCATAGTACATCAGTGATGATCCATAGTACATCAGTGATGGTCCATAGTACACCAGTGATGATCCACAGTACATCAGTTATGATCCACAGTACATCAGTGATGATCCACAGTACATCAGTGATGATCCACAATACTTCAGTGATGATCCACAGTACATCAGTGATGATCCACAGTACATCAGGGATGGTCCACAGTATATCAGTGATGATCCATAGTACATCAGTGATGGCCCATAGTACATCAGTGATGATCCATAGTACACCAGTGATGATCCATAGTACACCAGTAATGTTCCATAGTACACCAGGGATGATCCACAGTACATCAGTGATGATCCACAGTACATCAGTGGTGGTCCACAGTACATCAGTGATGGTCCATAGTACACCAGTGATGATCCATAGTACACCAGTGATGATCCATAGTACACCAGTGATGGCCCGTAGTACACCAGTGATGGCCCATAGTACATCAGTGATGATCCATAGTACATCAATGATGATCCACAGTACATCAGTGATGATCCACAGTACATCAGGGATGGTCCATAGTACATCAGTGATGATCCATAGTACACCAGTGATGATCCATAGTACACCAGTGATGGCCCATAGTACATCAGTGATGAACTATAGTACATCAGTAATGATCCACAGTACATCAGGGATGGTCCATAGTACATCAGTGATGATCCATAGTACACCAGTGATGATCCATAGTACACCAGTGATGGCCCATAGTACATCAGTGATGAACTATAGTACATCAGTGATGATCCACAGTACATCAGTGATGATCCACAGTACATCAGGGATGGTCCATAGTACACCAGTGATGATCCACAGTACACCAGTGATGATCCATAGTACACCAGTGATGGTCCATAGTACATCAGTGATGATCTATAGTACATCAGTGATGGTCCATAGTACATCAGTGATGATCTATATACATAGTACACCAGTGATGATCTATAGTACATCAGTGATGATCTACAGTACATCAGTTATGATCCACAGTACATTAGTGATGATCCACAGTACATCAGTGATGATCCACAATACTTCAGTGATGATCCACAGTACATCAGTGATGATCCACAGTACATCAGGGATGGTCCACAGTATATCAGTGATGATCCATAGTACATCAGTGATGGTCCATAGTACATCAGTGATGGTCCATAGTACACCAGTGATGATCCATAGTACACCAGTGATGATCCATAGTACACCAGTGATGGCCCATAGTACACCAGTGATGGCCCATAGTACATCAGTGATGATCCATAGTACATCAGTGATGATCCACAGTACATCAGTGATGATCCACAGTACATCAGGGATGGTCCATAGTACATCAGTGATGATCCATAGTACACCAGTGATGATCCATAGTACACCAGTGATGGCCCATAGTACATCAGTGATGAACTATAGTACATCAGTGATGATCCACAGTACATCAGGGATGGTCCATAGTACATCAGTGATGATCCATAGCACACCAGTGATGATCCATAGTACACCAGTGATGGCCCATAGTACATCATTGATGAACAATAGTACATCAGTGATGATCCACAGTACATCAGTGATGATCCATAGTACATCAGTGATGATCCACAGTACATCAGTGATGATCCACAGTACATCAGGGATGGTCCATAGTACATCAGTGATGATCCATAGTACACCAGTGATGATCCATAGTACACCAGTGATGGCCCATAGTACATCAGTGATGAACTATAGTACATCAGTGATGATCCACAGTACATCAGTGATGATCCACAGTACATCAGGGATGGTCCATAGTACACCAGTGATGATCCACAGTACACCAGTGATGATCCATAGTACACCAGTGATGGTCCATAGTACATCAGTGATGATCTATAGTACATCAGTGATGGTCCATAGTACATCAGTGATGATCTATAGTACATCAGTGATGATCCACAGTACATCAGTTATGATACACAGTACATCAGTGATGATCCACAGTACATCAGTGATGATCCACAATACTTCAGTGATGATCCACAGTACATCAGTGATGATCCACAGTACATCAGGGATGGTCCACAGTATATCAGTGATGATCCATAGTACATCAGTGATGGTCCATAGTACACCAGTGATGATCTATAGTACACCAGTGTTGGCCCATAGTACACCAGTGATGGCCCATAGTACATCAGTGATGATCCATAGTACATCAGTGATGATCCACAGTACATCAGTGATGATCCACAGTACATCAGGGATGGTCCATAGTACATCAGTGATGATCCATAGTACACCAGTGATGATCCATAGTACACCAGTGATGGCCCATAGTACATCAGTGATGAACTATAGTACATCAGTGATGATCCACAGTACATCAGGGATGGTCCATAGTACATCAGTGATGATCCATAGTACACCAGTGATGATCCATAGTACACAAGTGATGGCCCATAGTACATCAGTGATGAACTATAGTACATCAGTGATGATCCACAGTACATCAGTGATGATCCATAGTACATCAGTGATGATCCACAGTATATCAGTGATGATCCACAGTACATCAGGGATGGTCCATAGTACATCAGTGATGATCCATAGTACACCAGTGATGATCCATAGTACACCAGTGATGGCCCATAGTACATCAGTGATGAACTATAGTACATCAGTGATGATCCACAGTACATCAGTGATGATCCACAGTACACCAGTGATGATCCACAGTACACCAGTGATGATCCATAGTACACCAGTGATGGTCCATAGTACATCAGTGATGAACTATAGTACATCAGTGATGATCCACAGTACATCAGTGATGATCCACAGTACATCAGGGATGGTCCATAGTACACCAGTGATGATCCACAGTACACCAGTGATGATCCATAGTACACCAGTGATGGTCCATAGTACATCAGTGATGATCTATAGTACATCAGTGATGGTCCATAGTACATCAGTGATGATCTATATACATAGTACACCAGTGATGATCTATAGTACATCAGTGATGATCTACAGTACATCAGTTATGATCCACAGTACATTAGTGATGATCCACAGTACATCAGTGATGATCCACAATACTTCAGTGATGATCCACAGTACATCAGTGATGATCCACAGTACATCAGGGATGGTCCACAGTATATCAGTGATGATCCATAGTACATCAGTGATGGTCCATAGTACATCAGTGATGGTCCATAGTACACCAGTGATGATCCATAGTACACCAGTGATGATCCATAGTACACCAGTGATGGCCCATAGTACACCAGTGATGGCCCATAGTACATCAGTGATGATCCATAGTACATCAGTGATGATCCACAGTACATCAGTGATGATCCACAGTACATCAGGGATGGTCCATAGTACATCAGTGATGATCCATAGTACACCAGTGATGATCCATAGTACACCAGTGATGGCCCATAGTACATCAGTGATGAACTATAGTACATCAGTGATGATCCACAGTACATCAGGGATGGTCCATAGTACATCAGTGATGATCCATAGCACACCAGTGATGATCCATAGTACACCAGTGATGGCCCATAGTACATCATTGATGAACAATAGTACATCAGTGATGATCCACAGTACATCAGTGATGATCCATAGTACATCAGTGATGATCCACAGTACATCAGTGATGATCCACAGTACATCAGGGATGGTCCATAGTACATCAGTGATGATCCATAGTACACCAGTGATGATCCATAGTACACCAGTGATGGCCCATAGTACATCAGTGATGAACTATAGTACATCAGTGATGATCCACAGTACATCAGTGATGATCCACAGTACATCAGGGATGGTCCATAGTACACCAGTGATGATCCACAGTACACCAGTGATGATCCATAGTACACCAGTGATGGTCCATAGTACATCAGTGATGATCTATAGTACATCAGTGATGGTCCATAGTACATCAGTGATGATCTATAGTACATCAGTGATGATCCACAGTACATCAGTTATGATACACAGTACATCAGTGATGATCCACAGTACATCAGTGATGATCCACAATACTTCAGTGATGATCCACAGTACATCAGTGATGATCCACAGTACATCAGGGATGGTCCACAGTATATCAGTGATGATCCATAGTACATCAGTGATGGTCCATAGTACACCAGTGATGATCTATAGTACACCAGTGTTGGCCCATAGTACACCAGTGATGGCCCATAGTACATCAGTGATGATCCATAGTACATCAGTGATGATCCACAGTACATCAGTGATGATCCACAGTACATCAGGGATGGTCCATAGTACATCAGTGATGATCCATAGTACACCAGTGATGATCCATAGTACACCAGTGATGGCCCATAGTACATCAGTGATGAACTATAGTACATCAGTGATGATCCACAGTACATCAGGGATGGTCCATAGTACATCAGTGATGATCCATAGTACACCAGTGATGATCCATAGTACACCAGTGATGGCCCATAGTACATCAGTGATGAACTATAGTACATCAGTGATGATCCACAGTACATCAGTGATGATCCATAGTACATCAGTGATGATCCACAGTATATCAGTGATGATCCACAGTACATCAGGGATGGTCCATAGTACATCAGTGATGATCCATAGTACACCAGTGATGATCCATAGTACACCAGTGATGGCCCATAGTACATCAGTGATGAACTATAGTACATCAGTGATGATCCACAGTACATCAGTGATGATCCACAGTACACCAGTGATGATCCACAGTACACCAGTGATGATCCATAGTACACCAGTGATGGTCCATAGTACATCAGTGATGATCTATAGTACATCAGTGATGGTCCATAGTACATCAGTGATGAGCTATAGTACATGAGTGATGATCTATAGTACATCAGTGATGATCCATAGTACACCAGTGATGATCCATAGTACACCAGTGATGGCCCATAGTACATCAGTGATGAACTATAGTACATCAGTGATGATCCACAGTACATCAGGGATGGTCCATAGTACATCAGTGATGATCCATAGTACACCAGTGATGGCCCATAGTACATCAGTGCTGAACTATAGTACATCAGTGATGATCCACAGTACATCTGTGATGATCCACAGTACATCAGGGATGGTCCATAGTACACCAGTGATGATCCACAGTACACCAGTGATGATCCATAGTACACCAGTGATGGTCCATAGTACATCAGTGATGATCTATAGTACATCAGTGATGGTCCATAGTACATCAGTGATGATCTATATACATAGTACACCAGTGATGATCTATAGTACATCAGTGATGATCTACAGTACATCAGTTATGATCCACAGTACATTAGTGATGATCCACAGTACATCAGTGATGATCCACAATACTTCAGTGATGATCCACAGTACATCAGTGATGATCCACAGTACATCAGGGATGGTCCACAGTATATCAGTGATGATCCATAGTACATCAGTGATGGTCCATAGTACATCAGTGATGGCCCATAGTACATCAGTGATGATCCATAGTACACCAGTGATGATCCATAGTACACCAGTGATGGCCCATAGTACATCAGTGATGAACTATAGTACATCAGTGATGATCCACAGTACATCAGTGATGATCCATAGTACATCAGTGATGATCTACAGTACATCAGTGATGATCCACAGTACATCAGGGATGGTCCATAGTACATCAGTGATGATCCATAGTACACCAGTGATGATCCATAGTACACCAGTGATGGCCCATAGTACATCAGTGATGAACTATAGTACATCAGTGATGATCCACAGTACATCAGTGATGATTAGGGATGAGCTTCGTGTTCGAGTCGAACATACGTTCGACTCGAACATCGGCTGTTCGATCGTTCGACGAAGATCGAACGATTTGGGCCGTTCGCGCCAAATTCGAGTGACGCGAACGGCCCACAATGCACTACGCCATCGCAGTGTCATCCAGGCGCTGTGATTGGCCAAGCATGCACTGTGACCCCGCATGCTTGGCCAATCACAGCGCCGGCAGCGAGGAGAGCAATGATTGGCCACAGGCAGGATGCCTGTGGCCAATTATTGCTGAGGGGGTTTAGTACACGCCCCACACTATAAAAGGCCGCCAGCACGGCGGCCTAGTGTAGTGTGTTCCGGAGCAGGGATAGAGCAGCATAGGCAGGGACAGTGACTTTTATTTCTTTCTTGCTTAACCTGGATTCCTTTAGTTTAGGGAAAGAGAAGGATAGGTAGGGAGAGTGTCAGTGTGTTTTGTGCTTGTGCTATATTGTGCTTAAAAAAAACATTTTTTCTAGGGACAGAAAACTGTAGGTAGGGAGAGTGTCAGTTTCTTTCACTGTGAAAGTCCTTGTTTCCAGGGACCTGGAAGGACAGTGAGTGAATTCTCCTTGTGCTATATTGTGCTTAAAAAAAACATTTTTTCTAGGGACAGAAAACTGTAGGTAGGGAGAGTGTCAGTTTCTTTCACTGTGAAAGTCCTTGTTTCCAGGGACCTGGAAGGACAGTGAGTGAATTCTCCTTGTGCTATACTGTGCTTAAAAAAAACATTTTTTCTAGGGACAGAAAACTGTAGGTAGGGAGAGTGTCAGTTTCTTTCACTGTGCAAGTCCTTGTTTCTAGGGACCTGGAAGGACAGTGAGTGAATTCTCCTTGTGCTATATTGTGCTTAAAAAAAACATTTTTTCTAGGGACAGAAAACTGTAGGTAGGGAGAGTGTCAGTTTCTTTCACTGTGAAAGTCCTTGTTTCCAGGGACCTGGAAGGACAGTGAGTGAATTCTCCTTGTGCTATATTGTGCTTAAAAAAAACATTTTTTCTAGGGACAGAAAACTGTAGGTAGGGAGAGTGTCAGTTTCTTTCACTGTGAAAGTCCTTGTTTCCAGGGACCTGGAAGGACAGTGAGTGAATTCTCCTTGTGCTATACTGTGCTTAAAAAAAACATTTTTTCTAGGGACAGAAAACTGTAGGTAGGGAGAGTGTCAGTTTCTTTCACTGTGCAAGTCCTTGTTTCTAGGGACCTGGAAGGACAGTGAGTGAATTCTCCTTGTGCTATATTGTGCTTAAAAAAAACATTTTTTCTAGGGACAGAAAACTGTAGGTAGGGAGAGTGTCAGTTTCTTTCACTGTGCAAGTCCTTGTTTCTAGGGACCTGGAAGGACAGTGAGTGAATTCTCCTTGTGCTATATTGTGCTTAAAAAAAACATTTTTTCTAGGGACAGAAAACTGTAGGTAGGGAGAGTGTCAGTTTCTTTCACTGTGAAAGTCCTTGTTTCCAGGGACCTGGAAGGACAGTGAGTGAATTCTCCTTGTGCTATACTGTGCTTAAAAAAAACATTTTTTCTAGGGACAGAAAACTGTAGGTAGGGAGAGTGTCAGTTTCTTTCACTGTGCAAGTCCTTGTTTCTAGGGACCTGGAAGGACAGTGAGTGAATTCTCCTTGTGCTATATTGTGCTTAAAAAAAACATTTTTTCTAGGGACAGAAAACTGTAGGTAGGGAGAGTGTCAGTTTCTTTCACTGTGAAAGTCCTTGTTTCCAGGGACCTGGAAGGACAGTGAGTGAATTCTCCTTGTGCTATATTGTGCTTAAAAAAAACATTTTTTCTAGGGACAGAAAACTGTAGGTAGGGAGAGTGTCAGTTTCTTTCACTGTGAAAGTCCTTGTTTCCAGGGACCTGGAAGGACAGTGAGTGAATTCTCCTTGTGCTATACTGTGCTTAAAAAAAACATTTTTTCTAGGGACAGAAAACTGTAGGTAGGGAGAGTGTCAGTTTCTTTCACTGTGCAAGTCCTTGTTTCTAGGGACCTGGAAGGACAGTGAGTGAATTCTCCTTGTGCTATATTGTGCTTAAAAAAAACATTTTTTCTAGGGACAGAAAACTGTAGGTAGGGAGAGTGTCAGTTTCTTTCACTGTGAAAGTCCTTGTTTCCAGGGACCTGGAAGGACAGTGAGTGAATTCTCCTTGTGCTATATTGTGCTTAAAAAAACCATTTTTTCTAGGGACAGAAAACTGTAGGTAGGGAGAGTGTCAGTTTCTTTCACTGTGAAAGTCCTTGTTTCCAGGGACCTGGAAGGACAGTGAGTGAATTCTCCTTGTGCTATACTGTGCTTAAAAAAAACATTTTTTCTAGGGACAGAAAACTGTAGGTAGGGAGAGTGTCAGTTTCTTTCACTGTGCAAGTCCTTGTTTCTAGGGACCTGGAAGGACAGTGAGTGAATTCTCCTTGTGCTATATTGTGCTTAAAAAAAACATTTTTTCTAGGGACAGAAAACTGTAGGTAGGGAGAGTGTCAGTTTCTTTCACTGTGAAAGTCCTTGTTTCCAGGGACCTGGAAGGACAGTGAGTGAATTCTCCTTGTGCTATATTGTGCTTAAAAAAAACATTTTTTCTAGGGACAGAAAACTGTAGGTAGGGAGAGTGTCAGTTTCTTTCACTGTGAAAGTCCTTGTTTCCAGGGACCTGGAAGGACAGTGAGTGAATTCTCCTTGTGCTATATTGTGCTTAAAAAAAACATTTTTTCTAGGGACAGAAAACTGTAGGTAGGGAGAGTGTCAGTTTCTTTCACTGTGAAAGTCCTTGTTTCCAGGGACCTGGAAGGACAGTGAGTGAATTCTCCTTGTGCTATATTGTGCTTAAAAAAAACATTTTTTCTAGGGACAGAAAACTGTAGGTAGGGAGAGTGTCAGTTTCTTTCACTGTGAAAGTCCTTGTTTCCAGGGACCTGGAAGGACAGTGAGTGAATTCTCCTTGTGCTATACTGTGCTTAAAAAAAACATTTTTTCTAGGGACAGAAAACTGTAGGTAGGGAGAGTGTCAGTTTCTTTCACTGTGCAAGTCCTTGTTTCTAGGGACCTGGAAGGACAGTGAGTGAATTCTCCTTGTGCTATATTGTGCTTAAAAAAAACATTTTTTCTAGGGACAGAAAACTGTAGGTAGGGAGAGTGTCAGTTTCTTTCACTGTGAAAGTCCTTGTTTCCAGGGACCTGGAAGGACAGTGAGTGAATTCTCCTTGTGCTATATTGTGCTTAAAAAAAACATTTTTTCTAGGGACAGAAAACTGTAGGTAGGGAGAGTGTCAGTTTCTTTCACTGTGCAAGTCCTTGTTTCAAGGGACAGAGAAGGACACCTGAAGGTAGCCCTTATTGCTTTTTTCCCATCTCCCTGCAGGCCATCTATTAGAATGTCTGGAAGGCAAACAAGGAGATGCAGACAGTCAGGAGGCAATAAAAGAGGGCAAGCAGGCTCTGTGTCTGGGGGCAACAGTGCTGGTCGTGGACGCGGTGCATTGTCATCAGCACATGGCCATGGGACACGCTTGTCCTTCTTTTCGGCAGCTGGACATGTTGAGCCACATCATGCCGAAGACTTGGTAGAGTGGATGACCAAGCCCTCCTCCTCCTCCTCATCCTCTCTCACCCAGGCTCAGGGTACTGGCAAAGCAGCTGCCAAAGCGTCCTCTTCCCTGGTATCAATGTCAGACTCATCATCAGTCACTCCTTCCCTAGACCCACCATGTCCTCCTCCTGAGGAGTCCCCCGAACTGTTTGAGCACAGTGTTGGGTACATGCTCCAGGAGGATGCCCAGCGTTTCGAAGGGTCTGATGATGAAACCCAGCTACAGGAAGGCAGTAGGGTGAGAGCAGACAGAGGGGATGCTCAAGAAGGACACCAATCTGGCAGTCATGTTCCAGCAGCTGCAGCATACTGCCAGATTGGCTCCAGTGATGAGGAGGGAGGGGATGATGAGGTCACTGACTCCACGTGGGTGCCTAATAGGAGAGAGGAGGAGGAGGATGAGGAGGAGGCACATCTCCAACGAGACAGGATGCCCTTTGGTGGCCAGCGTAAGGGCAGTACACCGACGGAATCACACCGCAGAGCTCCGCCTGTGCAGGGCGCTGCCTCTGCCCGTCATTCAAAAAGTTCCTTGGTGTGGGCCTTTTTTGAGGCTAGTGCATCAGATCGCACAGCTGCTGTTTGCAACATATGTCTCAAGCGTATATCGCGTGGCCAAAACATCAGCCGCTTGGGTACCACATGCCTGACCAGACATATGTTGACCTGCCATGCAGCTCGTTGGCAAGCCTACCTCAAAGACCCACACCAAAGAACAAAGCGGACCTCTCCTTGCACCGCATCAGCTGGGATCTCCAACCCCACTATAACTTCAGTCCTCTCTGAAACATGCACTGAGAGGAATGAAGGTGTAGAATTAGGTGTGTCACAGCCAAGTACTTGCGGCCACTCTGCTAGCAGTACACCGACGTCCGATTCTAGCAGGCAAATTTCCCTGCCCCAGCTGCTGGACCGTCGAAAGAAGTTCACTCCCAGCCATCCACATGCCCAGCGGTTGAATGCTAGCTTGGCTAAATTGCTAGCGCTTCAACTGCTGCCTTTTCAGTTGGTAGACTCGGCCCCCTTCCGTGAGTTTGTGCAATGTGCGGTTCCTCAGTGGCAGGTTCCGAAACGCCACTTTTTCTCACGGAAGGCTATTCCGGCTCTCTACCGGCATGTGGAAGGCAATGTCTTGGCCTCGCTGGACAGGGCGGTCAGCGGTAAGGTGCATATTACCGCTGACTCATGGTCCAGCAGGCATGGACAGGGACGTTACCTTTCTTTCACGGCCCATTGGGTCACTCTTTTGGCAGCTGGGAAGGATGCAGGACAAGGTGCAGTAGTGTTGGAGGTTGTCCCACCGCCACGCCTCCAAAATGCTACTACTGGTTGTGACACACCTCTCTCCTCCACCCCCTCCTCTTCTTCTTCCTCCATGGCCTCTTCCTGTGGTTTGTCCTATGAACCAGCGGTGCTCCGTAGCCGTTCACGGGGCTACGCAATTACGCAGGCAAAAAGATGCCATGCCGTGCTTGCGCTGGTGTGTTTGGGGGACAGAAGCCACACTGGGGCAGAGGTCCTGTCTGCTCTGCAGGGCCAGGCCGAGAGGTGGTTGACGCCACGCCAGCTTAAGCCAGGAATGGTGGTTTGCGACAATGGCACCAACCTCCTCTCCGCCCTCCGACAGGGACAACTGACCCATGTGCCCTGTGTGGCTCACGTCCTTAACCTGGTGGTGCAGCGCTTCTTGGGCAGGTACCCGGGCTTACAGGATGTCCTGAGGCAGGCCAGGAAAGTCTGTGTGCATTTCCGCAGATCTTATAATGCCAGTGCTCGCCTGGCTGAGCTGCAAAAGGAGTTGAACCTGCCCAAGAACCGCCTTATATGTGACATGCCCACCAGGTGGAACTCAACGTTGGCCATGCTGCAGCGGCTGCACACGCAGCAGAGGGCCATCAATGAGTACCTGTGCGACTACGGCACCAGGACAGGGTCAGGGGAGCTTGGTTTTTTTTCTCCACGCCAGTGGGGCATGATCAGGGATGCATGCACTGTCCTGGCACCATTTGAGGAGGCCACGAGGATGGTGAGCAGTGACAGTGCATGCATCAGTGACACTTTACCTCTTGTCCACCTGTTGGAGCACACGCTGCGTGGAATAATGGACAGGGCACTTGAGGCAGAACAGAGGCAGGAAGAGGAGGACTTCCTTGCCTCTCAAGGCCCCCTTTACCCAGACAGTGTTCCTTCTGTCCCACCCATCGCACAGGAAGAGGAAGAGGAGGAGGAGGAGGAGGAGGAGGATTGTGTCAGCATGGAGGTGGAGGCTGGCACTCAGCATCATCAGCAGCAGTCTTTTAGGGATGATTTACAGTCCCAAGAAACCAGTGGACTTGTACGTGGCTGGGAGGAGGTGACTGCGGATCATGTCGTCCTTAGTGACCCAGAGGACTCCGGAGCGAATGCCTCAGCAAACCTACGCTGCATGGCCTCCCTGATCCTGCAAAGTCTGCGGAAGGATCCTTGTATTCTTCGGATCAAGGAGAGGGAACATTACTGGCTGGCCACTCTCCTTGATCCACGGTACAAGGGTAAGGTTGCGGACCTTATGTTACCGTCGCAGAGGGAGCAGAGGATGAGACAACTCCGGGAGGCCTTGCAGAAAGGTCTGTGCAACGCGTTCCCAGAGACTGGGAGGTTACAAACTCCTGGTCCAGGACAACGAGTTGCTGAGGCTTCGGCCAGTCAAAGAAGGAGCGGTGGGGAAGGTGGCCGTCTGACCGATGCGTTCAGACAATTCTTTAGTCCGCAGCCCCAAAGTATGATTGGTTCCAGCAACCATCGCCAGCGTCTGATAAACATGGTGCAGGAATATCTAGGGGCAAGGTCAGACTTGGACACCTTCCCCACCGAAAATCCTCTGGCTTACTGGGTCTTGAGGATGGATCACTGGCCAGAGCTTGCACAGTATGCAATTGAGCTACTGGCCTGTCCTGCATCCAGCGTTCTTTCGGAACGCACATTCAGTGCTGCTGGAGGATTTGTCACGGATCACAGGGTGCGCCTGTCCACCGACTCGGTTGATCGACTGACTTTCATCAAGATGAACCAGTCTTGGATCACCACCAGCTACCACACACCTGATGCTGATATAACAGACTAATTGATTTTAACATGTCACGTCCCTTCAAGACTGATGCTGATGCTGAGTGCCTGTGCTGTTATGTTGACTGGCTATCCTCCTCCTCCGAGTCCTCAATGATACGATTGATGATGATAGCTTGGAAGATCATTTTTGTTTATGGGTGCCGCCACCAGTGGCTAAGGCCCAATTTTTCAGCCCCTGTTTTACAGGGGCGTGTACTTACAATTTTTTTAGCAATAATTTGCCATAGGGCTCATTGCTGTGCTCCAAGTACAGTATCTGTGAGGGGTTGTAGTGTTGTGCCACCAGTGCCTAAGGCCCAATTTTTCAGCCCCTGTTTAACAGGGGCGTGTCATTACAATTTTTGAAGCAATACTTTGCAACAGGGCTCATTGCTGTGCTCCAAGTACAGTATCTGTGAGGGGTTGTAGTGTTGTGCCACCAGTGCCTAAGGCCCAATTTTTCAGCCCCTGTTCAACAGGGGCATGCAATTACAATTCTTGATGTAATAATTCACAGCAGGGCCCATTCCTGCACCCACCAAGAGTAAGTCTGAGGGCTTACAGTGTTGTGGCAACGCCACCACCACCACCACCACGAAAGGCCCAATTTTTCAGCCCCTGTTCAAAAGGGGCATGTAATTACAATTCTTGATCTAATAATTCACAGCAGGGCCCATTCCTGCACCCACCAAGAGTAACTCTGAGGGCTTACAGTGTTGTGGCAACACCACCACCACCACCACCACCACGAAAAGCCCAATTTTTCAGCCCCTGTTCAACAGGGGCATGCAATTACAATTCTTGATCTAATAATTCACAGCAGGGCCCATTGCTGCACCCACCAAGAGTAACTGTCAGGGCTTACAGTGTTGTGGCACCAGCACCACCATCAAAGCCCCAATTTTTACTACCACTGTTCAACAATTATATGTAATTAAAATTCCTGATATAATAGTTGACAGCAGGGCGTTCCAGCACCAACCAAGAGTAACTGTGAGTGCTTACAGTGTTGTGCCAACACCAACAACTAAGGGGCCTATTTCTGCAGAGTATATACGGCAGGTCCCTACTTTCAAACATCCAACTTACAAACGACTCCTACTTGCAAACGAAAGAAGACAACAGGAAGTGAGAGGAAATCTACCCCTAGAAAGGAAAATTCTCTCCTGTAAGAATAAATATGGGAGAAAGGTGTCTCATCTGTACTGATGCTTTATCAGCAATCCTTGTTTCAAGAAAAACACCACATTTCAAAAACAGTTGTCATTGGGACGGAAAGTGAGGTGAAATGTTCTGAACAGGGGCACAGACAGCAAAACAAATGTTACAGGGGTGATAACCCTTACCTATGTTTCCCAAAAAGTTTAAAAATAGATTTTTGGGCTGGAGCTACACTTCAACAATGTACCTGTTCAAAATTACAAACACATTCTACATAAGAACAAACCTACAGTCCCTGTCTTGTATGCACCGCCTGTATACGGCTGTTCAGAGTATATAGGGCCTTTTTTATTTTATGTGCGGGGTTCCCCTTAATATCCATACAAGACCCAAAGGGGCTGGTAATGGGCTGGGGTAGGGGGGGGGGTCATGAGGTAGCTATGCCATTTTTCTTAAAGATTTTCATCCATATTACCGGGACCAGACATTACATTAAAGCCGCAAGAAGTTTTAAATGGCTTTTTTTTCCTTTAGAAGTGTCATTTTGTGCAGGGACAGTTCTAAACACGGGAAACACGTGGCACTTCACAGGCATACTTTAGACACCCCCCAGGTACGATATTTAAAGGAATATTTGACTTTTTTTTTCACTTTATGCATCATTAAAATGACTGCTCCCGAAAAACGACCGTTTTTAAAACTTCTTTTTGCATTGATACATGTCCCCTGGTGCAGAACCAGGGTTCCCAAACCCTTTTTAGGACAATAACATGCATAATAGTTGTTATAATTAGCACTTTAGAATTCGAACGTTCGCATCCATTGTATTTAATAGGGTTCTAATGTTCGTACGAACTTTCGGTCCGTTCGCGGGTTCTGGTGCGAACCGAACCCGGGGGTGTTCGGCTCATCACTAGTGATGATCCACAGTACACCAGGGATGGTCCATAGTACACCAGTGATGATCCACAGTACACCAGTGATGATCCATAGTACACCAGTGATGGTCCATAGTACATCAGTGATGATCTATAGTACATCAGTGATGGTCCATAGTACATCAGTGATGATCTATAGTACATCAGTGATGATCTATAGTACATCAGTGATGATCCATAGTACATCAGTGATGATCCACAGTACATCAGTGATGGTCCACAGTACATCAGGGATGGTCCACAGTACATCGGTGATGATCCATAGTACACCAGTGATGGCCCATAGTACATCAGTGATGGTCCATAGTACATCAGTGATGATCCATAGTACATCAGTGATGATCCATAGTACACCAGTGATGGCCCATAGTACACCAGTGATGGCCCATAGTACATCAGTGATGATCCACAGTACATCAGTGATGATCCATAGTACATCAGTGATGATCCACAGTACATCAGTGATGATCCACAGTACATCAGGGATGGTCCATAGTACATCAGTGATGATCCATAGTACACCAGTGATGATTCATAGTACACCAGTGATGGCCCATAGTACATCAGTGATGAACTATAGTACATCAGTGATGATCCACAGTACATCAGTGATGATCCACAGTACATCAGGGATGGTCCATAGTACACCAGTGATGATCCACAGTACACCAGTGATGATCCATAGTACACCAGTGATGGTCCATAGTACATCAGTGATGATCTATAGTACATCAGTGATGGTCCATAGTACATCAGTGATGAGCTATAGTACATCAGTGATGATCTATAGTACATCAGTGATGATCCATAGTACACCAGTGATGATCCATAGTACACCAGTGATGGCCCATAGTACATCAGTGATGAACTATAGTACATCAGTGATGATCCACAGTACATCAGGGATGGTCCATAGTACATCAGTGATGATCCATAGTACATCAGTGATGATCCATAGTACACCAGTGATGGCCCATAGTACATCAGTGATGAACTATAGTACATCAGTGATGATCCACAGTACATCAGTGATGATCCATAGTACATCAGTGATGATCCACAGTACATCAGTGATGATCCACAGTACATCAGGCATGGTCCATAGTACATCAGTGATGATCCATAGTACACCAGTGATGATCCATAGTACACCAGTGATGGCCCATAGTACATCAGTGATGAACTATAGTACATCAGTGATGATCCACAGTACATCAGTGATGATCCACAGTACATCAGGGATGGTCCATAGTACACCAGTGATGATCCACAGTACACCAGTGATGATTCATAGTACACCAGTGATGGTCCATAGTACATCAGTGATGATCTATAGTACATCAGTGATGGTCCATAGTACATCAGTGATGATCTATAGTACATCAGTGATGATCTATAGTACATCAGTGATGATCCATAGTACATCAGTGATGATCCACAGTACATCAGTGATGGTCCACAGTACATCAGGGATGGTCCACAGTACATCAGTGATGATCCATAGTACACCAGTGATGGCCCATAGTACATCAGTGATGGTCCATAGTACATCAGTGATGATCCATAGTAGATCAGTGATGATCCATAGCACACCAGTGATGGCCCATAGTACACCAGTGATGGCCCATAGTACATCAGTGATGATCCACAGTACATCAGTGATGATCCATAGTACATCAGTGATGATCCACAGTACATCAGTGATGATCCACAGTACATCAGGGATGGTCCATAGTACATCAGTGATGATCCATAGTACACCAGTGATGATCCATAGTACACCAGTGATGGCCCATAGTACATCAGTGATGAACTATAGTACATCAGTGATGATCCACAGTACATCAGTGATGATCCACAGTACATCAGGGATGGTCCATAGTACACCAGTGATGATCCACAGTACACCAGTGATGATCCATAGTACACCAGTGATGGTCCATAGTACATCAGTGATGATCTATAGTACATCAGTGATGGTCCATAGTACATCAGTGATGAGCTATAGTACATCAGTGATGATCTATAGTACATCAGTGATGATCCATAGTACACCAGTGATGATCCATAGTACACCAGTGATGGCCCATAGTACATCAGTGATGAACTATAGTACATCAGTGATGATCCACAGTACATCAGGGATGGTCCATAGTACATCAGTGATGATCCATAGTACATCAGTGATGATCCATAGTACATCAGTGATGATCCATAGTACACCAGTGATGGCCCATAGTACATCAGTGATGAACTATAGTACATCAGTGACGATCCACAGTACATCAGTGATGATCCATAGTACATCAGTGATGATCCACAGTACATCAGTGATGATCCACAGTACATCAGGCATGGTCCATAGTACATCAGTGATGATCCATAGTACACCAGTGATGATCCATAGTACACCAGTGATGGCCCATAGTACATCAGTGATGAACTATAGTACATCAGTGATGATCCACAGTACATCAGTGATGATCCACAGTACATCAGGGATGGTCCATAGTACACCAGTGATGATCCACAGTACACCAGTGATGATTCATAGTACACCAGTGATGGTCCATAGTACATCAGTGATGATCTATAGTACATCAGTGATGGTCCATAGTACATCAGTGATGATCTATAGTACATCAGTGATGATCTATAGTACATCAGTGATGATCCATAGTACATCAGTGATGATCCACAGTACATCAGTGATGGTCCACAGTACATCAGGGATGGTCCACAGTACATCGGTGATGATCCATAGTACACCAGTGATGGCCCATAGTACATCAGTGATGGTCCATAGTACATCAGTGATGATCCATAGTAGATCAGTGATGATCCATAGTACACCAGTGATGGCCCATAGTACACCAGTGATGGCCCATAGTACATCAGTGATGATCCACAGTACATCAGTGATGATCCATAGTACATCAGTGATGATCCACAGTACATCAGTGATGATCCACAGTACATCAGGGATGGTCCATAGTACATCAGTGATGATCCATAGTACACCAGTGATGATCCATAGTACACCAGTGATGGCCCATAGTACATCAGTGATGAACTATAGTACATCAGTGATGATCCACAGTACATCAGTGATGATCCACAGTACATCAGGGATGGTCCATAGTACACCAGTGATGATCCACAGTACACCAGTGATGATCCATAGTACACCAGTGATGGTCCATAGTACATCAGTGATGATCTATAGTACATCAGTGAAGGTCCATAGTACATCAGTGATGATCTATAGTACATCAGTGATGATCCACAGTACATCAGTTATGATACACAGTACATCAGTGATGATCCACAGTACATCAGTGATGATCCACAATACTTCAGTGATGATCCACAGTACATCAGTGATGATCCACAGTACATCAGGGATGGTCCACAGTATATCAGTGATGATCCATAGTACATCAGTGATGGTCCATAGTACATCAGTGATGGTCCATAGTACACCAGTGATGATCCATAGTACACCAGTGATGATCCATAGTACACCAGTGATGGCCCATAGTACACCAGTGATGGCCCATAGTACATCAGTGATGATCCATAGTACATCAGTGATGATCCACAGTACATCAGTGATGATCCACAGTACATCAGGGATGGTCCATAGTACATCAGTGATGATTCATAGTACACCAGTGATGATCCATAGTACACCAGTGATGGCCCATAGTACATCAGTGATGAACTATAGTACATCAGTGATGATCCACAGTACATCAGGGATGGTCCATAGTACATCAGTGATGATCCATAGTACACCAGTGATGATCCATAGTACACCAGTGATGGCCCATAGTACATCAGTGATGAACTATAGTACATCAGTGATGATCCACAGTACATCAGTGATGATCCATAGTACATCAGTGATGATCCACAGTACATCAGTGATGATCCACAGTACATCAGGGATGGTCCATAGTACATCAGTGATGATCCATAGTACACCAGTGATGATCCATAGTACACCAGTGATGGCCCATAGTACATCAGTGATGATCTATAGTACATCAGTGATGATCCACAGTACATCAGGGATGGTCCATAGTACATCAGGGATGATCCATAGTACATCAGTGATGATCCACAGTACATCAGTGATGATCCACAGTACATCAGTGATGATCCACAGTACATCAGGGATGGTCCACAGTACATCAGTGATGATCCATAGTACACCAGTCATGATCCATAGTACATCAGTGATGATCCATAGTACATCAGTGATGGCCCACAGTACATCAGGGATGATCCACAGTACATCAGTGATGATCCATAGTACACCAGTGATGGCCCATAGTACACCAGTGATGGCCCATAGTACATCAGTGATGATCCACAGTACATCAGTGATGATCTATAGTACATCAGTGAAGATCCACAGTACACCAGTGATGATTCACAGTACATCAGGGATGGTCCATAGTACATCAGGGATGGTCCATAGTACATCAGTGATGATCCACAGTACATCAGGGATGGTCCACAGTACATCAGTGATGATCCATAGTACATCAGTGATGGCCCATAGTACATCAGTGATGATCCATATTACACCAGTGATGATCCATAGTACACCAGGGATGACCCACAGTACATCAGTGATGATCCACAGTACATCAGTGATGGTCCATAGTAAATCAGTGATGGTCCATAGTACACCAGTGATGATCCATAGTTCACCAGTGATGGCCCATAGTACATAAGTGATGATCCATAGTACACCAGAGATGGCCCATAGTATACCAGTGATGTCCCATAGTACATGAGTGATGATCCATAGTACATCAGTGATGATCCATAGTACACCAGTGATGATCCATAGTACATCAGTGATGGCTCATAGTACATCAGTGATGATCCATAGTACATCAGTGATGATCCATAGTACACCAGTGATGATCCATAGTACACCAGTGATGGCCCATAGTACTTCAGTGATGATCTATAGTACATCAGTGATGATCCACAGTACATCAGTGATGATCCACGGTACATCAGTGATGATCCATAGTACATCAGTGATGATCCTCAGTACATCAATGATGATCCACAGTACATCAGTGATGATCCACAGTACATCAGTGATGATCCACAGTACATCAGTGATGATCCACAGGACATCAGGGATGGTCCACAGTACATCAGTGATGATCCATAGTAAACCAGTCATGATCCATAGTACATCAGTGATGATCCATAGTACATCAGTGATGATCCATAGTACACCAGTGATGGCCCATAGTACACCAGTGATGATCCATAGTACACCAGTGATGGCCCATAGTACTTCAGTGATGATCTATAGTACATCAGTGATGATCCACAGTACATCAGTGATGATCCACAATACATCAGGGATGGTCCACAGTATATCAGTGATGATCCATAGTACATCAGTGATGGCCCACAGTACATCAGTGATGATCCACAGTACATCAGTGATGATCCATAGTACACCAGTGATGGTCCATAGTACACCAGTGATGGTCCATAGTACATCAGTGATGATCCATAGTACATCAGTGATGATCCACAGTACATCAGGGATGGTCCACAGTACATCAGTGATGATCCATAGTACACCAGTGATGGCCCAAAGCACATCAGTGATGGTCCATAGTACACCAGGGATGATCCATAGTAATCCAGTGATGATCCATAGTACACCAGTGATGGCCCATAGTACACCAGTGATGGCCCATAGTACATCAGTGATGATCCACAGTACATCAGTGATGATCTATAGTACATCAGGGATGGTCCACAGTACATAAGTGATGATCCATAGTACACCAGTGATGATCCATAGTACATCAGTGATGCTCCATAGTACACCTGTGATGGCCCACAGTACACCTGTGATGGCCCACAGTAGATCAGTGATGATCCACAGTACATCAGGGATGATCCACAGTATATCAGGGATGGTCCACAGTATATCAGTGATGAGCCATAGTACATCAGTGATGGTCCATAGTACACCAGTGATGATCCATAGTACACCAGTGATGGCCCATAGTACACCAGTGATGGCCCATAGTACACCAGTGATGATCCATAGTACACCAGTGATGGCCCATAGTACACCAGTGATGTCCCATAGTACATCAGTGATGATCCACAGTACATCAGTGATGATCCATAGTACACCAGGGATGGCCCATAGTACATCAGTGATGGCTCATAGTACATCAGTGATGATCCATAGTACACCAGTGATGATCCATAGTACATCAGTGATGGCTCATAGTACATCAGTGATGATCCATAGTACACCAGTGATGATCCATAGTACATCAGTGATGGCTCATAGTACATCAGTGATGATCCATAATACATCAGTGATGATCCATAGTACATCAGTGATGATCCATAGTACACCAGTCATGGCCCATAGTACTACAGTGATGATCTATAGTACATCAGTGATGATCCACAGTACATCAGTGATGATCCACAGTACATCAGTGATGATCCAAGGTACATCAGTGATGATCCATAGTACATCAGTGATGATCCTCAGTACATCAGTGATGATCCACAGTACATCAGTGATGATCCACAGTACATCAGTGATGATCCACAGTACATCAGGGATGGTCCACAGTACATCAGTGATGATCCATAGTACACCAGTCATGATCCATAGTACATCAGTGATGATCCATAGTACATCAGTGATGATCCATAGTACACCAGTGATGATCCATAGTACACCAGTGATGGCCCATAGTACTTCAGTGATAATTAATAGTACATCAGTGATGATCCACAGTACATCAGTGATGATCCACAATACATCAGGGATGGTCCACAGTATATCAGTGATGATCCATAGTACATCAGTGATGGCCCACAGTACATCAGTGATGATCCACAGTACATCAGTGATGATCCATAGTACACCAGTGATGGCCCATAGTACATCAGTGATGGTCCATAGTACATCAGTGATGATCCATAGTACATCAGTGATGATCCATAGTACACCAGTGATGATCCACAGTACATCAGTTATGATCCACAGTACATCAGTGATGATCCACAGTACATCAGTGATGATCCACAATACTTCAGTGATGATCCACAGTACATCAGTGATGATCAACAGTACATCAGGGATGGTCCACAGTATATCAGTGATGATCCATAGTACATCAGTGATGGCCCATAGTACATCAGTGATGATCCATAGTACACCAGTGATGATCCATAAAACACCAGTAATGTTCCTTAGTACACCAGGGATGATCCACAGTACATCAGTGATGATCCACAGTACATCAGTGGTGGTCCACAGTGCATCAGTGATGGTCCATAGTACACCAGTGATGATCCATAGTACACCAGTGATGATCCATAGTACACCAGTGATGGCCCGTAGTACACCAGTGATGGCCCATAGTACATCAGTGATGATCCATAGTACACCAGTGATGATCCATAGTACATCAGTGATGGCTCATAGTACATCAGTGATGATCCATAGTACATCAGTGATGATCCATAGTACACCAGTGATGATCCATAGTACATCAGTGATGGCTCATAGTACATCAGTGATGATCCATAATACATCAGTGATGATCCATAGTACACCAGTGATGGCCCATAGTACTTCAGTGATGATCTATAGTACATCAGTGATGATCCACAGTACATCAGTGATGATCCACGGTACATCAGTGATGATCCATAGTACATCAGTGATGATCCTCAGTACATCAATGATGATCCACAGTACATCAGTGATGATCCACAGTACATCAGTGATGATCCACAGTACATCAGTGATGATCCACAGGACATCAGGGATGGTCCACAGTACATCAGTGATGATCCATAGTAAACCAGTCATGATCCATAGTACATCAGTGATGATCCATAGTACATCAGTGATGATCCATAGTACACCAGTGATGGCCCATAGTACACCAGTGATGATCCATAGTACACCAGTGATGGCCCATAGTACTTCAGTGATGATCTATAGTACATCAGTGATGATCCACAGTACATCAGTGATGATCCACAATACATCAGGGATGGTCCACAGTATATCAGTGATGATCCATAGTACATCAGTGATGGCCCACAGTACATCAGTGATGATCCACAGTACATCAGTGATGATCCATAGTACACCAGTGATGGTCCATAGTACACCAGTGATGGTCCATAGTACATCAGTGATGATCCATAGTACATCAGTGATGATCCACAGTACATCAGGGATGGTCCACAGTACATCAGTGATGATCCATAGTACACCAGTGATGGCCCAAAGCACATCAGTGATGGTCCATAGTACACCAGGGATGATCCATAGTAATCCAGTGATGATCCATAGTACACCAGTGATGGCCCATAGTACACCAGTGATGGCCCATAGTACATCAGTGATGATCCACAGTACATCAGTGATGATCTATAGTACATCAGGGATGGTCCACAGTACATAAGTGATGATCCATAGTACACCAGTGATGATCCATAGTACATCAGTGATGCTCCATAGTACACCTGTGATGGCCCACAGTACACCTGTGATGGCCCACAGTAGATCAGTGATGATCCACAGTACATCAGGGATGATCCACAGTATATCAGGGATGGTCCACAGTATATCAGTGATGAGCCATAGTACATCAGTGATGGTCCATAGTACACCAGTGATGATCCATAGTACACCAGTGATGGCCCATAGTACACCAGTGATGGCCCATAGTACACCAGTGATGATCCATAGTACACCAGTGATGGCCCATAGTACACCAGTGATGTCCCATAGTACATCAGTGATGATCCACAGTACATCAGTGATGATCCATAGTACACCAGGGATGGCCCATAGTACATCAGTGATGGCTCATAGTACATCAGTGATGATCCATAGTACACCAGTGATGATCCATAGTACATCAGTGATGGCTCATAGTACATCAGTGATGATCCATAGTACACCAGTGATGATCCATAGTACATCAGTGATGGCTCATAGTACATCAGTGATGATCCATAATACATCAGTGATGATCCATAGTACATCAGTGATGATCCATAGTACACCAGTCATGGCCCATAGTACTACAGTGATGATCTATAGTACATCAGTGATGATCCACAGTACATCAGTGATGATCCACAGTACATCAGTGATGATCCAAGGTACATCAGTGATGATCCATAGTACATCAGTGATGATCCTCAGTACATCAGTGATGATCCACAGTACATCAGTGATGATCCACAGTACATCAGTGATGATCCACAGTACATCAGGGATGGTCCACAGTACATCAGTGATGATCCATAGTACACCAGTCATGATCCATAGTACATCAGTGATGATCCATAGTACATCAGTGATGATCCATAGTACACCAGTGATGATCCATAGTACACCAGTGATGGCCCATAGTACTTCAGTGATAATTAATAGTACATCAGTGATGATCCACAGTACATCAGTGATGATCCACAATACATCAGGGATGGTCCACAGTATATCAGTGATGATCCATAGTACATCAGTGATGGCCCACAGTACATCAGTGATGATCCACAGTACATCAGTGATGATCCATAGTACACCAGTGATGGCCCATAGTACATCAGTGATGGTCCATAGTACATCAGTGATGATCCATAGTACATCAGTGATGATCCATAGTACACCAGTGATGATCCACAGTACATCAGTTATGATCCACAGTACATCAGTGATGATCCACAGTACATCAGTGATGATCCACAATACTTCAGTGATGATCCACAGTACATCAGTGATGATCAACAGTACATCAGGGATGGTCCACAGTATATCAGTGATGATCCATAGTACATCAGTGATGGCCCATAGTACATCAGTGATGATCCATAGTACACCAGTGATGATCCATAAAACACCAGTAATGTTCCTTAGTACACCAGGGATGATCCACAGTACATCAGTGATGATCCACAGTACATCAGTGGTGGTCCACAGTGCATCAGTGATGGTCCATAGTACACCAGTGATGATCCATAGTACACCAGTGATGATCCATAGTACACCAGTGATGGCCCGTAGTACACCAGTGATGGCCCATAGTACATCAGTGATGATCCATAGTACATCAATGATGATCCACAGTACATCAGTGATGATCCACAGTACATCAGGGATGGTCCATAGTACATCAGTGATGATCCATAGTACACCAGTGATGATCCATAGTACACCAGTGATGGCCCATAGTACATCAGTGATGAACTATAGTACATCAGTGATGATCCACAGTACATCAGGGATGGTCCATAGTACATCAGTGATGATCCATAGTACACCAGTGATGATCCATAGTACACCAGTGATGGCCCATAGTACATCAGTGATGAACTATAGTACATCAGTGATGATCCACAGTACATCAGTGATGATCCACAGTACATCAGGGATGGTCCATAGTACACCAGTGATGATCCACAGTACACCAGTGATGATCCATAGTACACCAGTGATGGTCCATAGTACATCAGTGATGATCTATAGTACATCAGTGATGGTCCATAGTACATCAGTGATGATCTATATACATAGTACACCAGTGATGATCTATAGTACATCAGTGATGATCTACAGTACATCAGTTATGATCCACAGTACATTAATGATGATCCACAGTACATCAGTGATGATCCACAATACTTCAGTGATGATCCACAGTACATCAGTGATGATCCACAGTACATCAGGGATGGTCCACAGTATATCAGTGATGATCCATAGTACATCAGTGATGGTCCATAGTACATCAGTGATGGTCCATAGTACACCAGTGATGATCCATAGTACACCAGTGATGATCCATAGTACACCAGTGATGGCCCATAGTACATCAGTGATGATCCATAGTACATCAGTGATGATCCACAGTACATCAGTGATGATCCACAGTACATCAGGGATGGTCCATAGTACATCAGTGATGATCCATAGTTCACCAGTGATGATCCATAGTACACCAGTGATGGCCCATAGTACATCAGTGATGAACTATAGTACATCAGTGATGATCCACAGTACATCAGGGATGGTCCATAGTACATCAGTGATGATCCATAGTACACCAGTGATGATCCATAGTACACCAGTGATGGCCCATAGTACATCAGTGATGAACAATAGTACATCAGTGATGATCCACAGTACATCAGTGATGATCCATAGTACATCAGTGATGATCCACAGTACATCAGTGATGATCCACAGTACATCAGGGATGGTCCATAGTACATCAGTGATGATCCATAGTACACCAGTGATGATCCATAGTACACCAGTGATGGCCCATAGTACATCAGTGATGAACTATAGTACATCAGTGATGATCCACAGTACATCAGTGATGATACACAGTACATCAGGGATGGTCCATAGTACACCAGTGATGATCCACAGTACACCAGTGATGATCCATAGTACACCAGTGATGGTCCATAGTACATCAGTGATGATCTATAGTACATCAGTGATGGTCCATAGTACATCAGTGATGATCTATAGTACATCAGTGATGATCCACAGTACATCAGTTATGATACACAGTACATCAGTGATGATCCACAGTACATCAGTGATGATCCACAATACTTCAGTGATGATCCACAGTACATCAGTGATGATCCACAGTACATCAGTGATGATCCACAGTACATCAGGGATGGTCCACAGTATATCAGTGATGATCCATAGTACATCAGTGATGGTCCATAGTACACCAGTGATGATCTATAGTACACCAGTGATGGCCCATAGTACACCAGTGATGGCCCATAGTACATCAGTGATGATCCATAGTACATCAGTGATGATCCACAGTACATCAGTGATGGCCCACAGTACATCAGGGATGATCCACAGTACATCAGTGATGATCCATAGTACACCAGTGATGGCCCATAGTACACCAGTGATGGCCCATAGTACATCAGTGATGATCCACAGTACATCAGTGATGATCTATAGTACATCAGTGATGATCCACAGTACACCAGTGATGATTCACAGTACATCAGGAATGGTCCATAGTACATCAGGGATGGTCCATAGTACATCAGTGATGATCCACAGTACATCAGGGATGGTCCACAGTACATCAGTGATGATCCATAGTACATCAGTGATGGCCCATAGTACATCAGTGATGATCCATATTACACCAGTGATGATCCATAGTACACCAGGGATGACCCACAGTACATCAGTGATGATCCACAGTACATCAGTGATGGTCCATAGTAAATCAGTGATGGTCCATAGTACACCAGTGATGATCCATAGTTCACCAGTGATGGCCCATAGTACACCAGTGATGATCCATAGTACACCAGAGATGGCCCATAGTATACCAGTGATGTCCCATAGTACATCAGTGATGATCCACAGTACATCAGTGATGATCCATAGTACACCAGGGATGGCCCATAGTACATCAGTGATGGCTCATAGTACATCAGTGATGATCCATAGTACATCAGTGATGATCCATAGTACACCAGTGATGATCCATAGTACATCAGTGATGGCTCATAGTACATCAGTGATGATCCATAGTACATCAGTGATGATCCATAGTACACCAGTGATGATCCATAGTACATCAGTGATGGCTCATAGTACTTCAGTGATGATCTATAGTACATCAGTGATGATCCATAGTACACCAGTGATGGCCCATAGTACTTCAGTGATGATCTATAGTACATCAGTGATGATCCACAGTACATCAGTGATGATCCACAGTACATCAGTGATGATCCACGGTACATCAGTGATGATCCATAGTACATCAGTGATGATCCTCAGTACATCAATGATGATCCACAGTACATCAGTGATGATCCACAGTACATCAGTGATGATCCACAGTACATCAGTGATGATCCACAGGACATCAGGGATGGTCCACAGTACATCAGTGATGATCCATAGTAAACCAGTGATGATCCATAGTACATCAGTGATGATCCATAGTACACCAGTGATGGCCCATAGTACACCAGTGATGATCCATAGTACACCAGTGATGGCCCATAGTACTTCAGTGATGATCTATAGTACATCAGTGATGATCCACAGTACATCAGTGATGATCCACAATACATCAGGGATTGTCCACAGTATATCAGTGATGATCCATAGTACATCAGTGATGGCCCACAGTACATCAGTGATGATCCACAGTACATCAGTGATGATCCATAGTACACCAGTGATGGTCCATAGTACACCAGTGATGGTCCATAGTACATCAGTGATGATCCATAGTACATCAGTGATGATCCACAGTACATCAGGGATGGTCCACAGTACATCAGTGATGACCCATAGTACACCAGTGATGGCCCAAAGCACATCACTGATGGTCCATAGTACACCAGGGATGATCCATAGTAATCCAGTGATGATCCATAGTACACCAGTGATGGCCCATAGTACACCAGTGATGGCCCATAGTACATCAGTGATGATCCACAGTACATCAGTGATGATCTATAGTACATCAGGGATGGTCCACAGTACATCAGTGATGATCCATAGTACACCAGTGATGATCCATAGTACATCAGTGATGCTCCATAGTACACATGTGATGGCCCACAGTACACCTGTGATGGCCCACAGTAGATCAGTGATGATCCACAGTACATCAGGGATGATCCACAGTATATCAGGGATGGTCCACAGTATATCAGTGATGAGCCATAGTACATCAGTGATGGTCCATAGTACACCAGTGATGATCCATAGTACACCAGTGATGGCCCATAGTACACCAGTGATGGCCCATAGTACACCAGTGATGATCCATAGTACACCAGTGATGGCCCATAGTACACCAGTGATGTCCCATAGTACATCAGTGATGATCCACAGTACATCAGTGATGATCCATAGTACACCAGGGATGGCCCATAGTACATCAGTGATGGCTCATAGTACATCAGTGATGATCCATAGTACATCAGTGATGATCCATAGTACACCAGTGATGATCCATAGTACATCAGTGATGGCTCATAGTACATCAGTGATGATCCATAGTACACCAGTGATGATCCATAATACATCAGTGATGGCTCATAGTACATCAGTGATGATCCATAATACATCAGTGATGATCCATAGTACATCAGTGATGATCCATAGTACACCAGTCATGGCCCATAGTACTACAGTGATGATCTATAGTACATCAGTGATGATCCACAGTACATCAGTGATGATCCACAGTACATCAGTGATGATCCAAGGTACATCAGTGATGATCCATAGTACATCAGTGATGATCCTCAGTACATCAGTGATGATCCACAGTACATCAGTGATGATCCACAGTACATCAGTGATGATCCACAGTACATCAGGGATGGTCCACAGTACATCAGTGATGATCCATAGTACACCAGTCATGATCCATAGTACATCAGTGATGATCCATAGTACATCAGTGATGATCCATAGTACACCAGTGATGATCCATAGTACACCAGTGATGGCCCATAGTACTTCAGTGATAATTAATAGTACATCAGTGATGATCCACAGTACATCAGTGATGATCCACAATACATCAGGGATGGTCCACAGTATATCAGTGATGATCCATAGTACATCAGTGATGGCCCACAGTACATCAGTGATGATCCACAGTACATCAGTGATGATCCATAGTACACCAGTGATGGCCCATAGTACATCAGTGATGGTCCATAGTACATCAGTGATGATCCATAGTACATCAGTGATGATCCATAGTACACCAGTGATGATCCACAGTACATAAGTTATGATCCACAGTACATCAGTGATGATCCACAGTACATCAGTGATGATCCACAATACTTCAGTGATGATCCACAGTACATCAGTGATGATCAACAGTACATCAGGGATGGTCCACAGTATATCAGTGATGATCCATAGTACATCAGTGATGGCCCATAGTACATCAGTGATGATCCATAGTACACCAGTGATGATCCATAAAACACCAGTAATGTTCCTTAGTACACCAGGGATGATCCACAGTACATCAGTGATGATCCACAGTACATCAGTGGTGGTCCACAGTGCATCAGTGATGGTCCATAGTACACCAGTGATGATCCATAGTACACCAGTGATGATCCATAGTACACCAGTGATGGCCAGTAGTACACCAGTGATGGCCCATAGTACATCAGTGATGATCCATAGTACATCAATGATGATCCACAGTACATCAGTGATGATCCACAGTACATCAGGGATGGTCCATAGTACATCAGTGATGATCCATAGTACACCAGTGATGATCCATAGTACACCAGTGATGGCCCATAGTACATCAGTGATGAACTATAGTACATCAGTGATGATCCACAGTACATCAGTGATGATCCACAGTACATCAGGGATGGTCCATAGTACACCAGTGATGATCCACAGTACACCAGTGATGATCCATAGTACACCAGTGATGGTCCATTGTACATCAGTGATGATCTATAGTACATCAGTGATGGTCCATAGTACATCAGTGATGATCTATATACATAGTACACCAGTGATGATCTATAGTACATCAGTGATGATCTACAGTACATCAGTTATGATCCACAGTACATTAATGATGATCCACAGTACATCAGTGATGATCCACAATACTTCAGTGATGATCCACAGTACATCAGTGATGATCCACAGTACATCAGGGATGGTCCACAGTATATCAGTGATGATCCATAGTACATCAGTGATGGTCCATAGTACATCAGTGATGGTCCATAGTACACCAGTGATGATCCATAGTACACCAGTGATGATCCATAGTACACCAGTGATGGCCCATAGTACATCAGTGATGATCCATAGTACATCAGTGATGATCCACAGTACATCAGTGATGATCCACAGTACATCAGGGATGGTCCATAGTACATCAGTGATGATCCATAGTTCACCAGTGATGATCCATAGTACACCAGTGATGGCCCATAGTACATCAGTGATGAACTATAGTACATCAGTGATGATCCACAGTACATCAGGGATGGTCCATAGTACATCAGTGATGATCCATAGTACACCAGTGATGATCCATAGTACACCAGTGATGGCCCATAGTACATCAGTGATGAACAATAGTACATCAGTGATGATCCACAGTACATCAGTGATGATCCATAGTACATCAGTGATGATCCACAGTACATCAGTGATGATCCACAGTACATCAGGGATGGTCCATAGTACATCAGTGATGATCCATAGTACACCAGTGATGATCCATAGTACACCAGTGATGGCCCATAGTACATCAGTGATGAACTATAGTACATCAGTGATGATCCACAGTACATCAGTGATGATACACAGTACATCAGGGATGGTCCATAGTACACCAGTGATGATCCACAGTACACCAGTGATGATCCATAGTACACCAGTGATGGTCCATAGTACATCAGTGATGATCTATAGTACATCAGTGATGGTCCATAGTACATCAGTGATGATCTATAGTACATCAGTGATGATCCACAGTACATCAGTTATGATACACAGTACATCAGTGATGATCCACAGTACATCAGTGATGATCCACAATACTTCAGTGATGATCCACAGTACATCAGTGATGATCCACAGTACATCAGTGATGATCCACAGTACATCAGGGATGGTCCACAGTATATCAGTGATGATCCATAGTACATCAGTGATGGTCCATAGTACACCAGTGATGATCTATAGTACACCAGTGATGGCCCATAGTACACCAGTGATGGCCCATAGTACATCAGTGATGATCCATAGTACATCAGTGATGATCCACAGTACATCAGTGATGGCCCACAGTACATCAGGGATGATCCACAGTACATCAGTGATGATCCATAGTACACCAGTGATGGCCCATAGTACACCAGTGATGGCCCATAGTACATCAGTGATGATCCACTGTACATCAGTGATGATCTATAGTACATCAGTGATGATCCACAGTACACCAGTGATGATTCACAGTACATCAGGAATGGTCCATAGTACATCAGGGATGGTCCATAGTACATCAGTGATGATCCACAGTACATCAGGGATGGTCCACAGTACATCAGTGATGATCCATAGTACATCAGTGATGGCCCATAGTACATCAGTGATGATCCATATTACACCAGTGATGATCCATAGTACACTAGGGATGACCCACAGTACATCAGTGATGATCCACAGTACATCAGTGATGGTCCATAGTAAATCAGTGATGGTCCATAGTACACCAGTGATGATCCATAGTTCACCAGTGATGGCCCATAGTACACCAGTGATGATCCATAGTACACCAGAGATGGCCCATAGTATACCAGTGATGTCCCATAGTACATCAGTGATGATCCACAGTACATCAGTGATGATCCATAGTACACCAGGGATGGCCCATAGTACATCAGTGATGGCTCATAGTACATCAGTGATGATCCATAGTACATCAGTGATGATCCATAGTACACCAGTGATGATCCATAGTACATCAGTGATGGCTCATAGTACTTCAGTGATGATCTATAGTACATCAGTGATGATCCATAGTACACCAGTGATGGCCCATAGTACTTCAGTGATGATCTATAGTACATCAGTGATGATCCACAGTACATCAGTGATGATCCACAGTACATCAGTGATGATCCACGGTACATCAGTGATGATCCATAGTACATCAGTGATGATCCTCAGTACATCAATGATGATCCACAGTACATCAGTGATGATCCACAGTACATCAGTGATGATCCACAGTACATCAGTGATGATCCACAGGACATCAGGGATGGTCCACAGTACATCAGTGATGATCCATAGTAAACCAGTGATGATCCATAGTACATCAGTGATGATCCATAGTACACCAGTGATGGCCCATAGTACACCAGTGATGATCCATAGTACACCAGTGATGGCCCATAGTACTTCAGTGATGATCTATAGTACATCAGTGATGATCCACAGTACATCAGTGATGATCCACAATACATCAGGGATTGTCCACAGTATATCAGTGATGATCCATAGTACATCAGTGATGGCCCACAGTACATCAGTGATGATCCACAGTACATCAGTGATGATCCATAGTACACCAGTGATGGTCCATAGTACACCAGTGATGGTCCATAGTACATCAGTGATGATCCATAGTACATCAGTGATGATCCACAGTACATCAGGGATGGTCCACAGTACATCAGTGATGACCCATAGTACACCAGTGATGGCCCAAAGCACATCACTGATGGTCCATAGTACACCAGGGATGATCCATAGTAATCCAGTGATGATCCATAGTACACCAGTGATGGCCCATAGTACACCAGTGATGGCCCATAGTACATCAGTGATGATCCACAGTACATCAGTGATGATCTATAGTACATCAGGGATGGTCCACAGTACATCAGTGATGATCCATAGTACACCAGTGATGATCCATAGTACATCAGTGATGCTCCATAGTACACATGTGATGGCCCACAGTACACCTGTGATGGCCCACAGTAGATCAGTGATGATCCACAGTACATCAGGGATGATCCACAGTATATCAGGGATGGTCCACAGTATATCAGTGATGAGCCATAGTACATCAGTGATGGTCCATAGTACACCAGTGATGATCCATAGTACACCAGTGATGGCCCATAGTACACCAGTGATGGCCCATAGTACACCAGTGATGATCCATAGTACACCAGTGATGGCCCATAGTACACCAGTGATGTCCCATAGTACATCAGTGATGATCCACAGTACATCAGTGATGATCCATAGTACACCAGGGATGGCCCATAGTACATCAGTGATGGCTCATAGTACATCAGTGATGATCCATAGTACATCAGTGATGATCCATAGTACACCAGTGATGATCCATAGTACATCAGTGATGGCTCATAGTACATCAGTGATGATCCATAGTACACCAGTGATGATCCATAGTACATCAGTGATGGCTCATAGTACATCAGTGATGATCCATAATACATCAGTGATGATCCATAGTACATCAGTGATGATCCATAGTACACCAGTCATGGCCCATAGTACTACAGTGATGATCTATAGTATATCAGTGATGATCCACAGTACAGTGCCTTGCGAAAGTATTCGGCCCCCTTGAACTTTTCATCCTTTTGCCACATTTCAGGCTTCAAACATAAAGATATAAAATTTTAATTTTTTGTGAAGAATCACCAACAAGTGGGACACAATTGTGAAGTGAAACGAAATCTATTGGATATTTTAAACTTTTTTAGCAAATAAAAAACTGAAAAGTGGTGCGTGCAAAATTATTCGGCCCCTTTACTTTCAGTGCAGCAAACTCACTCCAGAAGTTCAGCGAGGATCTCTTAATGATCCAATGTTGTCCTAAATGACTGATGGTGATAAATAGAATCCACCTGTGTGTAATCAAGTCTCTGTATAAATGCACCTGCTCTGTGATAGTCTCAGGGTTCTGTTGAAAGCGCAGAGAGCATCATGAAGACCAAGGAACACACTAGGCAGGTCCGTAATACTGTTGTGGAGAAGTTTAAAGCCGGATTTGGATACAAAAAGATTTCCCAAGCTTTAAACATCCCAAGGAGCACTGAGCAAGCGATCATTTTGAAATGGAAGGAGTATCAGACCACTGCAAATCTACCAAGACCTGGCTGTCCTTCTAAACTTTTAGCTCAGACAAGGAGAAGACTGATCAGAGATGCAGCCAAGAGGCCCATGATCACTCTGGATGAACTGCAGAGAACTACAGCTGAGTTGGGAGAGTCTGTCCACAGGACAACAATCAGTCGTACACTGCACAAATCTGGCCTTTATGGAAGAGTGGCAACAAGAAAGCCATTTCTCAAAGATATCCATAAAAAGTCTTGTCTAAAGTTTGCCACAAGCCACCTGGAAGACAAACCAAACATGTGGAAGAAGGTGCTCTGGTCCGATGAAACCAAAATCGAACTTTTTGGCCACAATGCAAAAAGATATGTTTGGCATAAAAGCAACACAGCTCATCACCCTCAACACACCATCCCCACTGTCAAACATGGTGGCAGCATCATGGCTCGGGCCTGCTTTTCTTCAGCAGGGACAGGGAAGATGGTTAAAATTGAGGGGAAGATGGATGCAGCCAAATACAGGACCATTCTGGATGAAAACCTGTTGGTGTCTGCAAAAGACCTGAGACTGGGACGGAGATTTATCTTCCAACAAGACAATGATCCCAAACATACAGCAAAATCTACAAAGGAATGGTTCACAAATAAACGTATCCAGGTGTTAGAATGGCCAAGTCAAAGTCCAGGCCTGAATCCAATCTAGAATCTGTGGAAAGAGCTGAAAACTGCTGTTCACAAACGCTCTCCATCCAACCTCACTGAGCTCAAGCTGTTTTGCAAGGAAGAATGGACAAGAATTTCAGTCTCTCAGGCCTCGTACACACGGCCGAGATTCTCGTTGAGAAAAACATGTCGTTTTTTTCGACGAGATTCTTGGACAAGAAACTTGTCCCGGCCGAGTGTACACACGCTCGTTTCAAAGAACCCGCGGTTCTTTGAAAGGAGTGTACGCGGTGACGTCATCGACTACGTCGAGCATGCGCTCGTCACATTCGATGCCGTCGCCGCCATCTTGGTATACCCTACGTATGCCTAGGAAGCTACCGCGCATGCGTCGAATTCATTTCGAACATGCGCGGGCTTCCGGGCGGACAGGTAAGTGTACACACACTCACTTTTCTCGTCGAGAAACACGCCGAGGAGAATCTCGACGAGAAAATAGAGAGCAGGTTCTCTATTTTCTCGTCGAGGTTTCTTGTCGGTTTTCTCGACGAGAAACACGCTAGCAGCGTACACACGACCGATTTACTCGGCAAGACCTCTCTGCCAGCAAGTTTCTTGCTGGTTCTTGCCGAGAAAATCGGTCGTGTGTACGAGGCCTCAATGTGAAAAACTGATAGACACATACCCCAAGCGACTTGCAGCTGTAATTGCAGCAAAAGGTGGCTCTACAAAGTATTAACGCAAGGGGGCTGAATAATTTTGCACGCCCCACTTTTCATTTTTTTCTTAGTTAAAAAAGTTTCAAAAAAACAATAGATTTCGTTCCACTTCACAATTGTGTCCCACTTGTTGGTGATTCTTCACAAAAAATTAAAATTTTATATCTTTATGTTTGAAGCCTGAAATGTGGCAAAAGGATGAAAAGTTCAAGGGGGCGAATACTTTCGCAAGGCACTGTACATCAGTGATGATCCACAGTACATCAGTGATGATCCAAGGTACATCAGTGATGATCCATAGTACATCAGTGATGATCCTCAGTACATCAGTGATGATCCACAGTACATCAGTGATGATCCACAGTACATCAGTGATGATCCACAGTACATCAGGGATGGTCCACAGTACATCAGTGATGATCCATAGTACACCAGTCATGATCCATAGTACATCAGTGATGATCCATAGTACATCAGTGATGATCCATAGTACACCAGTGATGATCCATAGTACACCAGTGATGGCCCATAGTACTTCAGTGATAATTAATAGTACATCAGTGATGATCCACAGTACATCAGTGATGATCCACAATACATCAGGGATGGTCCACAGTATATCAGTGATGATCCATAGTACATCAGTGATGGCCCAGAGTACATCAGTGATGATCCACAGTACATCAGTGATGATCCATAGTACACCAGTGATGGCCCATAGTACATCAGTGATGGTCCATAGTACATCAGTGATGATCCATAGTACATCAGTGATGATCCATAGTACACCAGTGATGATCCACAGTACATCAGTTATGATCCACAGTACATCAGTGATGATCCACAGTACATCAGTGATGATCCACAATACTTCAGTGATGATCCACAGTAAATCAGTGATGATCCACAGTACATCAGGGATGGTCCACAGTATATCAGTGATGATCCATAGTACATCAGTGATGGCCCATAGTACATCAGTGATGATCCATAGTACACCAGTGATGATCCATAGTACACCAGTAATGTTCCATAGTACACCAGGGATGATCCACAGTACATCAGTGATGATCCACAGTACATCAGTGGTGGTCCACAGTACATCAGTGATGGTCCATAGTACACCAGTGATGATCCACAGTACATCAGTGATGATCCACAGTACATCAGGGATGGTCCATAGTACATCAGTGATGATCCATAGTACACCAGTGATGATCCATAGTACACCAGTGATGGCCCATAGTACATCAGTGATGAACTATAGTACATCAGTGATGATCCACAGTACATCAGGGATGGTCCATAGTACATCAGTGATGATCCATAGTACACCAGTGATGATCCATAGTACACCAGTGATGGCCCATAGTACATCAGTGATGAACTATAGTACATCAGTGATGATCCACAGTACATCAGTGATGATCCACAGTACATCAGGGATGGTCCATAGTACACCAGTGATGATCCACAGTACACCAGTGATGATCCATAGTACACCAGTGATGGTCCATAGTACATCAGTGATGATCTATAGTACATCAGTGATGGTCCATAGTACATCAGTGATGATCTATATACATAGTACACCAGTGATGATCTATAGTACATCAGTGATGATCTACAGTACATCAGTTATGATCCACAGTACATTAGTGATGATCCACAGTACATCAGTGATGATCCACAATACGTCAGTGATGATCCACAGTACATCAGTGATGATCCACAGTACATCAGGGATGGTCCACAGTATATCAGTGATGATCCATAGTACATCAGTGATGGTCCATAGTACATCAGTGATGGTCCATAGTACACCAGTGATGATCCATAGTACACCAGTGATGATCCATAGTACACCAGTGATGGCCCATAGTACACCAGTGATGGCCCATAGTACATCAGTGATGATCCATAGTACATCAGTGATGATCCACAGTACATCAGTGATAATCCACAGTACATCAGGGATGGTCCATAGTACATCAGTGATGATCCATAGTACACCAGTGATGATCCATAGTACACCAGTGATGGCCCATAGTACATCAGTGATGAACTATAGTACATCAGTGATGATCCACAGTACATCAGGGATGGTCCATAGTACATCAGTGATGATCCATAGTACACCAGTGATGATCCATAGTACACCAGTGATGGCCCATAGTACATCAGTGATGAACAATAGTACATCAGTGATGATCCACAGTACATCAGTGATGATCCATAGTACATCAGTGATGATCCACAGTACATCAGTGATGATCCACAGTACATCAGGGATGGTCCATAGTACATCAGTGATGATCCACAGTACATCAGTGATGATCCATAGTACATCAGTGATGATCCACAGTACATCAGTGATGATCCACAGTACATCAGGGATGGTCCATAGTACATCAGTGATGATCCATAGTACACCAGTGATGATCCATAGTACACCAGTGATGGCCCATAGTACATCAGTGATGAACTATAGTACATCAGTGATGATCCACAGTACATCAGGGATGGTCCACAGTATATCAGTGATGATCCATAGTACATCAGTGATGGTCCATAGTACATCAGTGATGGTCCATAGTACACCAGTGATGGTCCATAGTACACCAGTGATGATCCATAGTACACCAGTGATGGCCCATAGTACACCAGTGATGGCCCATAGTACATCAGTGATGATCCATAGTACATCAGTGATGATCCACAGTACATCAGTGATGATCCACAGTACATCAGGGATGGTCCATAGTACATCAGTGATGATCCATAGTACACCAGTGATGATCCATAGTACACCAGTGATGGCCCATAGTACATCAGTGATGAACTATAGTACATCAGTGATGATCCACAGTACATCAGGGATGGTCCATAGTACATCAGTGATGATCCATAGTACACCAGTGATGATCCATAGTACACCAGTGATGGCCCATAGTACATCAGTGATGAACAATAGTACATCAGTGATGATCCACAGTACATCAGTGATGATCCATAGTACATCAGTGATGATCCATAGTACATCAGTGATGATCCATAGTACATCAGTGATGATCCACAGTACATCAGTGATGATCCACAGTACATCAGGGATGGTCCATAGTACATCAGTGATGATCCACAGTACATCAGTGATGATCCATAGTACATCAGTGATGATCCACAGTACATCAGTGATGATCCACAGTACATCAGGGATGGTCCATAGTACATCAGTGATGATCCATAGTACACCAGTGATGATCCATAGTACACCAGTGATGGCCCATATTACATCAGTGATGAACTATAGTACATCAGTGATGATCCACAGTACATCAGTGATGATCCACAGTACATCAGGGATGGTCCATAGTACACCAGTGATGATCCACAGTACACCAGTGATGATCCATAGTACACCAGTGATGGTCCATAGTACATCAGTGATGATCTATAGTACATCAGTGATGGTCCATAGTACATCAGTGATGATCTATAGTACATCAGTGATGATCCACAGTGCATCAGTTATGATACACAGTACATCAGTGATGATCCACAGTACATCAGTGATGATCCACAATACTTCAGTGATGATCCACAGTACATCAGTGATGATCCACAGTACATCAGTGATGGTCCATAGTACACCAGTGATGATCCACAGTACATCAGTGATGATCCACAGTACATCAGGGATGGTCCATAGTACATCAGTGATGATCCATAGTACACCAGTGATGATCCATAGTACACCAGTGATGGCCCATAGTACATCAGTGATGAACTATAGTACATCAGTGATGATCCACAGTACATCAGGGATGGTCCATAGTACATCAGTGATGATCCATAGTACACCAGTGATGATCCATAGTACACCAGTGATGGCCCATAGTACATCAGTGATGAACTATAGTACACCAGTGATGATCCACAGTACATCAGTGATGATCCACAGTACATCAGGGATGGTCCATAGTACACCAGTGATGATCCACAGTACACCAGTGATGATCCATAGTACACCAGTGATGGTCCATAGTACATCAGTGATGATCTATAGTACATCAGTGATGGTCCATAGTACATCAGTGATGATCTATATACATAGTACACCAGTGATGATCTATAGTACATCAGTGATGATCTACAGTACATCAGTTATGATCCACAGTACATTAGTGATGATCCACAGTACATCAGTGATGATCCACAATACTTCAGTGATGATCCACAGTACATCAGTGATGATCCACAGTACATCAGGGATCGTCCACAGTATATCAGTGATGATCCATAGTACATCAGTGATGGTCCATAGTACATCAGTGATGGTCCATAGTACACCAGTGATGATCCATAGTACACCAGTGATGATCCATAGTACACCAGTGATGGCCCATAGTACACCAGTGATGGCCCATAGTACATCAGTGATGATCCATAGTACATCAGTGATGATCCACAGTACATCAGTGATGATCCACAGTACATCAGGGATGGTCCATAGTACATCAGTGATGATCCATAGTACACCAGGGATGATCCATAGTACACCAGTGATGGCCCATAGTACATCAGTGATGAACTATAGTACATCAGTGATGATCCACAGTACATCAGGGATGGTCCATAGTACATCAGTGATGATCCATAGTACACCAGTGATGATCCATAGTACACCAGTGATGGCCCATAGTACATCAGTGATGAACAATAGTACATCAGTGATGATCCACAGTACATCAGTGATGATCCATAGTACATCAGTGATGATCCACAGTACATCAGTGATGATCCACAGTACATCAGGGATGGTCCATAGTACATCAGTGATGATCCACAGTACATCAGTGATGATCCATAGTACATCAGTGATGATCCACAGTACATCAGTGATGATCCACAGTACATCAGGGATGGTCCATAGTACATCAGTGATGATCCATAGTACACCAGTGATGATCCATAGTACACCAGTGATGGCCCATAGTACATCAGTGATGAACTATAGTACATCAGTGATGATCCACAGTACATCAGTGATGATCCACAGTACATCAGGGATGGTCCACAGTATATCAGTGATGATCCATAGTACATCAGTGATGGTCCATAGTACATCAGTGATGGTCCATAGTACACCAGTGATGATCCATAGTACACCAGTGATGATCCATAGTACACCAGTGATGGCCCATAGTACACCAGTGATGGCCCATAGTACATCAGTGATGATCCATAGTACATCAGTGATGATCCACAATACATCAGTGATGATCCACAGTACATCAGGGATGGTCCATAGTACATCAGTGATGATCCATAGTACACCAGTGATGATCCATAGTACACCAGTGATGGCCCATAGTACATCAGTGATGAACTATAGTACATCAGTGATGATCCACAGTACATCAGGGATGGTCCATAGTACATCAGTGATGATCCATAGTACACCAGTGATGATCCATAGTACACCAGTGATGGCCCATAGTACATCAGTGATGAACAATAGTACATCACTGATGATCCACAGTACATCAGTGATGATCCATAGTACATCAGTGATGATCCACAGTACATCAGTGATGATCCACAGTACATCAGGGATGGTCCATAGTACATCAGTGATGATCCACAGTACATCAGTGATGATCCATAGTACATCAGTGATGATCCACAGTACATCAGTGATGATCCACAGTACATCAGGGATGGTCCATAGTACATCAGTGATGATCCATAGTACACCAGTGATGATCCATAGTACACCAGTGATGGCCCATAGTACATCAGTGATGAACTATAGTACATCAGTGATGATCCACAGTACATCAGTGATGATCCACAGTACATCAGGGATGGTCCATAGTACACCAGTGATGATACACAGTACACCAGTGATGATCCATAGTACAGCAGTGATGGTCCATAGTACATCAGTGATGATCTATAGTACATCAGTGATGGTCCATAGTACATCAGTGATGATCTATAGTACATCAGTGATGATCCACAGTACATCAGTTATGATACACAGTACATCAGTGATGATCCACAGTACATCAGTGATGATCCACAATACTTCAGTGATGATCCACAGTACATCAGTGATGATCCACAGTACATCAGGGATGGTCCACAGTATATCAGTGATGATCCATAGTACATCAGTGATGGTCCATAGTACACCAGTGATGATCTATAGTACACCAGTGATGGCCCATAGTACACCAGTGATGGCCCATAGTACATCAGTGATGATCCATAGTACATCAGTGATGATCCACAGTACATCAGTGATGATCCACAGTACATCAGGGATGGTCCATAGTACATCAGTGATGATCCATAGTACACCAGTGATGATCCATAGTACACCAGTGATGGCCCATAGTACATCAGTGATGAACTATAGTACATCAGTGATGATCCACAGTACATCAGGGATGGTCCATAGTACATCAGTGATGATCCATAGTACACCAGTGATGATCCATAGTACACCAGTGATGGCCCATAGTACATCAGTGATGAACTATAGTACATCAGTGATGATCCACAGTACATCAGTGATGATCCATAGTACATCAGTGATGATCCACAGTATATCAGTGATGATCCACAGTACATCAGGGATGGTCCATAGTACATCAGTGATGATCCATAGTACACCAGTGATGATCCATAGTACACCAGTGATGGCCCATAGTACACCAGTGATGATCCATAGTACACCAGTGATGATCCATAGTACACCAGTGATGGCCCATAGTACATCAGTGATGAACAATAGTACATCAGTGATGATCCACAGTACATCAGTGATGATCCATAGTACATCAGTGATGATCCACAGTACATCAGTGATGATCCACAGTACATCAGGGATGGTCCATAGTACATCAGTGATGATCCACAGTACATCAGTGATGATCCATAGTACATCAGTGATGATCCACAGTACATCAGTGATGATCCACAGTACATCAGGGATGGTCCATAGTACATCAGTGATGATCCATAGTACACCAGTGATGATCCATAGTACACCAGTGATGGCCCATAGTACTTCAGTGATGATCTATAGTACATCAGTGATGATCCACAGTACATCAGTGATGATCCACAATACATCAGGGATGGTCCACAGTATATCAGTGATGATCCATAGTACATCAGTGATGGCCCACAGTACATCAGTGATGATCCACAGTACATCAGTGATGATCCATAGTACACCAGTGATGGTCCATAGTACACCAGTGATGGTCCATAGTACATCAGTGATGATCCATAGTACATCAGTGATGATCCACAGTACATCAGGGATGGTCCACAGTACATCAGTGATGATCCATAGTACACCAGTGATGGCCCAAAGCACATCAGTGATGGTCCATAGTACACCAGGGATGATCCATAGTAATCCAGTGATGATCCATAGTACACCAGTGATGGCCCATAGTACACCAGTGATGGCCCATAGTACATCAGTGATGATCCACAGTACATCAGTGATGATCTATAGTACATCAGGGATGGTCCACAGTACATCAGTGATGATCCATAGTACACCAGTGATGATCCATAGTACATCAGTGATGCTCCATAGTACACCTGTGATGGCCCACAGTACACCTGTGATGGCCCACAGTAGATCAGTGATGATCCACAGTACATCAGGGATGATCCACAGTATATCAGGGATGGTCCACAGTATATCAGTGATGAGCCATAGTACATCAGTGATGGTCCATAGTACACCAGTGATGATCCATAGTACACCAGTGATGGCCCATAGTACACCAGTGATGGCCCATAGTACACCAGTGAAAATCCATAGTACACCAGTGATGGCCCATAGTACACCAGTGATGTCCCATAGTACATCAGTGATGATCCACAGTACATCAGTGATGATCCATAGTACACCAGGGATGGCCCATAGTACATCAGTGATGGCTCATAGTACATCAGTGATGATCCATAGTACACCAGTGATGATCCATAGTACATCAGTGATGGCTCATAGTACATCAGTGATGATCCATAGTACACCAGTGATGATCCATAGTACATCAGTGATGGCTCATAGTACATCAGTGATGATCCATAATACATCAGTGATGATCCATAGTACATCAGTGATGATCCATAGTACACCAGTCATGGCCCATAGTACTACAGTGATGATCTATAGTACATCAGTGATGATCCATAGTACATCAGTGATGGCTCATAGTACATCAGTGATGATCCATAGTACACCAGTGATGATCCATAGTACATCAGTGATGGCTCATAGTACATCAGTGATGATCCATAGTACACCAGTGATGATCCATAGTACATCAGTGATGGCTCATAGTACATCAGTGATGATCCATAATACATCAGTGATGATCCATAGTACATCAGTGATGATCCATAGTACACCAGTCATGGCCCATAGTACTACAGTGATGATCTATAGTACATCAGTGATGATCCACAGTACATCAGTGATGATCCACAGTACATCAGTGATGATCCAAGGTACATCAGTGATGATCCATAGTACATCAGTGATGATCCTCAGTACATCAGTGATGATCCACAGTACATCAGTGATGATCCACAGTACATCAGTGATGATCCACAGTACATCAGGGATGGTCCACAGTACATCAGTGATGATCCATAGTACACCAGTCATGATCCATAGTACATCAGTGATGATCCATAGTACATCAGTGATGATCCATAGTACACCAGTGATGATCCATAGTACACCAGTGATGGCCCATAGTACTTCAGTGATAATTAATAGTACATCAGTGATGATCCACAGTACATCAGTGATGATCCACAATACATCAGGGATGGTCCACAGTATATCAATGATGATCCATAGTACATCAGTGATGGCCCACAGTACATCAGTGATGATCCACAGTACATCAGTGATGATTCATAGTACACCAGTGATGGCCCATAGTACATCAGTGATGGTCCATAGTACACCAGTGATGATCCATAGTACATCAGTGATGATCCATAGTACACCAGTGATGATCCACAGTACATCAGTTATGATCCACAGTACATCAGTGATGATCCACAGTACATCAGTGATGATCCACAATACTTCAGTGATGATCCACAGTACATCAGTGATGATCCACAGTACATCAGGGATGGTCCACAGTATATCAGTGATGATCCATAGTACATCAGTACTTGCCCATAGTACATCAGTGATGATCCATAGTACACCAGTGATGATCCATAGTACACCAGTAATGTTCCTTAGTACACCAGGGATGATCCACAGTACATCAGTGATGATCCACAGTACATCAGTGGTGGTCCACAGTGCATCAGTGATGGTCCATAGTACACCAGTGATGATCCATAGTACACCAGTGATGATCCATAGTACACCAGTGATGGCCCGTAGTACACCAGTGATGGCCCATAGTACATCAGTGATGATCCATAGTACATCAATGATGATCCACAGTACATCAGTGATGATCCACAGTACATCAGGGATGGTCCATTGTACATCAGTGATGATCCATAGTACACCAGTGATGATCCATAGTACACCAGTGATGGCCCATAGTACATCAGTGATGAACTATAGTACATCAGTGATGATCCACAGTACATCAGGGATGGTCCATAGTACATCAGTGATGATCCATAGTACACCAGTGATGATCCATAGTACACCAGTGATGGCCCATAGTACATCAGTGATGAACTATAGTACATCAGTGATGATCCACAGTACATCAGTGATGATCCACAGTACATCAGGGATGGTCCATAGTACACCAGTGATGATCCACAGTACACCAGTGATGATCCATAGTACACCAGTGATGGTCCATAGTACATCAGTGATGATCTATAGTACATCAGTGATGGTCCATAGTACATCAGTGATGATCTATATACATAGTACACCAGTGATGATCTATAGTACATCAGTGATGATCTACAGTACATCAGTTATGATCCACAGTACATTAATGATGATCCACAGTACATCAGTGATGATCCACAATACTTCAGTGATGATCCACAGTACATCAGTGATGATCCACAGTACATCAGGGATGGTCCACAGTATATCAGTGATGATCCATAGTACATCAGTGATGGTCCATAGTACATCAGTGATGGTCCATAGTACACCAGTGATGATCCATAGTACACCAGTGATGATCCATAGTACACCAGTGATGGCCCATAGTACATCAGTGATGATCCATAGTACATCAGTGATGATCCACAGTACATCAGTGATGATCCACAGTACATCAGGGATGGTCCATAGTACATCAGTGATGATCCATAGTTCACCAGTGATGATCCATAGTACACCAGTGATGGCCCATAGTACATCAGTGATGAACTATAGTACATCAGTGATGATCCACAGTACATCAGGGATGGTCCATAGTACATCAGTGATGATCCATAGTACACCAGTGATGATCCATAGTACACCAGTGATGGCCCATAGTACATCAGTGATGAACAATAGTACATCAGTGATGATCCACAGTACATCAGTGATGATCCATAGTACATCAGTGATGGTCCATAGTACACCAGTGATGATCCATAGTACACCAGTGATGATCCATAGTACACCAGTGATGGCCCATAGTACACCAGTGATGGCCCATAGTACATCAGTGATGATCCATAGTACATCAGTGATGATCCACAGTACATCAGTGATGATCCACAGTACATCAGGGATGGTCCATAGTACATCAGTGATGATCCATAGTACACCAGTGATGATCCATAGTACACCAGTGATGGCCCATAGTACATCAGTGATGAACTATAGTACATCAGTGATGATCCACAGTACATCAGGGATGGTCCATAGTACATCAGTGATGATCCATAGTACACCAGTGATGATCCATAGTACACCAGTGATGGCCCATAGTACATCAGTGATGAACAATAGTACATCACTGATGATCCACAGTACATCAGTGATGATCCATAGTACATCAGTGATGATCCACAGTACATCAGTGATGATTCACAGTACATCAGGGATGGTCCATAGTACATCAGTGATGATCCACAGTACATCAGTGATGATCCATAGTACATCAGTGATGATCCACAGTACATCAGTGATGATCCACAGTACATCAGGGATGGTCCATAGTACATCAGTGATGATCCATAGTACACCAGTGATGATCCATAGTACACCAGTGATGGCCCATAGTACATCAGTGATGAACTATAGTACATCAGTGATGATCCACAGTACATCAGTGATGATCCACAGTACATCAGGGATGGTCCATAGTACACCAGTGATGATCCACAGTACACCAGTGATGATCCATAGTACAGCAGTGATGGTCCATAGTACATCAGTGATGATCTATAGTACATCAGTGATGGTCCATAGTACATCAGTGATGATCTATAGTACATCAGTGATGATCCACAGTACATCAGTTATGATACACAGTACATCAGTGATGATCCACAGTACATCAGTGATGATCCACAATACTTCAGTGATGATCCACAGTACATCAGTGATGATCCACAGTACATCAGGGATGGTCCACAGTATATCAGTGATGATCCATAGTACATCAGTGATGGTCCATAGTACACCAGTAATGATCTATAGTACACCAGTGATGGCCCATAGTACACCAGTGATGGCCCATAGTACATCAGTGATGATCCATAGTACATCAGTGATGATCCACAGTACATCAGTGATGATCCACAGTACATCAGGGATGGTCCATAGTACATCAGTGATGATCCATAGTACACCAGTGATGATCCATAGTACACCAGTGATGGCCCATAGTACATCAGTGATGAACTATAGTACATCAGTGATGATCCACAGTACATCAGGGATGGTCCATAGTACATCAGTGATGATCCATAGTACACCAGTGATGATCCATAGTACACCAGTGATGGCCCATAGTACATCAGTGATGAACTATAGTACATCAGTGATGATCCACAGTACATCAGTGATGATCCATAGTACATTAGTGATGATCCACAGTATATCAGTGATGATCCACAGTACATCAGGGATGGTCCATAGTACATCAGTGATGATCCATAGTACACCAGTGATGATCCATAGTACACCAGTGATGGCCCATAGTACACCAGTGATGATCCATAGTACACCAGTGATGGCCCATAGTACTTCAGTGATGATCTATAGTACATCAGTGATGATCCACAGTACATCAGTGATGATCCACAATACATCAGGGATGGTCCACAGTATATCAGTGATGATCCATAGTACATCAGTGATGGCCCACAGTACATCAGTGATGATCCACAGTACATCAGTGATGATCCATAGTACACCAGTGATGGTCCATAGTACACCAGTGATGGTCCATAGTACATCAGTGATGATCCATAGTACATCAGTGATGATCCACAGTACATCAGGGATGGTCCACAGTACATCAGTGATGATCCATAGTACACCAGTGATGGCCCAAAGCACATCAGTGATGGTCCATAGTACACCAGGGATGATCCATAGTAATCCAGTGATGATCCATAGTACACCAGTGATGGCCCATAGTACACCAGTGATGGCCCATAGTACATCAGTGATGATCCACAGTACATCAGTGATGATCTATAGTACATCAGGGATGGTCCACAGTACATCAGTGATGATCCATAGTACACCAGTGATGATCCATAGTACATCAGTGATGCTCCATAGTACACCTGTGATGGCCCACAGTACACCTGTGATGGCCCACAGTAGATCAGTGATGATCCACAGTACATCAGGGATGATCCACAGTATATCAGGGATGGTCCACAGTATATCAGTGATGAGCCATAGTACATCATTGATGGTCCATAGTACACCAGTGATGATCCATAGTACACCAGTGATGGCCCATAGTACACCAGTGATGGCCCATAGTACACCAGTGATGATCCATAGTACACCAGTGATGGCCCATAGTACACCAGTGATGTCCCATAGTACATCAGTGATGATCCACAGTACATCAGTGATGATCCATAGTACACCAGGGATGGCCCATAGTACATCAGTGATGGCTCATAGTACATCAGTGATGATCCATAGTACACCAGTGATGATCCATAGTACATCAGTGATGGCTCATAGTACATCAGTGATGATCCATAGTACACCAGTGATGATCCATAGTACATCAGTGATGGCTCATAGCACATCAGTGATGATCCATAATACATCAGTGATGATCCATAGTACATCAGTGATGATCCATAGTACACCAGTCATGGCCCATAGTACTACAGTGATGATCTATAGTACATCAGTGATGATCCATAGTACATCAGTGATGGCTCATAGTACATCAGTGATGATCCATAGTACACCAGTGATGATCCATAGTACATCAGTGATGGCTCATAGTACATCAGTGATGATCCATAGTACACCAGTGATGATCCATAGTACATCAGTGATGGCTCATAGTACATCAGTGATGATCCATAATACATCAGTGATGATCCATAGTACATCAGTGATGATCCATAGTACACCAGTCATGGCCCATAGTACTACAGTGATGATCTATAGTACATCAGTGATGATCCACAGTACATCAGTGATGATCCACAGTACATCAGTGATGATCCAAGGTACATCAGTGATGATCCATAGTACATCAGTGATGATCCTCAGTACATCAGTGATGATCCACAGTACATCAGTGATGATCCACAGTACATCAGTGATGATCCACAGTACATCAGGGATGGTCCACAGTACATCAGTGATGATCCATAGTACACCAGTCATGATCCATAGTACATCAGTGATGATCCATAGTACATCAGTGATGATCCATAGTACACCAGTGATGATCCATAGTACACCAGTGATGGCCCATAGTACTTCAGTGATAATTAATAGTACATCAGTGATGATCCACAGTACATCAGTGATGATCCACAATACATCAGGGATGGTCCACAGTATATCAATGATGATCCATAGTACATCAGTGATGGCCCACAGTACATCAGTGATGATCCACAGTACATCAGTGATGATCCATAGTACACCAGTGATGGCCCATAGTACATCAGTGATGGTCCATAGTACACCAGTGATGATCCATAGTACATCAGTGATGATCCATAGTACACCAGTGATGATCCACAGTACATCAGTTATGATCCACAGTACATCAGTGATGATCCACAGTACATCAGTGATGATCCACAATACTTCAGTGATGATCCACAGTACATCAGTGATGATCCACAGTACATCAGGGATGGTCCACAGTATATCAGTGATGATCCATAGTACATCAGTAATTGCCCATAGTACATCAGTGATGATCCATAGTACACCAGTGATGATCCATAGTACACCAGTAATGTTCCTTAGTACACCAGGGATGATCCACAGTACATCAGTGATGATCCACAGTACATCAGTGGTGGTCCACAGTGCATCAGTGATGGTCCATAGTACACCAGTGATGATCCATAGTACACCAGTGATGATCCATAGTACACCAGTGATGGCCCGTAGTACACCAGTGATGGCCCATAGTACATCAGTGATGATCCATAGTACATCAATGATGATCCACAGTACATCAGTGATGATCCACAGTACATCAGGGATGGTCCATAGTACATCAGTGATGATCCATAGTACACCAGTGATGATCCATAGTACACCAGTGATGGCCCATAGTACATCAGTGATGAACTATAGTACATCAGTGATGATCCACAGTACATCAGGGATGGTCCATAGTACATCAGTGATGATCCATAGTACACCAGTGATGATCCATAGTACACCAGTGATGGCCCATAGTACATCAGTGATGAACTATAGTACATCAGTGATGATCCACAGTACATCAGTGATGATCCACAGTACATCAGGGATGGTCCATAGTACACCAGTGATGATCCACAGTACACCAGTGATGATCCATAGTACACCAGTGATGGTCCATAGTACATCAGTGATGATCTATAGTACATCAGTGATGGTCCATAGTACATCAGTGATGATCTATATACATAGTACACCAGTGATGATCTATAGTACATCAGTGATGATCTACAGTACATCAGTTATGATCCACAGTACATTAATGATGATCCACAGTACATCAGTGATGATCCACAATACTTCAGTGATGATCCACAGTACATCAGTGATGATCCACAGTACATCAGGGATGGTCCACAGTATATCAGTGATGATCCATAGTACATCAGTGATGGTCCATAGTACATCAGTGATGGTCCATAGTACACCAGTGATGATCCATAGTACACCAGTGATGATCCATAGTACACCAGTGATGGCCCATAGTACATCAGTGATGATCCATAGTACATCAGTGATGATCCACAGTACATCAGTGATGATCCACAGTACATCAGGGATGGTCCATAGTACATCAGTGATGATCCATAGTTCACCAGTGATGATCCATAGTACACCAGTGATGGCCCATAGTACATCAGTGATGAACTATAGTACATCAGTGATGATCCACAGTACATCAGGGATGGTCCATAGTACATCAGTGATGATCCATAGTACACCAGTGATGATCCATAGTACACCAGTGATGGCCCATAGTACATCAGTGATGAACAATAGTACATCAGTGATGATCCACAGTACATCAGTGATGATCCATAGTACATCAGTGATGATCCACAGTACATCAGTGATGATCCACAGTACATCAGGGATGGTCCATAGTACATCAGTGATGATCCATAGTACACCAGTGATGATCCATAGTACACCAGTGATGGCCCATAGTACATCAGTGATGAACTATAGTACATCAGTGATGATCCACAGTACATCAGTGATGATCCACAGTACATCAGGGATGGTCCATAGTACACCAGTGATGATCCACAGTACACCAGTGATGATCCATAGTACACCAGTGATGGTCCATAGTACATCAGTGATGATCTATAGTACATCAGTGATGGTCCATAGTACATCAGTGATGATCTATAGTACATCAGTGATGATCCACAGTACATCAGTTATGATACACAGTACATCAGTGATGATCCACAGTACATCAGTGATGATCCACAATACTTCAGTGATGATCCACAGTACATCAGTGATGATCCACAGTACATCAGGGATGGTCCACAGTATATCAGTGATGATCCATAGTACATCAGTGATGGTCCATAGTACACCAGTGATGATCTATAGTACACCAGTGATGGCCCATAGTACACCAGTGATGGCCCATAGTACATCAGTGATGATCCATAGTACATCAGTGATGATCCACAGTACATCAGTGATGGCCCACAGTACATCAGGGATGATCCACAGTACATCAGTGATGATCCATAGTACACCAGTGATGGCCCATAGTACACCAGTGATGGCCCATAGTACATCAGTGATGATCCACAGTACATCAGTGATGATCTATAGTACATCAGTGATGATCCACAGTACACCAGTGATGATTCACAGTACATCAGGAATGGTCCATAGTACATCAGGGATGGTCCATAGTACATCAGTGATGATCCACAGTACATCAGGGATGGCCCATAGTACATCAGTGATGATCCATATTACACCAGTGATGATCCATAGTACACCAGGGATGACCCACAGTACATCAGTGATGATCCACAGTACATCAGTGATGGTCCATAGTAAATCAGTGATGGTCCATAGTACACCAGTGATGATCCATAGTTCACCAGTGATGGCCCATAGTACACCAGTGATGATCCATAGTACACCAGAGATGGCCCATAGTATACCAGTGATGTCCCATAGTACATCAGTGATGATCCACAGTACATCAGTGATGATCCATAGTACACCAGGGATGGCCCATAGTACATCAGTGATGGCTCATAGTACATCAGTGATGATCCATAGTACATCAGTGATGATCCATAGTACACCAGTGATGATCCATAGTACATCAGTGATGGCTCATAGTACATCAGTGATGATCCATAGTACATCAGTGATGATCCATAGTACACCAGTGATGATCCATAGTACATCAGTGATGGCTCATAGTACATCAGTGATGATCCATAATACATCAGTGATGATCCATAGTACACCAGTGATGGCCCATAGTACTTCAGTGATGATCTATAGTACATCAGTGATGATCCACAGTACATCAGTGATGATCCACAGTACATCAGTGATGATCCACGGTACATCAGTGATGATCCATAGTACATCAGTGATGATCCTCAGTACATCAATGATGATCCACAGTACATCAGTGATGATCCACAGTACATCAGTGATGATCCACAGTACATCAGTGATGATCCACAGGACATCAGGGATGGTCCACAGTACATCAGTGATGATCCATAGTAAACCAGTCATGATCCATACTACATCAGTGATGATCCATAGTACATCAGTGATGATCCATAGTACACCAGTGATGGCCCATAGTACACCAGTGATGATCCATAGTACACCAGTGATGGCCCATAGTACTTCAGTGATGATCTATAGTACATCAGTGATGATCCACAGTACATCAGTGATGATCCACAATACATCAGGGATTGTCCACAGTATATCAGTGATGATCCATAGTACATCAGTGATGGCCCACAGTACATCAGTGATGATCCACAGTACATCAGTGATGATCCATAGTACACCAGTGATGGTCCATAGTACACCAGTGATGGTCCATAGTACATCAGTGATGATCCATAGTACATCAGTGATGATCCACAGTACATCAGGGATGGTCCACAGTACATCAGTGATGACCCATAGTACACCAGTGATGGCCCAAAGCACATCACTGATGGTCCATAGTACACCAGGGATGATCCATAGTAATCCAGTGATGATCCATAGTACACCAGTGATGGCCCATAGTACACCAGTGATGGCCCATAGTACATCAGTGATGATCCACAGTACATCAGTGATGATCTATAGTACATCAGGGATGGTCCACAGTACATCAGTGATGATCCATAGTACACCAGTGATGATCCATAGTACATCAGTGATGCTCCATAGTACACATGTGATGGCCCACAGTACACCTGTGATGGCCCACAGTAGATCAGTGATGATCCACAGTACATCAGGGATGATCCACAGTATATCAGGGATGGTCCACAGTATATCAGTGATGAGCCATAGTACATCAGTGATGGTCCATAGTACACCAGTGATGATCCATAGTACACCAGTGATGGCCCATAGTACACCAGTGATGGCCCATAGTACACCAGTGATGATCCATAGTACACCAGTGATGGCCCATAGTACACCAGTGATGTCCCATAGTACATCAGTGATGATCCACAGTACATCAGTGATGATCCATAGTACACCAGGGATGGCCCATAGTACATCAGTGATGGCTCATAGTACATCAGTGATGATCCATAGTACATCAGTGATGATCCATAGTACACCAGTGATGATCCATAGTACATCAGTGATGGCTCATAGTACATCAGTGATGATCCATAGTACACCAGTGATGATCCATAGTACATCAGTGATGGCTCATAGTACATCAGTGATGATCCATAATACATCAGTGATGATCCATAGTACATCAGTGATGATCCATAGTACACCAGTCATGGCCCATAGTACTACAGTGATGATCTATAGTACATCAGTGATGATCCACAGTACAGTGCCTTGCGAAAGTATTCGGCCCCCTTGAACTTTTCATCCTTTTGCCACATTTCAGGCTTCAAACATAAAGATATAAAATTTTAATTTTTTGTGAAGAATCACCAACAAGTGGGACACAATTGTGAAGTGAAACGAAATCTATTGGATATTTTAAACTTTTTTAGCAAATAAAAAACTGAAAAGTGGTGCGTGCAAAATTATTCGGCCCCTTTACTTTCAGTGCAGCAAACTCACTCCAGAAGTTCAGCGAGGATCTCTTAATGATCCAATGTTGTCCTAAATGACTGATGGTGATAAATAGAATCCACCTGTGTGTAATCAAGTCTCTGTATAAATGCACCTGCTCTGTGATAGTCTCAGGGTTCTGTTGAAAGCGCAGAGAGCATCATGAAGACCAAGGAACACACTAGGCAGGTCCGTAATACTGTTGTGGAGAAGTTTAAAGCCGGATTTGGATACAAAAAGATTTCCCAAGCTTTAAACATCCCAAGGAGCACTGTGCAAGCGATCATTTTGAAATGGAAGGAGTATCAGACCACTGCAAATCTACCAAGACCTGGCTGTCCCTCTAAACTTTTAGCTCAGACAAGGAGAAGACTGATCAGAGATGCAGCCAAGAGGCCCATGATCACTCTGGATGAACTGCAGAGAACTACAGCTGAGGTGGGAGAGTCTGTCCACAGGACAACAATCAGTCGTACACTGCACAAATCTGGCCTTTATGGAAGAGTGGCAACAAGAAAGCCATTTCTCAAAGATATCCATAAAAAGTCTTGTCTAAAGTTTGCCACAAGCCACCTGGAAGACACACCAAACATGTGGAAGAAGGTGCTCTGGTCCGATGAAACCAAAATCGAACTTTTTGGCCACAATGCAAAAAGATATGTTTGGCGTAAAAGCAACACAGCTCATCACCCTCAACACACCATCCCCACTGTCAAACATGGTGGCAGCATCATGGCTCGGGCCTGCTTTTCTTCAGCAGGGACAGGGAAGATGGTTAAAATTGAGGGGAAGATGGATGCAGCCAAATACAGGACCATTCTGGATGAAAACCTGTTGGTGTCTGCAAAAGACCTGAGACTGGGACGGAGATTTATCTTCCAACAAGACAATGATCCCAAACATACAGCAAAATCTACAAAGGAATGGTTCACAAATAAACGTATCCAGGTGTTAGAATGGCCAAGTCAAAGTCCAGGCCTGAATCCAATCTAGAATCTGTGGAAAGAGCTGAAAACTGCTGTTCACAAACGCTCTCCATCCAACCTCACTGAGCTCAAGCTGTTTTGCAAGGAAGAATGGACAAGAATTTCAGTCTCTCGATGTGAAAAACTGATAGACACATACCCCAAGCGACTTGCAGCTGTAATTGCAGCAAAAGGTGGCTCTACAAAGTATTAACGCAAGGGGGCCGAATAATTTTGCACGCCCCACTTTTCATTTTTTTCTTAGTTAAAAAAGTTTCAAAAAAACAATAGATTTCGTTCCACTTCACAATTGTGTCCCACTTGTTGGTGATTCTTCACAAAAAATTAAAATTTTATATCTTTATGTTTGAAGCCTGAAATGTGGCAAAAGGATGAAAAGTTCAAGGGGGCCGAATACTTTCGCAAGGCACTGTACATCAGTGATGATCCACAGTACATCAGTGATGATCCAAGGTACATCAGTGATGATCCATAGTACATCAGTGATGATCCTCAGTACATCAGTGATGATCCACAGTACATCAGTGATGATCCACAGTACATCAGGGATGGTCCACAGTACATCAGTGATGATCCATAGTACACCAGTCATGATCCATAGTACATCAGTGATGATCCATAGTACATCAGTGATGATCCATAGTACACCAGTGATGATCCATAGTACACCAGTGATGGCCCATAGTACTTCAGTGATAATTAATAGTACATCAGTGATGATCCACAGTACATCAGTGATGATCCACAATACATCAGGGATGGTCCACAGTATATCAGTGATGATCCATAGTACATCAGTGATGGCCCACAGTACATCAGTGATGATCCACAGTACATCAGTGATGATCCATAGTACACCAGTGATGGCCCATAGTACATCAGTGATGGTCCATAGTACATCAGTGATGATCCATAGTACATCAGTGATGATCCATAGTACACCAGTGATGATCCACAGTACATCAGTTATGATCCACAGTACATCAGTGATGATCCACAGTACATCAGTGATGATCCACAATACTTCAGTGATGATCCACAGTAAATCAGTGATGATCCACAGTACATCAGGGATGGTCCACAGTATATCAGTGATGATCCATAGTACATCAGTGATGGCCCATAGTACATCAGTGATGATCCATAGTACACCAGTGATGATCCATAGTACACCAGTAATGTTCCATAGTACACCAGGGATGATCCACAGTACATCAGTGATGATCCACAGTACATCAGTGGTGGTCCACAGTACATCAGTGATGGTCCATAGTACACCAGTGATGATCCACAGTACATCAGTGATGATCCACAGTACATCAGGGATGGTCCATAGTACATCAGTGATGATCCATAGTACACCAGTGATGATCCATAGTACACCAGTGATGGCCCATAGTACATCAGTGATGAACTATAGTACATCAGTGATGATCCACAGTACATCAGGGATGGTCCATAGTACATCAGTGATGATCCATAGTACACCAGTGATGATCCATAGTACACCAGTGATGGCCCATAGTACATCAGTGATGAACTATAGTACATCAGTGATGATCCACAGTACATCAGTGATGATCCACAGTACATCAGGGATGGTCCATAGTACACCAGTGATGATCCACAGTACACCAGTGATGATCCATAGTACACCAGTGATGGTCCATAGTACATCAGTGATGATCTATAGTACATCAGTGATGGTCCATAGTACATCAGTGATGATCTATATACATAGTACACCAGGGATGATCTATAGTACATCAGTGATGATCTACAGTACATCAGTTATGATCCACAGTACATTAGTGATGATCCACAGTACATCAGTGATGATCCACAATACTTCAGTGATGATCCACAGTACATCAGTGATGATCCACAGTACATCAGGGATGGTCCACAGGACATCAAGTGTGGTTCTGCTACATTAGACTTAGTCAAGAGGTGCCTGGGGTACCCGAAGGTCGGCCTTGGGGGGATCGTTCTCTTCGGAGGCCCCCCCTTGCTGCTATTGGCCCTAGGATTAGTCCCCAGGCAACGAGAGGCGATCCCCTTTCAGGGGCGAGGTAGGCGGTCGGTTGGCGGTGCTGTGGGGGTTTCCCCTTGTGGGAGCCCCCATAGGTGAGCGGGCAGATCGTTGGACCCAAGATGGCGAGTCGCGGACTCAAGGACTCGCTGCGCTTTCTGGTCATGCCAGGATTTAAGGAGCAGGTGACGCTGAAGACTGTGGTCGTGGACCTTTTGACGGACACCTTTAACATCCCGGTGAGAGATATTATGTGTTTGCAGGATTTCCCGAGCCAAGGTATTTACGACATCACATTTACATCCACAGCAACCTGTTGGAACATCTGTGAGGAGGTGGAGAAGAAAAAAGGTGAGGGAGCCTTGAAATTTGTGCAAGTAGTTCCCCTGTTCATGGAGGAGGAGAAAATGATCATGGTTCACATGTATAATCCGTTCGCGGACCCAGTTTTGGTGAGGATGTTTCTAGACAGTTATTGTGAAGTACTGAGAGGGGGGAACCTGTCTTGAATAGATATAAAATTTGGACAGGCAAGTACAGGTTTTTTGGCAGATTCATGCAGGACCGTGATTGTATCGGAGGAGTGAGGCGGCCGCCTCCCGTTTTTACGGTTGGAGGAGAGAGGGGTTTTCTATTTTATCAGGGCCAGCCGAGATACTGCCGGAAGTGCTTAACATATGGCCACACAAGCGAGGATTGTAGTTCTTCGGAAAGATGCAGGTTGTGTCAGCAGGAGGGGCACAAAGCTAAAGACTGTAAAGCAGGGAGAGTGTGTGATCTTTGCAAGGGTACAGGACATTTGGCCAAGCAGTGCCCGGAATACGCGAGGCAGAGGAAGGAGCACTTTAAGACCAGGATGGGATGGGGGGAGGAGAAGGGACAGAGGGGCGGACAGACAGGGGGGGCTGAGCAGAAGGCTCCCGGTAAGGGGAGCTGTGCCAGCGGAACCTCGGGGTCGGCACCCAGTGATGTCCCACCTGATGATGCTGCAGGGGCGAGTGGTGGAGTGAGGGAGCCTGGTGATGATGTCGCGGCTGCGGCTGATAACACTGGCTACGGCTCTGCAACCCCCGAGATGGCAGAAGGTAGTGGAGGGGTCCACGCGGGTGGTCCCGTTGTAGAGGTGAACTCCCCCCAGGAAGAAGAGATGGAGGTCGGTGGAGTGGCTGAACAGTCGCAGGACTTTCCAGGAGATGTGGAGGTGATTATTGAAAGGGCAGAACAGGCCGATAGTCCGGTCTTCAGCCCATTTATTGGAGATATCTTGACTAGTGAGGAGGAGCAGGAGGATATGGATGACGGCGAAGAGGACAGTGAGGAGGATTTGGAGTGTGGTCAGCGTGAGACCTTTACCCCTGAGGATGAGGCCCAGTTGGCTGTAAAACGGTCTCGGGAAGATCAGGGAGAGGTGGAGAGTGGGGGGGAAGGTCCCCTGCATATTGCCCTTTCTGGGACCCCCGAGGAGGAGGTTGCCAGTTCCCCAGGCCCGAGGAGAAGTCGAAGAGTGAGACATGAGAGGGTTGGACAGCCGAAGGAATAATTTTTATGATGGCTATTGTGACAGCAGGAAGGTAAAGTCACCTGGTTGCATCCAGGGGGGTAGATATATTTCGCCCAGATTCAGGCTTTACGCCGACTTATACAACTAGGTGGAGAGTTGTATAAGCCCAGCTAAGGCTAGTGGGCTCATGGATGACTCATATGTCTAGGGAGAGTGTGGGGCGTCGTGCAGACAGGGAGTTGATGAGACCAGCTGAAGCTTGTCAGCTCATTTAGGCCTCTATAAGAACTCCCAGCTTCATTAGATGTTAGCTCATGCCTGGAACCAGACCTGTGTGGACTGTCTAGGGAGAGTGAACCCCTGTGCGGTGAGACAAAGCCTGTGTGGCTATTTGCTTGGACATTTAAAACCAGGGACTTAGGGACTAGGACAGCACTAGGCTGATCCCAGTTGTTAGTTAGGAAACCTGTATGTTTAGTCAGAGGTCAACTTGACCAGGATTTATTTTGTTTATGTTTCTTTTGCTTTGCTGTGTTTTGTCACTGTAAATAGAAAATAAACCGCACCTTTTTGATTTTGAAAACCACAACCTCCGTTTGCTGGGCCTGTTTTGTGTGGGGAGCCCATCCCGGGGGTCACACACACCCGCTGCCGAGCTAACCCCCTCACAGTTGGTGGAGAATGCGGGCAGTTTTTTTTTTTTAAGCCAGCATGGAGGAGATACTGAAGCAGCTGGCTCTAGCAAATGCCAATCAACAGCAGACAAATGCAGGTTTGCAAAAGAGCCTTGCAGCTCATCAACAGAGCCTTGCAGCTCAACAACAGAACTTCGCAGCCCAGCAGCAAGCTCATCAACAGAGCCTTGCAGCCCAGCAGCAGACAAACGCAACTTTGCAACAGAGTCTGGAGGCTCAGCAACGAGCCCAGCAGCAATCTGAGGCCCGCTTCATAGACCTGTTGCAGAAGCAAGAGCAGAGACTACAACAACAGATGGAAGCAGTAATGCAGCAACGTCCGCAGACCAGTGAGGAAAGCCGTCCCACTAATACCGCGTCCTTTGGGGTGAGTCGTTTATTGACAAAAATGACTGGAGAGGATGATCCAGAGGTATTTTTGACCACATTTGAAAGGACCGCTGAAAGAGAAAAGTGGCCTGAGGAGCAGTGGGCTGGACTGGTGGCTCCTCTGTTAACTGGTGAATCGCAGAAAGCTTACTATGACCTAGAGCCTAACCAAGCAAAAGACTATGTGATGCTAAAAGCTGAAATATTGGCAAGGCTGGGTGTCACCCAGGCTGTCCGGGCTCAGCGTGTGCATAACTGGACTTTCCAGCTTGGAAAACCCCCCAGGTCTCAAATGTATGATCTCATTCACCTGAGCAGAAAGTGGCTACAGCCAGAGACTTTGTCCGCACCAAAGATTGTGGAACGTGTTGTAATGGATCGGTTTTTGAGAGCTCTTCCTACTGCCATCCAAAAGTGGGTAAGCCATGGAGACCCAGAGACGGCCGATGGTCTTGTGGATCGTGTGGAGAAATACTTGGCTACAGAGAACCTGACGGCCTCTTCCAGAGACACTCGGACTTTCCACCCTAAGACCAGACCATCCCCAGGGGCGGATAATAGGATTCCAAGGGTTGAGGGTGGAGAGAGTGAGAGGGTGGGAGCTCTACCCCAAGTTTGGCGAGAACAGCCTGGGAAATCAGCGGCTCAAGAGGCGGCAAGAAGGATCGTTTGCTACCGCTGCCGGCAAGCGGGACATATTGCAGCCAATTGCCCGGTTGTGGAGGAACCCATGCAGTGTGACTTTCTGACGGGCAGACGTCAGTCGCTGTGTGCGACAGTCGCATGCACTGCCATTCGAGGAACTGAGAAACATTTATGCAAAATGTGTGTTAATGGTAGAAATGTTGTGGTATTGCTGGATTCAGGTAGCCTTGTGACCCTAATAAAGGCTGAGTTAGTTAAAACAGAGGTCTCTGGGAATAGCAAGGTAGCTGTTATTTGTGTGCATGGGGACACCCGAGAGTATCCAGTGACTACAGTGTGTTTCGAGACCCCCAAAGGTACCCTCTCTCATCCAGTGGGCTTAGTATCTCAGTTACCGCATGACGCCATTGTGGGAAGGGATTTTCCGAAGTTCTGGGAACTGTGGGATGATCCTGAGCCCCTCACTGGTGCCCCTATGTACCAGGAATGTGATAGCCAGAACTCCCCTGAGAGTGGTGAGGACTCTCCGGAATTTCCCTTATCAGTATTGGCAGGGGAGACTCAAGAAACTGGAGAGGAGCCCACCTCCTCAGACGAAAACCTACCGTCTGTGGAGTTTTCTGATCTTGAGGTTCACAGGGAAAACTTTGCCACAGAACAGTTGAAAGACCCCGCCCTAATAAAGGCACGGGAAAACGTAGTGAAAATAGATGGCGAGTTAGTGAACCCAGATAATACCTGCACTTACCCATACTTCAGCGTAGAGAAGGACCTACTGTATCGGGTGGCAAAAAGGGCAGAAGAAACCGTTGAGCAGCTTGTGGTGCCCAAACCTTACAGGAAGTTGGTGTTGGAGTTGGCCCATGGGCACATTCTTGGAGGTCATCTGGGGACAGAGAAAACCCGAGAGAGGGTATTACAGAGATTCTATTGGCCGGGGGTGATGAAGGACGTAGAAAATTATTGTTCCTCCTGCCCTGTGTGTCAGAGGTCGGCCCCGATGCCACATTTCCGTAGCCCGCTGGTCCCTCTACCCATCATTGAGGTCCCGTTTGAGAGGATCGCCATGGATTTGGTAGGTCCTATAATCAAGTCCGCTAGGGGGCACCAGTACATATTAGTTATAATGGACTATGCCACCCGTTATCCAGAAGCGATCCCTCTCCGAAATACCTTGGCCAAAACCATAGCCAAAGAGCTATCTCTTGTGTTTAGCCGGGTGGGTATTTGTAAAGAACTGCTTACGGACCAAGGTACACCCTTTATGTCCCGGGTTATGAAGGAGCTGTGTAAATTATTCAAAGTGACGCAATTACGTACATCTGTGTATCACCCCCAAACCGATGGGCTGGTTGAAAGATTCAACAAAACCCTAAAACAAATGTTGAAGAAAGTGGTGGATAGAGATGGAAAGGATTGGGACTGTCTACTTCCTTATCTGATGTTTGCTATTAGGGAGGTGCCCCAATCCTCTACGGGATTCTCCCCCTTTGAGTTACTGTATGGGAGACACCCAAGAGGGCTGTTGGATATTGCCAAGGAAACTTGGGAAAGTGAGAGTTCTCCCCACAGGAGTGTGATTGAGCATGTCGCCCTGATGCAAGACCGAATTGCACAGGTAATGCCCATCGTGAAGGAACATTTGGCCCAAGCGCAGTTAGCACAGCAGAGAGTGTACAACCGTGGAGCCAAGACCCGTACCTTTTCCCCGGGGGATAGGATACTGGTACTTGTCCCTACGGTTGAAAGTAAATTCCTTGCCAAATGGCAAGGCCCCTACGAGATAATGGAAAAAGTGAGCGAAGTGAATTACAAGGTCAGACAACCAGGAAGGCGAAAGCCCGAACAGATCTATCACGTTAATCTGTTGAAAGCCTGGAGGGATAGAGAGTCCCTAGTCGCAGACACTTGGTCACCAGCTCAAACTGGTTGCGTGATTCCTGAGGTTGGAATAGCAGCCACCTTGTCACAACCCCAACAACAGGAGGTTAAGGAGTTTGTGCTTCGCAACAAGGAGGTATTCTCTGAGCTGCCGGGACAAACATCTGGGGTAGAGCATGACATCATTACCCCGCCCGGTGAAAGGGTGAAGTTAAAACCCTATCGGATCCCAGAGGCCCGACGGGAGGCAATACGGGAGGAAGTACAGAAAATGCTGAACTTAGGGGTGATAGAGGAGTCCCAAAGTGATTGGTCTAGTCCCATTGTGTTGGTGCCTAAACCGGATGGGAGCTGGCGATTTTGTAACGATTTTCGTCAGTTGAACAAAGTTACAAAATTTGACACCTACCCCATGCCACGTATAGATGAGTTGATCGACCGGCTGGGAACAGCCCGATACATGACGACTCTTGACCTCACAAAAGGGTATTGGCAAATCCCCCTGGCCAAGTCGGCCAAAGAGAAAACCGCATTTGTAACCCCAGACGGGGCGTTCCAATATAAAAGAATGCCGTTCGGGTTACAGAATGCGCCGGCCACATTCCAGCGGAAAATGGACCAGATGCTGAGGCCCCATCGGAAGTATGCTGCGGCTTACCTGGATGACGTAATTGTCCATAGCACAGATTGGGCCTCACATCTGCCAAAAGTGCAAGCAGTCCTGGACTCTGTTCGGGAAGCGGGGTTTACGGCTAACCCCAAGAAGTGTACCATTGGGCAGGAGGAGGCCAAATATCTTGGGTACACCATTGGGAGGGGAGTAATAAAACCCCAACTCAACAAAGTCGAGGCCATCCAGAGTTGGCCACGTCCCAACAGCAAGAAGCAGGTACGAGCCTTTCTGGGAATCGCTGGGTATTATCGGCGATTCATTCCCCACTTTGCTTCTAAGGCTGTGCCCCTAACCAACCTGACGAAGGGGAAAGGGTCGGTCATGATTAAATGGACCCCCGAGGCTGAGGCAGCATTCCAATTCTTGAAACAAGCCTTATGTAGCCAGCCAGTGTTGTACTCACCCGACTTCTCTAAAGACTTTGTCGTACAAAGTGATGCGTCAGATGTGGGGTTAGGAGCAGTATTGTCCCAGGTCTGGAACGGGGAAGAGCACCCAGTCATTTACCTCAGCAGGAAGTTGAAGTCCCATGAGGTAAATTACGCCACCGTTGAAAAGGAGTGTTTAGCGGTGAAGTGGGCTCTAGATTCCCTTCGGTACTACCTGCTAGGTAGGCACTTTGACATGGTTACGGATCACGCTCCGTTAAAGTGGATGGCTCAAAACAAGGAAACAAATAGAAGAGTGAATAGGTGGTTCCTGGCCCTCCAGGAATTCAACTTCACAGTAAAGCATCGCCCTGGCGTTCAAATGGGGAATGTGGATGCTTTGTCTCGAGTACATGAATGCCTGATTGCTGGTGTTCCAACCCCGAGGTTAAAACAAGAGGGGGGGTATGTGACAGCAGGAAGGTAAAGTCACCTGGTTGCATCCAGGGGGGTAGATATATTTCGCCCAGATTCAGGCTTTACGCCGACTTATACAACTAGGTGGAGAGTTGTATAAGCCCAGCTAAGGCTAGTGGGCTCATGGATGACTCATATGTCTAGGGAGAGTGTGGGGCGTCGTGCAGACAGGGAGTTGATGAGACCAGCTGAAGCTTGTCAGCTCATTTAGGCCTCTATAAGAACTCCCAGCTTCATTAGATGTTAGCTCATGCCTGGAACCAGACCTGTGTGGACTGTCTAGGGAGAGTGAACCCCTGTGCGGTGAGACAAAGCCTGTGTGGCTATTTGCTTGGACATTTAAAACCAGGGACTTAGGGACTAGGACAGCACTAGGCTGATCCCAGTTGTTAGTTAGGAAACCTGTATGTTTAGTCAGAGGTCAACTTGACCAGGATTTATTTTGTTTATGTTTCTTTTGCTTTGCTGTGTTTTGTCACTGTAAATAGAAAATAAACCGCACCTTTTTGATTTTGAAAACCACAACCTCCGTTTGCTGGGCCTGTTTTGTGTGGGGAGCCCATCCCGGGGGTCACACACACCCGCTGCCGAGCTAACCCCCTCACACTATGTTTAAATTGTTTTTTGTGATGGCTCTGATTGTAGCCACTTTAAACGTGAGAAGTCTGAAGTCTGGGGGCAGGAGAGCGTTGGTGTTGAATTATTTGGAGGCAGTGAAAGCAGATATTATCTGTGTACAGGAATGTGGTGTGGAGGATTTGCGTGGTATTACCAAGTGGGGGAAGGGGGTGGCTGTGTGGACACCCTGCTGTGAGTTAAGATCGGAAGGTGTTGGAGTGTTTATAAAGAATGATGAGGTCAAAGTGGTAACATATGAGGAAGTGGTGCCTGGTAGATGTCTGTCCGTGACAGTGGAATATGAAAGTGAAAAATTAAGAGTCATCAGTTGCTATGCTCCGGCAGACAAAAGAGGGCGGAAGGAGTTCCTTAGCACATTAAAATTGCAATTGCCGGGAAGAGTTGCAACCATTGTTGCGGGTGATTTTAACTGCGTGCGGAGGGGGTGGGACAGGCATGGAATTGGGGGTGGTGGAGGTGTGGATGTGACCTCTCGTTTATTAAATGAGATGATTGAAGATTTTAAGTTAAAAGATGCTGCGGTGGTGGTGGAGGGGGAACAAGCTGGCCATACGTATTGGTCAGACAAAGGGACGGTGTCATCCCGGATCGACTTCCTGTTTGTGTCGGAGTTTGTGGAGGTGAAGGGGTATGAGACAGCTCCAGTTCTGTTCTCAGATCATAAGTTGGTATGTTGTGAGCTGGGATTGGGTGCAGGGGTGATCTTTGGGAATGGGCTGTGGAAATTAAATGTGTCCATACTGGATGATAAGGAAGTGTGTGAGAAAGTTGTTACTTACCTGGAAGAGTTGGTGGAATGCAAGAAAGACTTCGTAGATGTCCTCAGATGGTGGGATTGGGTGAAAGACTGTCTGGCCAAGTTTTTGCGGAAGATGTGTAGCCTGAAAGCAAAAGAGAGAAAGGAGAAGGAATTAGTTCTGGTGAGGAGGTTACACTTCCTGTATAAATGTAAAAGGATTGGTGTGGAGGTGGATGATGTACTAAAGGAGGTGAGAGATGAGAGAGATAAGATACTGAAGGAGAAAGGGAAAAAAATTATTTTCGATGCCAAAGTGAAGGAGTTGGAGGAAGGGGAGCGTTGCTCAAGATATTTTTTTAAGAAGGCTTATTCAGGAAAAAAAGGGATGACTTCTGTGTTGGTGGGAGAGGTGGAGGTGAAGGGCGAAAGGTTGGTGGAGGAAGTGTTCTTGTTTTACAAAAAACTATATGATGTGCAGGAGGGAGTGAGGGAGGAGGAACAAATAGAATATTGCGGTGTACTTGAAAAGTGTTTGGAGAAGGAGGAGGTAGAGGGTTTGTTGGATACAATAACGGAGTTGGAGGTGGTGGATGTACTGAAGAATATGCAAAGGAATAAGACCCCAGGGAGAGATGGGCTTCCTATGGAATTTTATGAGAAATTTTGGCCAACATTAAAGGTACATTTGGTGGAAATTATTCAGTACTGTGTGTTATCTGGGGAGTTGTCTTCATCCATGAAGGAGGGGGCAATTACTTTGATTTTCAAAAAGGGTGATCGGCGTGAGATCAAAAATTGGCGCCCTATTACATTGCTAAATGTGGATTACAAATTGGTGACTAAGTTGTTGTCCAAAAGGATGAGTCTGGTGGTTAATAAATTGGTGGGTGAGGGGCAGGTATGCGCAGTCCCTGGCCGAAGGATTTCAGATATTTTAATTTTGTTGCGGGACCTGATTTCTTATGCTCAGTCAAATAATGTTTCTTTCTCGTACATCACGGGACACAGAGCGACATAGTCATTACTAATGGGTTATATAGTTACCGTCAGGTGCTGGCACTGGCAACTTCCAAAACCGGAAGTACCCTCCCCTATATAAGCCCCTCCCATCCGGGAGCACCTCAGTTTTTTGCCAGTGTCTAAGGTGTTGGCCAAGAAGAAACATGTGTTTTTCACTGAGCTTGCGTACAGGTTCTTTTGGGCCTCAGTAAGCTATTCCGGATCCGACCAAAAAAGCTTCATAGCTAAACGGTCGGTACCCGGGCCTTGCAGAGAAGAGCAAGGTTCTGCCTGTAATGCTTCTCTTAGGAGAGCTGGACCCTGGGATCCAGAGCTCTGGTCATACCCACGACCAAGATGTTTTCTGTGCAGGGTGCTATACAGGTCCAGGGGAGTGGAATCCTTGGGAACCCGGTCCCTGAAGGTTTGATTACAATGCCTGCCGTGATAGGTGAAGTTTGGGCTTTTGTGGACCAAACAAAGTCCTGCGGCGGGGAACAGGTAAGTGGGGGCCCCCAGGAACTTGGTTCTATTAGGGGACCCCCAAGCCTAATTTGTCTTTCTGTCTGTTACCTAACGGTATTCCCGCTAATATCTGTGCATGCCTGTAACTACTAAAAAAATGTAATAACTTTTAATGGTGGTCAAGAAAAAAAAAAAAAAAAAAAGAATGTTTTTTTATATATGTTTAGTATATTAAACTGCGGTACCTGTGTTTGTCCACTAGAGGCCGCTGTGGAATGTTTTTCTTGTCATATGGACTAGTTTCTTCTCAGAGAGCAAAGTCCAGGCAGCTGGTGAGTTCTCCTACAGGAAACTGTTTCCTCTGCCATGTTGCAGTGTTCGTCTATCCCCCGGCCTGCGGCAAAGGGGGCCCTGGCTCCTGTCCCTGGTTTCCATGTTTGAAAATTAGCGCCGAGGCGCACGTGGCCGCGCGCGTGCGCGTGCACGCGCCTCTATATATAGAGGTGGCCGGAAAAAGGGGCGGGGCCTGGGGGATGACGCTCTGTGCGCGCCGCAGCGCTTCTGCGCATGTGCGGGCGTCCCAGCAGGTTTTTAAAAAGCCACATTATTGCAGTAAGCTGGCTATGAAGTACAGAGACAGAGCTGGCAACATTTAAAGGCATACAGCAAGCGGTTGATACAGGCATCCCCTAGAAAGGCACATTAGTAGACACCAACTGTGATATAGCAGCAATTGTGCTAGACTATTCTCAGTAAAAGAGGTGTATTACGGCTGGAATACCTCAGCTTTAGGCTTAGGAATATGCCGTCCAGTAGCTCCGGAACTGAATCTTCCAGGAAGCGAAGGGGGTCTCATCGGGCTCTGAGGATCTTGGGCATACTCCTGCTGCACCAGTCTCCCCTGAAGTTCAGAGGTAAGTGACCGTAGAGACCCCGCAGGGGTACTTGGTACTGTGGCTGTCCTCAGTCACCTGCTCCTGTGTATGTAACAGAGGAGGTTTTTTCCTCAGCTCTGGGAGGATTAGAGAGAGATTGTCAAAATTTATCGCTGCCTCCCTGTCAGGGAAAGCACGCCCGATCTCCGTCTCCTCCTTCAGAGTGCCTGTTAGCAGAGCAACAGTCCCATACAGGGATCGACCTGCCTGAAGGGGATCAGGATAAGGTTGATTCTGTTATAGAGGAATCAACAGTGGGGGAACCCTTTCTCAGCATCTCAAGCTGAAAGATTATGGGTTCAGTCTCTGACTAACATAGTCCGATCAGCATTTAAAAATGCACCTTGCGGAACCATCAACCACTACTGTATCCTCGTTGGGGTCGCTAGAAGCCCCCAGACTGTTTGTTCTTTTCCACTTCACCCTTTACTGAAAGGGCTCATTTACCAGGATTGGGAACGTCCTGAGAAAATATTTATTCCCCCAAGAGATTTCCGGTGGTCTATCCCATGGAGGATAAGTTCATAAAAAAAAAAAAATGGAAGGTCCCTACAGTGGACGCAGCCATCTCTTGTATGTATAAATCACTGACATGTCCAGTGGATAATGTCCAAATGTTCAAGAACCCAATAGATAAAAGATTGGAGTCCTTATGAAAATCTGCTTGGTGATACAACCAGCAGTAGCAGCTATTGGGGTCTGCTAAGCAGTGAAGGATCAGTTGAAACAGGTCTTGAGGGACTTGACAGATCAGCAGGCTTTGCCCTAGCTGATCTACCTAGAGCCTTAGGCTTTGCGGTTGACGCCATAGAGGATTCAGTCCATCAGGCCTCCCGCCTTACGCTGTCTATAGTACATATGCGTAGGCTCCTATGGCTCAAAAACTGGTCTGCTGAAGCTCCCTGTAAAGAATGGCTGGTTAGCGTCCCATTTCATGGTGAACGCTTATTCAGGGAAAACCTGGACAAATATCCAGAAAATTTCCAGCGGTAAAAATACGCTCTTGCCGGTTAAAAGCAGAGTTAGAGGTCCCTCTTTAAGAGGCCTGCTTCTCCAGTCCCTGGGGCATCGGCTGTGTAACAGTTCCGACGGCCTCCTCGGTCAAATCCCGGGGGTAAAAAACAGGGACAGTAGCAGGGTAATGAGAAACCCTGGGTCAGGGGAGGTACAAAACCTCCCCCAAAGTTAAATTCATGAAGCCCCCACTCAGTCGGGTGGGGGGAGGACTCCAGTTGTTCGCAAGAGACCTGGCGGGACACGATCAAGACAGATAGGTGCTCTCCGCAGTAGGTTTGGGATACAGTTTGGAGTTAAAAGACTCTCCTCCTTCCCATTTTTGAGGTCAAACGTGCCAAGGGATCCCCGGAAGAGAGAGTCCCTCCTGTTGGCACTAGAACAACTATTGCTCCAAGGAGTAATTATGGAGGTTCCCCTGGAAGAATGAGGGTTCGGGTTTTACTCAAACCTCTTTACAGTCCCGAAGCAAACGCGGACGGGAGGCCCATATTAATTCTAAAAGGGCTATACAAATTCCTGTATATCAGGACTTTCCGATGGAGTCGATCCGATCGGTGGCCACTGCCCTACAAGGGGAGGATTGGTTAGCCACGATCGACATCAAAGATGCTTATTTGCACATTCCCATCTTTCCAGTCCACCAAAAATTTCTACGCTTTGCAGTAGAAGGGCGCCATTTTCAGTTCAGAGCCTTACCCTTCGGTTTGGCCACAGCACCACGAGTGTTTACAAAAATTCTGGCCCTTTATTGGCCAATCTAAGAACACAAGGTGTAATGATAATGGCATATCTGGATGACTTGTTGCTGATAGACCACTCAGTGAAAAAACTAGACGTGGTCGTTCACAAGACGATCAAGTATCTGGAATCTCACGGTTGGATTATCAACCGAGACAAGTCAGCCCTAAAAACCAGTCAAAAGTCTGGAATACTTGGGGCTAAGGTTGGATTCAGGCCAGAGAAAAATATTCTTGCCTCGAGGAAAGGTGTTGTCTTTGAAAGATTTGATCCACTTAGTGGGTACAAAAAAGACAGCCGTCCATACGCCTGTATATGAGGCTGCTGGGAAAAATGGTGGCATCATTCGAAGCAGTACCCTACGGTCAATTCCATTCAAGGAATTTGCAAGGGGCCATACTGTCAGCCTGGAACAAAAAAGTTCAGGCCCTAGACTTACAATGTCCTTGTCCCCTTCCGTTCGCAAGAGCCTCCGTTGGTGGTTGGTTCCCCAGAATCTGGAAAAAAGGAAATCCTTCAGTCCGATTTCTTGGAAGGTGGTCACTACAGATGCCAGCCTTATAGGCTGGGGAGCAGTACTGGAGCAATAGTCTCTACAGGGCAGATGGTCGGATGCAGAAAAGGCCCTGCCCATCAATCTCTTAGAGATACGAGCAGCCCGGTATGCCCTAGTAGCATGGACATCCAAACTCCAAGGGTCCCCTGTCAGAATGCAATCAGACAATGCCACAGCAGTGGCATATATCAATCATCAGGGGGGCACCAGGAGTCGTGCAGCCCAGAGGGAAGTAAATTACATCCTGAAATGGGCAGAAAAATATGTCCCAGCCATATCTGCGGTATTCATTCCAGGAGTGGAGAATTGGAAGGCGGACTTTCTAAGTCGCCAGCAATTAGGCCCAGAGGAAGGGTCCCTTCACCCCGAGGTTTTCTGGACAATATGTCAGTGGTGGGGAACATCGGATGTAGATCTTCTAGCATCCAGATTCAACACAAAGGGGGACAGGTTTGTCTCTCGGACAAGGGATCCCCTAGCTTGCAGCTCGGATGCCCTAGTGTTCCCTTGGGATCAGTTCAAGCTGATATATGCATTCACACCGCCACAATGGTTACCTCGATTACTCCGCAGAATCAGGGTAGAAAAGAAACCGGTGATTCCGGTGGCTCCAGCGTGGCCCCGAAGAGCGTGGTACGCGGAGATTGTAAAATTTCAGTGGGGAGTCCTTGGACTCTCCCACGTCGTCCGGCTTTCGCAAGGACCGATATACCACCCTTCCTTACCAGCCCTAGGTTTGACGGCCTGGCTATTGAAGCCCACATTCTAAAAAAGAGAGGGCTCTCTAATGCTGTGGTATCTACCATGATCAATGCCAGGAAGCCGGTATCCAGGCAGATCTACTATAGAATCTGGAAGGCGTACATCGCGTGGTGTGAGGCCAAGAAATGGCATCCACATAAGTACGTAATAGGTAGGATTCTGGACTTCCTACAGTGGGCTGTAGATAGGAAGCTTGCCTTGAGTACTATCAAGGGTCAGATTTCGGCCTTGTCAATATTTTTTCAAAGGCCCTTGGCTTCGCATTCACTAGTCAAAGCCTTTATACAAGGAGTGATGCGTATTAGTCCTCCGGTTAATATTCCCATATGTCCATGGGATCTAAACTTGGTTCTGTCGGTTCTACAGAAACAACCATTTGAACCATTACAGCATATTTCCTTGGTGCTTCTCACCAGGAAATTGATTTTTCTAGTAGCCATTTGTTCGGCTAAAAGAGTATCGGAATTAGCAGCTATGTCCTGTAAGGAGCCATATCTGGTTATCCATAAGGACAGAGTAGTGTTACGTCCTCATCCAGCCTTTCTTCCTAAGGTGGTATCGAGTTTTCATTTGAACCAAGATGTGGTTCTTCCTTCTTTTTTCCCCAAGCCTACTTCGGTAGAGGAAAAGTTATTGCATTCTTTGGATGTAGTAAGAGCAGTTAAAGCTTATCTAAAAGCCACTGCTCAGATTCGCAGAACGGATACTTTGTTTATTCTGCCGGAAGGCCCCAGAAAGGGTCAGGCAGCGTCAAAATCTACTTTAGCCAAGTGGATTCGACAGGTCATAATACAAGCCTATAGCTTGAGAAGTAGACCGCCTCCGTTCAAAGTTAGGGCGCACTCCACGAGAGCAGTTGGAACTTCATGGGCAGTGCATCACCAGGCCTCCCTGGCTCAAGTCTGTAAGGCCGCAACATGGTCTTCAGTACACACGTTTACTAGGTTCTACCAGGTGGACGTTAGAAGTCAGGAGGATGTCGCCTTTGGGCGCAGTGTGTTGCAGGCCGCAAAAGATCCTCATGTCTGATAGCGCTCAGCTTATATATGGTGTATCCCCCCCCTCATTTGGCATTGCTTTAGGACATCCCATTAGTAATGACTATGTCGCTCTGTGTCCCGTGATGTACGAGAAAGAAAATAGGATTTTTATAACAGCTTACCTGTAAAATCCTTTTCTTGGAGTACATCACGGGACACAGAGCTCCCGCCCCTCTTTGGGGACACTTATTGCTTTGCTACAAAACTGAGGTGCTCCCGGATGGGAGGGGCTTATATAGGGGAGGGTACTTCCGGTTTTGGAAGTTGCCAGTGCCAGCACCTGACGGTAACTATATAACCCATTAGTAATGACTATGTCGCTCTGTGTCCCGTGATGTACTCCAAGAAAAGGATTTTACAGGTAAGCTGTTATAAAAATCCTATTTTCGTTGGCTTTGATGGGAATAGATCTAGAAAAAGCATATGATAGGGTAGCGCATTCTTTTTTATTTAGAGTACTGGAAGGTATGGGGATTCCGGCTCCCTTTTTGAAAACTTTGAGAGGTCTGTACACCGGCATCAAGAGCCAAGTGGTGGTTAACGGGAATTTAACTGATTTTTTCCCTGTATTATCTGGAGTGAGGCAGGGCTGTCCGCTCTCGCCCATTATGTTTATTTGCGCAATCGAGCCGCTTCTCCGGCATGTGCAGAAAGATAAGGGTCTTAGAGGGATTTTTTTGCCTGGAAGTGGAGGGGAGAGCGTGAAAGCAGTATGTTACATGGATGACGTGACCTTTGTTTGCTCTTCCGAAGCTGATGCCCGGAGAGCTGAGCTGCAGTTAAGCTTATTTGGTAGCATGTCAGGCCTAAAGGTCAACTGGCAGAAGAGCCAAATTTGTATGTTTAGTGGATCCAGTGTTGTAAGAGACGTGAGAGTTAAAGTGGTGGACACTTTGGTGGTACTGGGGACTCTTTTTACGAGGGACCTGCTGAGTCAAGTCAACGCGGAGAAAGCCTTAGATAAGGTTAAAAAGAAAGTAGATTTCTGGAGATTGAGACGCTTGACATTTACGGGGAAGGTGCTGGTAACCAAATCAGTGATTTTGCCCTTATTGCTTTATTTTAGTTTGGTTTTTCCCCCCAATACGCGGTGGTTACAAAAGATTGTGAGGGTTTTGTTTATATTTTTTTGGGGGAGCAAGATGGAACGAGTGGAACGGAGGTCGGTGGTTAAGAGTGTTGGAGGAGGAGGGTGCGGATTCCCGGATGTTTCCGTATTCTTGAAGATGCATTATTGGCTCGTGCATTATAAAGCCTTTTGTGGGGGAGGTAAAACGGCAATACTGATGAGGTATTTGGCTGGTTGGGCGTTGATAAAGTGGGGTTGGTGCGGCAAGGACCTGTTGAGACCTGTGGCTTTGGTGACTCCCTTTTTCTACCAAAAGTTGGTGACCTTTGTTGACGTAAATAGACTGATGGAGTTAGGGGTGGGTGCTGTAGAGAAGAAGGTTCTGGTGAGGTGGATCAGGGGAGAAGAGTTAAGGGATAACATTTGTGGGTTAGGGTCGAAGTTGGTAGAGATGTGCTGGAAGAATTTTTCCATAGGAGGAGTCTCAAACAGGCAGAAAGAGGTGGCTTGGCTGGCGTTTCATGAGGCCCTTTTGACAAAGGCCTTTCTGAGAGGGAGAGATTTGGCTAGGGACGAGGAATGCCCGAGAGAAGGGTGTTCTGATATTGAAACAGCGGAGCACGCGCTGTTTGGTTGCCCTTTCGTTCAGAGGGTCCGGTTGAAGTTGGCCTCTTTTATGGAGGAAGTTGTGGGCGTTAAAGGCCTGAATAAGTTGATTTGGTTTTTTGGGTTAGTGGAAGGGGATAAAGTAACACAGAGGAAGGTGTGGGTGGTGGTAGCTATTTTGAAGGAGGTGATGTGGGATTCTAGGTGTTGGGAGGCAAGGAGAAAGTGTGTGTTGACTGAGGTGGATTGTGTGAATTTGATGTTGGCTAGGTTGTATGTTGTGTTGTTGGTTGACAGAAGGTGGATGGGGGTGGATGAGGCGAATGAGTATTGGGGCTGGGGGAAGTGGAGGTTGGGTGGGGGGTGGGGGTAGGGGATTGTATATTGTATTTTATGTTGTATTTATGTGACTTTTTATCCGTTCTTTATATAGTAAAGATTGCCTAGATGATGATTTAAGCAAAGTACCTAGAAAGACCTGGTGCGGAAGGTTCTTGATGAGTAGACTTGCGGAATATGGACTTGCTTAAGATCTGATGGGAAAAAAAAAAAAAAAAAAAAACAGTCAGCCAGAGATGGAGTCTGGAAGGGAGGCCTCTCCACCGAAGGACATTTAGAAAACTATTTCTGCGCTCTCAAATATTGTGCAGAAGTTCCCCCATCTGAAGACTTTCCAGACTCCTACCAGGTACGTGACAGTACCAGTCAGCCAGAGATGGAGTCTGGAAGGGAGGCCTCTCCACCGAAGGACATTTACCAAACTATTTCTGCGCTCTCAAATATTGTGCAGAAGTTACATGAGCGGGTCACTTTGGGATTCACAAGACGGCTAATTTGATCACCCGTACATTCTGATGGCCAAACTTGATGAACGACTGCAAGAAATATGTAAGATCTTGTATTTCATGCCTTCGGAATAAGACAGACAGAGCCAGAACTTGGGGTCTACTTGAGCCCCTTCCTGTACCTGAGAAACCATGGAGCATGATCTCCATGGATTTTATAGTAGAACTTCCCCCATCTGAAGACTTTACTACCATTTTTGTTGTGGTTGATCGTTTGACCAAAATGGCCCACTTTGTACCTCTGCAAGGAACTCCTTCTGCCCCGGAGACTGCCTCAACTTTTATCAAGGAGATTGTAAGGTTGCATGGCATCCCTGACAGCATAGTTTCTGATCGAGGGGTGCAGTTCACTTCTAGATTTTGGAGGGCCTTATGTGAAACATTGAACATTGAACTCCGCCTCTCCACAGCTTATCACCCACAAACTAATGGACAGACTGAAAGGGTCAATCAAACCCTTGAACAGTACCTACGATGCTTTTCTTCTTTTGCACAGGATGGCTGGCTATCACTTCTCCCACTCGCGGAATTTTCATACAATAATTCCACCCATTCGGTAACCAAACAGTCACCTTTTTTCGCCAATTATGGATACCATCCTTCTTTCTTGCCTGAGCTGCCTATTGATTCTTCTGTACCTGCCGTACAAGACAGGTTGAACTTCCTTAACTCCAACTACCAATTACTGCAGGATACAATCTCCAAGACCCAGGCAGATAATAAAAAGTTCTTCGACAAGAACAGAAGAGGCAATTTGAATCTTGAACCTGGAGATAAGATCTGGCTTTCCACAGCGAACTTGAAACTAAGTTGCCCCTCGAGGAAGCTTGGCCCAAGATTTTTGGGGCCTTTTCCAGTACCTCGCTGCCCGTCTGCTACCGAACCCGGCCACCCTTTTGATCCTGCACCAGCCTCCTGCTTGGCTTAACGCTGTCTCCAGTGCCTGTGCTAGCTGTCCATCCTACCAGCTTTCCTGAGTCCAGTTCCTTACCAGATGCTCTGCCTGCATCTCCACGTCTGCAACTCAGCTGACAAGTTCTGCACGCAACTACAGGCTCTCGTGTAACTCCTCACCCTTGGTCTGTCCCATCCTCAGTGGGGCTTGGGTTGGAGATACAAGGGAGGCCGACCTCGTCATTCCAGACTCCTACCAGGTACGTGACAGTACCAGTCAGCCAGAGATGGAGTCTGGAAGGGAGGCCTCTCCACCGAAGGACATTTACCAAACTATTTCTGCGCTCTCAAATATTGTGCAGAAGTTACAAGAATGGGTCACTTTGGGATTCACAAGACGGCTAATTTGATCTCCCGTACATTCTAGTGGCCAAACTTGATGAACGACTGGAAGAAATATGTAAGATCTTGTATTTCATGCCTTCGGAATAAGACAGACAGAGCCAGAACTTGGGGTCTACTTGAGCCCCTTCCTGTACCTGAGAAACCATGGAGCATGATCTCCATGGATTTTATAGTAGAACTTCCCCCATCTGAAGACTTTACTACCATTTTCGTTGTGGTTGATCGTTTGACCAAAATGGCCCACTTTGTACCTCTGCAAGGAACTCCTTCTGCCCCGGAGACTGCCTCAACTTTTATCAAGGAGATTGTAAGGTTGCATGGCATCCCTGACAGCATAGTTTCTGATCGAGGGGTGCAGTTCACTTCTAGATTTTGGAGGGCCTTATGTGAAACTTTGAACATTGAACTCCGCCTCTCCACAGCTTATCACCCACAAACTAATGGACAGACTGAAAGGGTCAATCAAACCCTTGAACAGTAAATACGATGCTTTTCTTCTATTGCACAGGATGACTGGCTATCACTTCTCCCACTCGCGGAATTTTCATACAATAATTCCACCCATTCGGTAACCAAACAGTCACCTTTTTTCGCCAATTATGGATACCATCCTTCTTTCTTGCCTGAGCTGCCTATTGATTCTTCTGTACCTGCCGTACAAGACAGGTTGAACTTCCTTAACTCCAACTACCAATTACTGCAGGTCCCAGAACAGTTCAGAGTTGCCGTCCTAGGGCGATGTCATGATCATCCCCTAGCGGGTCACTTTGGGATTCACAAGACGGCTAATTTGATCTCCCGTACATTCTGGTGGCCAAACTTGATGAACGACTGCAAGAAATATGTAAGATCTTGTATTTCATGCCTTCGGAATAAGACAGACAGAGCCAGAACTTGGGGTCTACTTGAGCCCCTTCCTGTACCTGAGAAACCATGGAGCATGATCTCCATGGATTTTATAGTAGAACTTCCCCCATCTGAAGACTTCACTACCATTTTCGTTGTGGTTGATCGTTTGACCAAAATGGCCCACTTTGTACCTCTGCAAGGAACTCCTTCTGCCCCGGAGACTGCCTCAACTTTTATCAAGGAGATTGTAAGGTTGCATGGCATCCCTGACAGCATAGTTTCTGATCGAGGGGTGCAGTTCACTTCTAGATTTTGGAGGGCCTTATGTGAAACTTTGAACATTGAACTCCGCCTCTCCACAGCTTATCACCCACAAACTAATGGACAGACTGAAAGGGTCAATCAAACCCTTGAACAGTACCTACGATGCTTTTCTTCTTTTGCACAGGATGACTGGCTATCACTTCTCCCACTCGCGGAATTTTCATACAATAATTCCACCCATTCGGCAACCAAACAGTCACCTTTTTTCGCCAATTATGGATACCATCCTTCTTTCTTGCCTGAGCTGCCTATTGATTCTTCTGTACCTGCCGTACAAGACAGGTTGAACTTCCTTAACTCCAACTACCAATTACTGCAGGATACAATCTCCAAGACCCAGGCAGATAATAAAAAGTTCTTCGACAAGAACAGAAGAGGCAATTTGAATCTTGAACCTGGAGATAAGGTCTGGCTTTCCACAGCGAACTTGAAACTAAGTTGCCCCTCGAGGAAGCTTGGCCCAAGATTTTTGGGGCCTTTTCCAGTACCTCGCTGCCCGTCTGCTACCGAACCCGGCCACCCTTTTGATCCTGCACCAGCCACCTGCTTGGCTTAACGCTGTCTCCAGTGCCTGTGCTAGCTGTCCATCCTACCAGCTTTCCTGAGTCCAGTTCCTTACCAGATGCTCTGCCTGCATCTCCATGTCTGCAACTCAGCTGACAAGTTCTGCACGCAACTACAGGCTCTCGTGTAACTCCTCACCCTTGGTCTGTCCCATCCTCAGTGGGGCTTGGGTTGGAGATACAAGGGAGGCCGACCTCGTCATTCCAGACTCCTACCAGGTACGTGACAGTACCAGTCAGCCAGAGATGGAGTCTGGAAGGGAGGCCTCTCCACCGAAGGACATTTACCAAACTATTTCTGCGCTCTCAAATATTGTGCAGAAGTTACAAGAACGGGTCACTTTGGGATTCACAAGACGGCTAATTTGATCTCCCGTACATTCTAGTGGCCAAACTTGATGAACGACTGCAAGAAATATGTAAGATCTTGTATTTCATGCCTTCGGAATAAGACAGACAGAGCCAGAACTTGGGGTCTACTTGAGCCCCTTCCTGTACCTGAGAAACCATGGAGCATGATCTCCATGGATTTTATAGTAGAACTTCCCCCATCTGAAGACTTTACTACCATTTTCGTTGTGGTTGATCGTTTGACCAAAATGGCCCACTTTGTACCTCTGCAAGGAACTCCTTCTGCCCCGGAGACTGCCTCAACTTTTATCAAGGAGATTGTAAGGTTGCATGGCATCCCTGACAGCATAGTTTCTGATCGAGGGGTGCAGTTCACTTCTAGATTTTGGAGGGCCTTATGTGAAACTTTGAACATTGAACTCCGCCTCTCCACAGCTTATCACCCACAAACTAATGGACAGACTGAAAGGGTCAATCAAACCCTTGAACAGTACCTACGATGCTTTTCTTCTATTGCACAGGATGACTGGCTATCACTTCTCCCACTCGCGGAATTTTCATACAATAATTCCACCCATTCGGTAACCAAACAGTCACCTTTTTTCGCCAATTATGGATACCATCCTTCTTTCTTGCCTGAGCTGCCTATTGATTCTTCTGTACCTGCCGTACAAGACAGGTTGAACTTCCTTAACTCCAACTACCAATTACTGCAGGATACAATCTCCAAGACCCAGGCAGATAATAAAAAGTTCTTCGACAAGAAGAGAAGAGGCAATTTGAATCTTGAACCTTTTCCAGTACCTCGCTGCCCGTCTGCTACCGAACCCGGCCACCCTTGTGATCCTGCACCAGTTTCCTGCTTGGCTTAACGCTGTCTCCAGTGCCTGTGCTAGCTGTCCATCCTACCAGCTTTCCTGAGTCCAGTTCCTTACCAGATGCTCTGCCTGCATCTCCACGTCTGCAACTCAGCTGACAAGTTCTGTACGCAACTACAGGCACTCGTGTAACTCCTCACCCTAGGTCTGTCCCATCCTCAGTGGGGCTTGGGTTGGAGATACAAGGGAGGCCGACCTCGTCATTCCAGACTCCTACCAGGTACGTGACAGTACCAGTCAGCCAGAGATGGAGTCTGGAAGGGAGGCCTCTCCACCGAAGGACATTTACCAAACTATTTCTGCGCTCTCAAATATTGTGCAGAAGTTACAAGAGCGGGTCACTTTGGGATTCACAAGACGGCCAATTTGATCTCCCGTACATTCTGGTGGCCAAATTTGATGAACGACTGCAAGAAATATGTAAGATCTTGTATTTCATGCCTTCGGAATAAGACAGACAGAGCCAGAACTTGGGGTCTACTTGAGCCCCTTCCTGTACCTGAGAAACCATGGAGCATGATCTCCATGGATTTTATAGTAGAACTTCCCCCATCTGAAGACTTCACTACCATTTTCGTTGTGGTTGATCGTTTGACCAAAATGGCCCACTTTGTACCTCTGCAAGGAACTCCTTCTGCCCCGGAGACTGCCTCAACTTTTATCAAGGAGATTGTAAGGTTGCATGGCATCCCTGACAGCATAGTTTCTGATCGAGGGGTGCAGTTCACTTCTAGATTTTGGAGGGCCTTATGTGAAACTTTGAACATTGAACTCCGCCTCTCCACAGCTTATCACCCACAAACTAATGGACAGACTGAAAGGGTCAATCAAACCCTTGAACAGTACCTACGATGCTTTTCTTCTTTTGCACAGGATGACTGGCTATCACTTCTCCCACTCGTGGAATTTTCATACAATAATTCCACCCATTCGGTAACCAAACAGTCACCTTTTTTCGCCAATTATGGATACCATCCTTCTTTCTTGCCTGAGCTGCCTATTGGTTCTTCTGTACCTGCCGTACAAGACAGGTTGAACTTCCTTAACTCCAACTACCAATTACTGCAGGTCCCAGAACAGTTCAGAGTTGCCGTCCTAGGGCGATGTCATGATCATCCCCTAGCGGGTCACTTTGGGATTCACAAGACGGCTAATTTGATCTCCCGTACATTCTGGTGGCCAAACTTGATGAACGACTGCAAGAAATATGTAAGATCTTGTATTTCATGCCTTCGGAATAAGACAGACAGAGCCAGAACTTGGGGTCTACTTGAGCCCCATCCTGTACCTGAGAAACCATGGAGCATGATCTCCATGGATTTTATAGTAGAACTTCCCCCATCTGAAGACTTCACTACCATTTTCGTTGTGGTTGATCGTTTGACCAAAATGGCCCACTTTGTACCTCTGCAAGGAACTCCTTCTGCCCCGGAGACTGCCTCAACTTTTATCAAGGAGATTGTAAGGTAGCATGGCATCCCTGACAGCATAGTTTCTGATCGAGGGGTGCAGTTCACTTCTAGATTTTGGAGGGCCTTATGTGAAACATTGAACATTGAACTCCGCCTCTCCACAGCTTATCACCCACAAACTAATGGACAGACTGAAAGGGTCAATCAAACCCTTGAACAGTACCTACGATGCTTTTCTTCTTTTGCACAGGATGACTGGCTATCACTTCTCCCACTCGCGGAATTTTCATACAATAATTCCACCCATTCGGTAACCAAACAGTCACCTTTTTTCGCCAATTATGTATACCATCCTTCTTTCTTGCCTGAGCTGCCTATTGATTCTTCTGTACCTGCCGTACAAGACAGGTTGAACTTCCTTAACTCCAACTACCAATTACTGCAGGTCCCAGAACAGTTCAGAGTTGCCGTCCTAGGGCGATGTCATGATCATCCCCTAGCGGGTCACTTTGGGATTCACAAGACGGCTAATTTGATCTCCCGTACATTCTGGTGGCCAAACTTGATGAACGACTGCAAGAAATATGTAAGATCTTGTATTTCATGCCTTCGGAATAAGACAGACAGAGCCAGAACTTGGGGTCTACTTGAGCCCCTTCCTGTACCTGAGAAACCATGGAGCATGATCTCCATGGATTTTATAGTAGAACTTCCCCCATCTGAAGACTTTACTACCATTTTCGTTGTGGTTGATCGTTTGACCAAAATGGCCCACTTTGTACCTCTGCAAGGAACTCCTTCTGCCCCGGAGACTGCCTCAACTTTTATCAAGGAGATTGTAAGGTTGCATGGCATCCCTGACAGCATAGTTTCTGATCGAGGGGTGCAGTTCACTTCTAGATTTTGGAGGGCCTTATGTGAAACTTTGAACATTGAACTCCGCCTCTCCACAGCTTATCACCCACAAACTAATGGACAGACTGAAAGGGTCAATCAAACCCTTGAACAGTACCTACGATGCTTTTCTTCTATTGCACAGGATGACTGGCTATCACTTCTCCCACTCGCGGAATTTTCATACAATAATTCCACCCATTCGGTAACCAAACAGTCACCTTTTTTCGCCAATTATGGATACCATCCTTCTTTCTTGCCTGAGCTGCCTATTGATTCTTCTGTACCTGCCGTACAAGACAGGTTGAACTTCCTTAACTCCAACTACCAATTACTGCAGGATACAATCTCCAAGACCCAGGCAGATAATAAAAAGTTCTTCGACAAGAAGAGAAGAGGCAATTTGAATCTTGAACCTTTTCCAGTACCTCGCTGCCCGTCTGCTACCGAACCCGGCCACCCTTGTGATCCTGCACCAGTTTCCTGCTTGGCTTAACGCTGTCTCCAGTGCCTGTGCTAGCTGTCCATCCTACCAGCTTTCCTGAGTCCAGTTCCTTACCAGATGCTCTGCCTGCATCTCCACGTCTGCAACTCAGCTGACAAGTTCTGTACGCAACTACAGGCACTCGTGTAACTCCTCACCCTAGGTCTGTCCCATCCTCAGTGGGGCTTGGGTTGGAGATACAAGGGAGGCCGACCTCGTCATTCCAGACTCCTACCAGGTACGTGACAGTACCAGTCAGCCAGAGATGGAGTCTGGAAGGGAGGCCTCTCCACCGAAGGACATTTACCAAACTATTTCTGCGCTCTCAAATATTGTGCAGAAGTTACAAGAGCGGGTCACTTTGGGATTCACAAGACGGCCAATTTGATCTCCCGTACATTCTGGTGGCCAAATTTGATGAACGACTGCAAGAAATATGTAAGATCTTGTATTTCATGCCTTCGGAATAAGACAGACAGAGCCAGAACTTGGGGTCTACTTGAGCCCCTTCCTGTACCTGAGAAACCATGGAGCATGATCTCCATGGATTTTATAGTAGAACTTCCCCCATCTGAAGACTTCACTACCATTTTCGTTGTGGTTGATCGTTTGACCAAAATGGCCCACTTTGTACCTCTGCAAGGAACTCCTTCTGCCCCGGAGACTGCCTCAACTTTTATCAAGGAGATTGTAAGGTTGCATGGCATCCCTGACAGCATAGTTTCTGATCGAGGGGTGCAGTTCACTTCTAGATTTTGGAGGGCCTTATGTGAAACTTTGAACATTGAACTCCGCCTCTCCACAGCTTATCACCCACAAACTAATGGACAGACTGAAAGGGTCAATCAAACCCTTGAACAGTACCTACGATGCTTTTCTTCTTTTGCACAGGATGACTGGCTATCACTTCTCCCACTCGTGGAATTTTCATACAATAATTCCACCCATTCGGTAACCAAACAGTCACCTTTTTTCGCCAATTATGGATACCATCCTTCTTTCTTGCCTGAGCTGCCTATTGGTTCTTCTGTACCTGCCGTACAAGACAGGTTGAACTTCCTTAACTCCAACTACCAATTACTGCAGGTCCCAGAACAGTTCAGAGTTGCCGTCCTAGGGCGATGTCATGATCATCCCCTAGCGGGTCACTTTGGGATTCACAAGACGGCTAATTTGATCTCCCGTACATTCTGGTGGCCAAACTTGATGAACGACTGCAAGAAATATGTAAGATCTTGTATTTCATGCCTTCGGAATAAGACAGACAGAGCCAGAACTTGGGGTCTACTTGAGCCCCATCCTGTACCTGAGAAACCATGGAGCATGATCTCCATGGATTTTATAGTAGAACTTCCCCCATCTGAAGACTTCACTACCATTTTCGTTGTGGTTGATCGTTTGACCAAAATGGCCCACTTTGTACCTCTGCAAGGAACTCCTTCTGCCCCGGAGACTGCCTCAACTTTTATCAAGGAGATTGTAAGGTAGCATGGCATCCCTGACAGCATAGTTTCTGATCGAGGGGTGCAGTTCACTTCTAGATTTTGGAGGGCCTTATGTGAAACATTGAACATTGAACTCCGCCTCTCCACAGCTTATCACCCACAAACTAATGGACAGACTGAAAGGGTCAATCAAACCCTTGAACAGTACCTACGATGCTTTTCTTCTTTTGCACAGGATGACTGGCTATCACTTCTCCCACTCGCGGAATTTTCATACAATAATTCCACCCATTCGGTAACCAAACAGTCACCTTTTTTCGCCAATTATGTATACCATCCTTCTTTCTTGCCTGAGCTGCCTATTGATTCTTCTGTACCTGCCGTACAAGACAGGTTGAACTTCCTTAACTCCAACTACCAATTACTGCAGGTCCCAGAACAGTTCAGAGTTGCCGTCCTAGGGCGATGTCATGATCATCCCCTAGCGGGTCACTTTGGGATTCACAAGACGGCTAATTTGATCTCCCGTACATTCTGGTGGCCAAACTTGATGAACGACTGCAAGAAATATGTAAGATCTTGTATTTCATGCCTTCGGAATAAGACAGACAGAGCCAGAACTTGGGGTCTACTTGAGCCCCTTCCTGTACCTGAGAAACCATGGAGCATGATCTCCATGGATTTTATAGTAGAACTTCCCCCATCTGAAGACTTCACTACCATTTTCGTTGTGGTTGATCGTTTGACCAAAATGGCCCACTTTGTACCTCTGCAAGGAACTCCTTCTGCCCCGGAGACTGCCTCAACTTTTATCAAGGAGATTGTAAGGTTGCATGGCATCCCTGACAGCATAGTTTCTGATCGAGGGGTGCAGTTCACTTCTAGATTTTGGAGGGCCTTATGTGAAACTTTGAACATTGAACTCCGCCTCTCCACAGCTTATCACCCACAAACTAATGGACAGACTGAAAGGGTCAATCAAACCCTTGAACAGTACCTACGATGCTTTTCTTCTTTTGCACAGGATGACTGGCTATCACTTCTCCCACTCGCGGAATTTTCATACAATAATTCCACCCATTCGGCAACCAAACAGTCACCTTTTTTCGCCAATTATGGATACCATCCTTCTTTCTTGCCTGAGCTGCCTATTGATTCTTCTGTACCTGCCGTACAAGACAGGTTGAACTTCCTTAACTCCAACTACCAATTACTGCAGGATACAATCTCCAAGACCCAGGCAGATAATAAAAAGTTCTTCGACAAGAACAGAAGAGGCAATTTGAATCTTGAACCTGGAGATAAGGTCTGGCTTTCCACAGCGAACTTGAAACTAAGTTGCCCCTCGAGGAAGCTTGGCCCAAGATTTTTGGGGCCTTTTCCAGTACCTCGCTGCCCGTCTGCTACCGAACCCGGCCACCCTTTTGATCCTGCACCAGCCTCCTGCTTGGCTTAACGCTGTCTCCAGTGCCTGTGCTAGCTGTCCATCCTACCTGCTTTCCTGAGTCCAGTTCCTTACCAGATGCTCTGCCTGCATCTCCACGTCTGCAACTCAGCTGACAAGTTCTGCACGCAACTACAGGCTCTCGTGTAACTCCTCACCCTTGGTCTGTCCCATCCTCAGTGGGGCTTGGGTTGGAGATACAAGGGAGGCCGACCTCGTCATTCCAGACTCCTACCAGGTACGTGACAGTACCAGTCAGCCAGAGATGGAGTCTGGAAGGGAGGCCTCTCCACCGAAGGACATTTACCAAACTATTTCTGCGCTCTCAAATATTGTGCAGAAGTTACAAGAACGGGTCACTTTGGGATTCACAAGACGGCTAATTTGATCTCCCGTACATTCTAGTGGCCAAACTTGATGAACGACTGCAAGAAATATGTAAGATCTTGTATTTCATGCCTTCGGAATAAGACAGACAGAGCCAGAACTTGGGGTCTACTTGAGCCCCTTCCTGTACCTGAGAAACCATGGAGCATGATCTCCATGGATTTTATAGTAGAACTTCCCCCATCTGAAGACTTTACTACCATTTTCGTTGTGGTTGATCGTTTGACCAAAATGGCCCACTTTGTACCTCTGCAAGGAACTCCTTCTGCCCCGGAGACTGCCTCAACTTTTATCAAGGAGATTGTAAGGTTGCATGGCATCCCTGACAGCATAGTTTCTGATCGAGGGGTGCAGTTCACTTCTAGATTTTGGAGGGCCTTATGTGAAACTTTGAACATTGAACTCCGCCTCTCCACAGCTTATCACCCACAAACTAATGGACAGACTGAAAGGGTCAATCAAACCCTTGAACAGTACCTACGATGCTTTTCTTCTATTGCACAGGATGACTGGCTATCACTTCTCCCACTCGCGGAATTTTCATACAATAATTCCACCCATTCGGTAACCAAACAGTCACCTTTTTTCGCCAATTATGGATACCATCCTTCTTTCTTGCCTGAGCTGCCTATTGATTCTTCTGTACCTGCCGTACAAGACAGGTTGAACTTCCTTAACTCCAACTACCAATTACTGCAGGTCCCAGAACAGTTCAGAGTTGCCGTCCTAGGGCGATGTCATGATCATCCCCTAGCGGGTCACTTTGGGATTCACAAGACGGCTAATTTGATCTCCCGTACATTCTGGTGGCCAAACTTGATGAACGACTGCAAGAAATATGTAAGATCTTGTATTTCATGCCTTCGGAATAAGACAGACAGAGCCAGAACTTGGGGTCTACTTGAGCCCCTTCCTGTACCTGAGAAACCATGGAGCATGATCTCCATGGATTTTATAGTAGAACTTCCCCCATCTGAAGACTTCACTACCATTTTCGTTGTGGTTGATCGTTTGACCAAAATGGCCCACTTTGTACCTCTGCAAGGAACTCCTTCTGCCCCGGAGACTGCCTCAACTTTTATCAAGGAGATTGTAAGGTTGAATGGCATCCCTGACAGCATAGTTTCTGATCGAGGGGTGCAGTTCACTTCTAGATGTTGGAGGGCCTTATGTGAAACTTTGAACATTGAACTCCGCCTCTCCACAGCTTATCACCCACAAACTAATGGACAGACTGAAAGGGTCAATCAAACACTTGAACAGTACCTACGATGCTTTTCTTCTTTTGCACAGGATGACTGGCTATCACTTCTCCCACTCGCGGAATTTTCATACAATAATTCCACCCATTCGGCAACCAAACAGTCACCTTTTTTCGCCAATTATGGATACCATCCTTCTTTCTTGCCTGAGCTGCCTATTGATTCTTCTGTACCTGCCGTACAAGACAGGTTGAACTTCCTTAACTCCAACTACCAATTACTGCAGGATACAATCTCCAAGACCCAGGCAGATAATAAAAAGTTCTTCGACAAGAAGAGAAGAGGCAATTTGAATCTTGAACCTTTTCCAGTACCTCGCTGCCCGTCTGCTACCGAACCCGGCCACCCTTGTGATCCTGCACCAGTTTCCTGCTTGGCTTAACGCTGTCTCCAGTGCCTGTGCTAGCTGTCCATCCTACCAGCTTTCCTGAGTCCAGTTCCTTACCAGATGCTCTGCCTGCATCTCCACGTCTGCAACTCAGCTGACAAGTTCTGTACGCAACTACAGGCACTCGTGTAACTCCTCACCCTAGGTCTGTCCCATCCTCAGTGGGGCTTGGGTTGGAGATACAAGGGAGGCCGACCTCGTCATTCCAGACTCCTACCAGGTACGTGACAGTACCAGTCAGCCAGAGATGGAGTCTGGAAGGGAGGCCTCTCCACCGAAGGACATTTACCAAACTATTTCTGCGCTCTCAAATATTGTGCAGAAGTTACAAGAGCGGGTCACTTTGGGATTCACAAGACGGCCAATTTGATCTCCCGTACATTCTGGTGGCCAAATTTGATGAACGACTGCAAGAAATATGTAAGATCTTGTATTTCATGCCTTCGGAATAAGACAGACAGAGCCAGAACTTGGGGTCTACTTGAGCCCCTTCCTGTACCTGAGAAACCATGGAGCATGATCTCCATGGATTTTATAGTAGAACTTCCCCCATCTGAAGACTTTACTACCATTTTTGTTGTGGTTGATCGTTTGACCAAAATGGCCCACTTTGTACCTCTGCAAGGAACTCCTTCTGCCCCGGAGACTGCCTCAACTTTTATCAAGGAGATTGTAAGGTTGCATGGCATCCCTGACAGCATAGTTTCTGATCGAGGGGTGCAGTTCACTTCTAGATTTTGGAGGGCCTTATGTGAAACATTGAACATTGAACTCCGCCTCTCCACAGCTTATCACCCACAAACTAATGGACAGACTGAAAGGGTCAATCAAACCCTTGAACAGTACCTACGATGCTTTTCTTCTTTTGCACAGGATGACTGGCTATCACTTCTCCCACTCGCGGAATTTTCATACAATAATTCCACCCATTCGGTAACCAAACAGTCACCTTTTTTCGCCAATTATGGATACCATCCTTCTTTCTTGCCTGAGCTGCCTATTGATTCTTCTGTACCTGCCGTACAAGACAGGTTGAACTTCCTTAACTCCAACTACCAATTACTGCAGGTCCCAGAACAGTTCAGAGTTGCCGTCCTAGGGCGATGTCATGATCATCCCCTAGCGGGTCACTTTGGGATTCACAAGACGGCTAATTTGATCTCCCGTACATTCTGGTGGCCAAACTTGATGAACGACTGCAAGAAATATGTAAGATCTTGTATTTCATGCCTTCGGAATAAGACAGACAGAGCCAGAACTTGGGGTCTACTTGAGCCCCTTCCTGTACCTGAGAAACCATGGAGCATGATCTCCATGGATTTTATAGTAGAACTTCCCCCATCTGAAGACTTCACTACCATTTTCGTTGTGGTTGATCGTTTGACCAAAATGGCCCACTTTGTACCTCTGCAAGGAACTCCTTCTGCCCCGGAGACTGCCTCAACTTTTATCAAGGAGATTGTAAGGTTGCATGGCATCCCTGACAGCATAGTTTCTGATCGAGGGGTGCAGTTCACTTCTAGATTTTGGGGGGCTTTATGTGAAACTTTGAACATTGAACTCCGCCTCTCCACAGCTTATCACCCACAAACTAATGGACAGACTGAAAGGGTCAATCAAACCCTTGAACAGTACCTACGATGCTTTTCTTCTTTTGCACAGGATGACTGGCTATCACTTCTCCCACTCGCTGAATTTTCATACAATAATTCCACCCATTCGGCAACCAAACAGTCACCTTTTTTCGCCAATTATGGATACCATCCTTCTTTCTTGCCTAAGCTGCCTATTGATTCTTCTGTACCTGCCGTAAAAGACAGGTTGAACTTCCTTAACTCCAACTACCAATTACTGCAGGATACAATCTCCAAGACCCAGGCAGATAATAAAAAGTTCTTCGACAAGAACAGAAGAGGCAATTTGAATCTTGAACCTGGAGATAAGGTCTGGCTTTCCACAGCGAACTTGAAACTAAGTTGCCCCTCGAGGAAGCTTGGCCCAAGATTTTTGGGGCCTTTTCCAGTACCTCGCTGCCCGTCTGCTACCGAACCCGGCCACCCTTTTGATCCTGCACCAGCCTCCTGCTTGGCTTAACGCTGTCTCCAGTGCCTGTGCTAGCTGTCCATCCTACCAGCTTTCCTGAGTCCAGTTCCTTACCAGATGCTCTGCCTGCATCTCCACGTCTGCAACTCAGCTGACAAGTTCTGCACGCAACTACAGGCTCTCGTGTAACTCCTCACCCTTGGTCTGTCCCATCCTCAGTGGGGCTTGGGTTGGAGATACAAGGGAGGCCGACCTCGTCATTCCAGACTCCTACCAGGTACGTGACAGTACCAGTCAGCCAGAGATGGAGTCTGGAAGGGAGGCCTCTCCACCGAAGGACATTTACCAAACTATTTCTGCGCTCTCAAATATTGTGCAGAAGTTACAAGAGCGGGTCACTTTGGGATTCACAAGACGGCTAATTTGATCTCCCGTACATTCTAGTGGCCAAACTTGATGAACGACTGCAAGAAATATGTAAGATCTTGTATTTCATGCCTTCGGAATAAGACAGACAGAGCCAGAACTTGGGGTCTACTTGAGCCCCTTCCTGTACCTGAGAAACCATGGAGCATGATCTCCATGGATTTTATAGTAGAACTTCCCCCATCTGAAGACTTCACTACCATTTTCGTTGTGGTTGATCGTTTGACCAAAATGGCCCACTTTGTACCTCTGCAAGGAACTCCTTCTGCCCCGGAGACTGCCTCAACTTTTATCAAGGAGATTGTAAGGTTGCATGGCATCCCTGACAGCATAGTTTCTGATCGAGGGGTGCAGTTCACTTCTAGATTTTGGAGGGCCTTATGTGAAACTTTGAACATTGAACTCCGCCTCTGCCTGCATCTCCACGTCTGCAACTCAGCTGACAAGTTCTGAACGCAACTACAGGCACTCGTGTAACTCCTCACCCTAGGTCTGTCCCATCCTCAGTGGGGCTTGGGTTGGAGATACAAGGGAGGCCGACCTCGTCATTCCAGAATCCTACCAGGTCACTGTCGAGAATCGGTACCCTCTTCCTCTGATTCCCGAACTATTCCAGAGGCTGCGAGGGGCACGAGTGTTCTCCAAACTGGACTTGAGGGGTGCCTATAATCTTGTCAGAATCAGGGAGGGAGACGAATGGAAGACGGCCTTCCGGACACGCTTTGGCCACTTTGAGTATTTAGTCATGCCATTCGGGCTCTGCAATGCTCCAGCCACATTCCAGCATCTGGTAAACAATGTTTTTCGGGAGTTTCTTGATTTATTCGTCATCGTGTATCTGGATGACATCCTTGTATTCTCTGAAACTTTAGAATCCCATCGGACTCATGTAAAAAAGGTATTAGCTCGATTGCGGGAACACCGACTTTACGCAAAGGCTGAAAAATGCGACTTTGAAAAGCAAGTTGTGCATTTCCTAGGGCTTGTCATCTTCGCCGAGGGAATCTCCATAGACCCTCAGAAAGTCGCTTCTGTCTTGGAATGGCCTGCTCCTACTGACAGAAAAGCTGTACAGAGGTTCGTGGGGTTTGCTAACCCTGGGAAGGATCAGTCACATGTCTCTCTTCCCATCAAGCTTCAGCTCCCCGAAAAGACGGTTTCAGTACTTGCAATCATAGACTCTGGGGCCTGCAGCTGTTTTGTGGACTCTGCATTTGCTTCTCTTCAGCAGCTGCCCTTGGGTACCAAGAGGCAAGGTTTCCATGTCCATCTGGCTGACGGCTCCGGTATTAAATCAGGCCCGGTTACTCAAGAGACCTTGCCTATTCTCTGCCAGACTTCTTCAGGCCATAGCGAACTCCTCCGTTTGGATGTCATAGCTTCTCCCATGTTTCCCGTTATCCTCGGCATTCCATGGTTGAAGGCACACAACCCTCACGTTGACTGGCTTACCGGAGATATATTTTTTTTCGTCCAACTACTGCCAGACGCACTGCCTCTTGGGAGGAACTGTCAACTCCACGCCCCTCCTGGGTATCCACCCTGACCATGAAGCCTCTAAACTGATCCCGGTTGCTTACCACAAATTTCTGGACGTCTTTAATAAAAAGGGTGCAGACACTCTTCCACCTCATAGAACTTACGATTGCCCCATTGAACTTCTAACGGGAGCCGAGATCCCGTTTGGTCGGATTTACCCTCTCTCTGAGCCTGAATTGGAAGCCCTGCGTACCTATATCGACGAGAGCCTTGAAAAGCAGTTCATTCGGCCTTCCACTTCACCAGCAGGAGCCGGTATTTTCTTCGTTGAGAAAAAAGACCACACCTTGAGGCCCTGTGTGGACTATCGTGACCTTAACAGGGTCACTGTCAAGAATCGGTACCCTCTTCCTCTGATTCCCGAACTATTCCAGAGGCTGCGAGGGGCACGAGTGTTCTCCAAACTGGACTTGAGGGGTGCCTATAATCTTGTCAGAATCAGGGAGGGAGACGAATGGAAGACGGCCTTCCGGACACGCTTTGGCCACTTTGAGTATTTAGTCATGCCATTCGGGCTCTGCAATGCTCCAGCCACATTCCAGCATCTGGTAAACGATGTTTTTCGGGACTTTCTTGATTTATTCGTCATCGTGTATCTGGATGACATCCTTGTATTCTCTGAAACTTTAGAATCCCATCGGACTCATGTAAAAAAGGTATTAGCTCGATTGCGGGAACACCGACTTTACGCAAAGGCTGAAAAATGCGACTTTGAAAAGCAAGTTGTGCATTTCCTAGGGCTTGTCATCTTCGCCGAGGGAATCTCCATAGACCCTCAGAAAGTCGCTTCTGTCTTGGAATGGCCTGCTCCTACTGACAGAAAAGCTGTACAGAGGTTCGTGGGGTTTGCTAACCCTGGGAAGGATCAGTCACATGTCTCTCTTCCCATCAAGCTTCAGCTCCCCGAAAAGACGGTTTCAGTACTTGCAATCATAGACTCTGGGGCCTGCAGCTGTTTTGTGGACTCTGCATTTGCTTCTCTTCAGCAGCTGCCCTTGGGTACCAAGAGGCAAGGGTTCCATGTCCATCTGGCTGACGGCTCCGGTATTAAATCAGGCCCGGTTACTCAAGAGACCTTGCCTATTCTCTGCCAGACTTCTTCAGGCCATAGCGAACTCCTCCGTTTGGATGTCATAGCTTCTCCCATGTTTCCCGTTATCCTCGGCATTCCATGGTTGAAGGCACACAACCCTCACGTTGACTGGCTTACCGGAGATATATATTTTTTTCGTCCAACTACTGCCAGACGCACTGCCTCTTGGGAGGAACTGTCAACTCCACGCCCCTCCTGGGTATCCACCCTGACCATGAAGCCTCTAAACTGATCCCGGTTGCTTACCACGAATTTCTGGACGTCTTTAATAAAAAGGGTGCAGACACTCTTCCACCTCATAGAACTTACGATTGCCCCATTGAACTTCTACCGGGAGCCGAGATCCCGTTTGGTCGGATTTACACTCTCTGTGAGCCTGAATTGGAAGCCCTGCGTACCTATATCGACGAGAGCCTTGAAAAGCAGTTCATTCGGCCTTCCACTTCACCAGCAGGAGCCGGTATTTTCTTCGTTGAGAAAAAAGACCACACCTTGAGGCCCTGTGTGGACTATCGTGACCTTAACAGGGTCACTGTCAAGAATCGGTACCCTCTTCCTCTGATTCCCGAACTATTCCAGAGGCTGCGAGGGGCACGAGTGTTCTCCAAACTGGACTTGAGGGGTGCCTATAATCTTGTCAGAATCAGGGAGGGAGACGAATGGAAGACGGCCTTCCGGACACGCTTTGGCCACTTTGAGTATTTAGTCATGCCATTCGGGCTCTGCAATGCTCCAGCCACATTCCAGCATCTGGTAAACGATGTTTTTCGGGACTTTCTTGATTTATTCGTCATCGTGTATCTGGATGACATCCTTGTATTCTCTGAAACTTTAGAATCCCATCGGACTCATGTAAAAAAGGTATTAGCTCGATTGCGGGAACACCGACTTTACGCAAAGGCTGAAAAATGCGACTTTGAAAAGCAAGTCGTGCATTTCCTAGGGCTTGTCATCTTCGCCGAGGAAATCTCCATGGACCCTCAGAAAGTCGCTTCTGTCTTGGAATGGCCTGCTCCTACTGACAGAAAAGCTGTACAGAGGTTCGTGGGGTTTGCTAACCCTGGGAAGGATCAGTCACATGTCTCTCTTCCCATCAAGCTTCAGCTCCCCGAAAAGATGGTTTCAGTACTTGCAATCATAGACTCTGGGGCCTGCAGCTGTTTTGTGGACTCTGCATTTGCTTCTCTTCAGCAGCTGCCCTTGGGTACCAAGAGGCAAGGGTTCCATGTCCATCTGGCTTACGGCTCCGGTATTAAATCAGGCCCGGTTACTCAAGAGACCTTGCCTATTCTCTGCCAGACTTCTTCAGGCCATAGCGAACTCCTCCGTTTGGATGTCATAGCTTCTCCCATGTTTCCCGTTATCCTCGGCATTCCATGGTTGAAGGCACACAACCCTCACGTTGACTGGCTTACCGGAGATATATATTTTTTTCGTCCAACTACTGCCAGACGCACTGCCTCTTGGGAGGAACTGTCAACTCCACGCCCCTCCTGGGTATCCACCCTGACCATGAAGCCTCTAAACTGATCCCAGTTGCTTATCACTAATTTCTGGACGTCTTTAATAAAAAGGGTGCAGACGCTCTTCCACCTCATAGAACTTACGATTGCCCCATTGAACTTCTACCGGGAGCCGAGATCCCGTTTGGTCGGATTTACCCTCTCTCTGAGCCTGAATTGGAAGCCCTGCGTACCTATATCGACGAGAGCCTTGAAAAGCAGTTCATTCGGCCTTCCACTTCACCAGCAGGAGCCGGTATTTTCTTCGTTGAGAAAAAAGACCACACCTTGAGGCCCTGTGTGGACTATCGTGACCTTAACAGGGTCACTGTCAAGAATCGGAACCCTCTTCCTCTGATTCCCGAACTATTCCAGAGGCTGCGAGGGGCACGAGTGTTCTCCAAACTGGACTTGAGGGGTGCCTATAATCTTGTCAGAATCAGGGAGGGAGACGAATGGAAGACGGCCTTCCGGACACGCTTTGGCCACTTTGAGTATTTAGTCATGCCATTCGGGCTCTGCAATGCTCCAGCCACATTCCAGCATCTGGTAAACGATGTTTTTCGGGACTTTCTTGATTTATTCGTCATCGTGTATCTGGATGACATCCTTGTATTCTCTGAAACTTTAGAATCCCATCGGACTCATGTAAAAAAGGTATTAGCTCGATTGCGGGAACACCGACTTCACGCAAAGGCTGAAAAATGCGACTTTGAAAAGCAAGTTGTGCATTTCCTAGGGCTTGTCATCTCCGCCGAGGGAATCTCCATGGACCCTCAGAAAGTCGCTTCTGTCTTGGAATGGCCTGCTCCTACTGACAGAAAAGCTGTACAGAGGTTCGTGGGGTTTGCTAACCCTGGGAAGGATCAGTCACATGTCTCTCTTCCCATCAAGCTTCAGCTCCCCGAAAAGACGGTTTCAGTACTTGCAATCATAGACTCTGGGGCCAGCAGCTGTTTTGTGGACTCTGCATTTGCTTCTCTTCAGCAGCTGCCCTTGGGTACCAAGAGGCAAGGGTTCCATGTCCATCTGGCTGACGGCTCCGGTATTAAATCAGGCCCGGTTACTCAGGGGACCTTGCCTATTCTCTGCCAGACTTCTTCAGGCCATAGCGAACTCCTCCGTTTGGATGTCATAGCTTCTCCCATGTTTCCCGTTATCCTCGGCATTCCATGGTTGAAGGCACACAAACCTCACGTTGACTGGCTTACCGGAGATATCTCTTTTTCGTCCAACTACTGCCAGACGCACTGCCTCTTGGGAGGAACTGTCAACTCCACGCCCCTCCTGGGTATCCACCCTGACCATGAAGCCTCTAAACTGATCCCGGTTGCTTATCACGAATTTCGGGACGTCTTTAATAAAAAGGGTGCAGACACTCTTCCACCTCATAAACCTTACGATTGCCCCATTGAACTTCTACCGGGAGCCGAGATCCCGTTTGGTCGGATTTACCCTCTCTCTGAGCCTGAATTGGAAGCCCTGCGTACCTATATCGACGAGAGCCTTGAAAAGCAGTTCATTCGGCCTTCCACTTCACCAGCAGGAGCCGGTATTTTCTTCGTTGAGAAAAAAGACCACACCTTGAGGCCCTGTGTGGACTATCGTGACCTTAACAGGGTCACTGTCAAGAATCGGTACCCTCTTCCTCTGATTCCCGAACTATTCCAGAGGCTGCGAGGGGCACGAGTGTTCTCCAAACTGGACTTGAGGGGTGCCTATAATCTTGTCAGAATCAGGGAGGGAGACGAATGGAAGACGGCCTTCCGGACACGTTTTGGCCACTTTGAGTATTTAGTCATGCCATTCGGGCTCTGCAATGCTCCAGCCACATTCCAGCATCTGGTAAACGATTTTTTTCGGGACTTTCTTGATTTATTTTGTCATCGTGTATCTGGATGACATCCTTGTATTCTCTGAAACTTTAGAATCCCATCGGACTCATGTAAAAAAGGTATTAGCTCGATTGCGGGAACACTGACTTTACGCAAAGGCTGAAAAATGCGACTTTGAAAAGCATGTTGTGCATTTCCTAGGGCTTGTCATCTCCGCCGAGGGAATCTCCATGGACCCTTAGAAAGTCGCTTCTGTCTTGGAATGGTCTGCTCCTACTGACAGAAAAGCTGTACAGAGGTTCGTGGGGTTTGCTAACTTTTATAGAACATTTATTAAGGACTTTTCTGGCATAATCACTCCCATTACTCAGCTAACGAAACAGCATGTTCCCTTTCGATGGACCCCAGAGGCTCAGACAGCGTTTGAACAGTTGAAAGCCTTATTCACCTCAGCTCCCATCTTGAAACATCCCGATCCCTCCTTAGCTTATGTTTTGGAGGTAGACGCCTCGGAAAATGCAGTTGAGGCTATTATTTCCCAACGCCAAGGGCCCAAATCATTGCTCCACCCTGTGGCCTTCTTCTCTAAAAAAATTAAATCCTTCCGAAAGGAATTATGATGTTGGTGACCGAGAGCTACTGGCTATCAAGGCCGCTCTTGAAGAATGGCGTTACCTTTTGGAGGGAGCTTCTCACCCAATTCTTATCTTCACAGATCACAAGAATCTTGAGTATTTGAAGACAGCTAAACGCCTAAGACCTCGGCAGGCAAGATGGGCACTTTTTTTCTCTCATTTCATGTTTCATATAACCTACCGTCCTGGCTCAAAGAACGGGAAACCAGATGCCTTCTCCCGCATGTTCAGTGATCCAGTTGTATCCTCGGAACCTGATACTATTCTACCAGCCAATAATTTTTTACTTCTTCAGGCGGATCTGATGTCACAAATAAGAAAATATGTGGAAGACCAACCGCCTTCCAAGGACCTGGCTCTTCAACTAAGGGATGGCCTGTACTAAGAGGCCTATTTGTCTAAGAGGCAAATCTTTATCCCAGAACAGTTCAGAATTGCCGTCCTAGGGCGATGTCATGATCATCCCCTAGCGGGTCACTTTGGGATTCACAAGACGGCTAATTCGATCTCCCGTACATTCTGGTGGCCAAATTTGATGAACGACTGCAAGAAATATGTAAGATCTTGTATTTCATGCCTTCGGAATAAGACAGACAGAGCCAGAACTTGTGGTCTACTTGAGCCCCTTCCTGTACCTGAGAAACCATGGAGCATGATCTCCATGGATTTTATAGTAGAACTTCCCCCATCTGAAGACTTCACTACCATTTTCGTTGTGGTTGATCGTTTGACCAAAATGGCCCACTTTGTACCTCTGCAAGAAACTCCTTCTGCCCCGGAGACTGCCTCAACTTTTATCAAGGAGATTGTAAGGTTGCATGGCATCCCTGACAGCATAGTTTCTGATCGAGGGATGCAGTTCACTTCTAGATTTTGGAGGGCCTTATGTGAAACTTTGAACATTGAACTCCGCCTCTCCACAGCTTATCACCCACAAACTAATGGACAGACTGAAAGGGTCAATCAAACCCTTGAACAGTACCTACGATGCTTTTCTTCTTTTGCACAGGATGACTGGCTATCACTTCTCCCACTCGTGGAATTTTCATACAATAATTCCACCCATTCGGTAACCAAACAGTCACCTTTTTTCGCCAATTATGGATACCATCCTTCTTTCTTGCCTGAGCTGCCTATTGGTTCTTCTGTACCTGCCGTACAAGACAGGTTGAACTTCCTTAACTCCAACTACCAATTACTGCAGGTCCCAGAACAGTTCAGAGTTGCCGTCCTAGGGCGATGTCATGATCATCCCCTAGAGGGTCACTTTGGGATTCACAAGACGGCTAATTTGATCTCCCGTACATTCTGGTGGCCAAACTTGATGAACGACTGCAAGAAATATGTAAGATCTTGTATTTCATGCCTTCGGAATAAGACAGACAGAGCCAGAACTTGGGGTCTACTTGAGCCCCTTCCTGTACCTGAGAAACCATGGAGCATGATCTCCATGGATTTTATAGTAGAACTTCCCCCATCTGAAGACTTCACTACCATTTTCGTTGTGGTTGATCGTTTGACCAAAATGGCCCACTTTGTACCTCTGCAAGGAACTCCTTCTGCCCCGAGACTGCCTCAACTTTTATCAAGGAGATTGTAAGGTTGCATGGCATCCCTGACAGCATAATTTCTGATCGAGGGGTGCAGTTCACTTCTAGATTTTGGAGGGCCTTATGTGAAACTTTGAACATTGAACTCCGCCTCTCCACAGCTTATCACCCACAAACTAATGGACAGACTGAAAGGGTCAATCAAACCCTTGAACAGTACCTACGATGCTTTTCTTCTTTTGCACAGGATGACTGGCTATCACTTCTCCCACTCGCGGAATTTTCATACAATAATTCCACCCATTCGGCAACCAAACAGTCACCTTTTTTCGCCAATTATGGATACCATCCTTCTTTCTTGCCTGAGCTGCCTATTGATTCTTCTGTACCGGCCATACAAGACAGGTTGAACTTCCTTAACTCCAACTACCAATTACTGCAGGATACAATCTCCAAGACCCAGGCAGATAATAAAAAGTTCTTCGACAAGAACAGAAGAGGCAATTTGAATCTTGAACCTGGAGATAAGGTCTGGCTTTCCACAGCGAACTTGAAACTAAGTTGCCCCTCGAGGAAGCTTGGCCCAAGATTTTTGGGGCCTTTTCCAGTACCTCGCTGCCCGTCTGCTACCGAACCCGGCCACCCTTTTGATCCTGCACCAGCCTCCTGCTTGGCTTAACGCTGTCTCCAGTGCCTGTGCTAGCTGTCCATCCTACCAGCTTTCCTGAGTCCAGTTCCTTACCAGATGCTCTGCCTGCATCTCCACGTCTGCAACTCAGCTGACAAGTTCTGCACTCAACTACAGGCTCTCGTGTAACTCCTCACCCTTGGTCTGTCCCATCCTCAGTGGGGCTTGGGTTGGAGATACAAGGGAGGCCGACCTCGTCATTCCAGACTCCTACCAGGTACGTGACAGTACCAGTCAGCCAGAGATGGAGTCTGGAAGGGAGGCCTCTCCACCGAAGGACATTTACCAAACTATTTCTGCGCTCTCAAATATTGTGCAGAAGTTACAAGAGCGGGTCACTTTGGGATTCACAAGACGGCTAATTTGATCTCCCGTACATTCTAGTGGCCAAACTTGATGAACGACTGCAAGAAATATGTAAGATCTTGTATTTTATGCCTTCGGAATAAGACAGACAGAGCCAGAACTTGGGGTCTACTTGAGCCCCTTCCTGTACCTGAGAAACCACGGAGCATGATCTCCATGGATTTTATAGTAGAACTTCCCCCATCTGAAGACTTTACTACCATTTTCGTTGTGGTTGATCGTTTGACCAAAATGGCCCACTTTGTACCTCTGCAAGGAACTCCTTCTGCCCCGGAGACTGCCTCAACTTTTATCAAGGAGATTGTAAGGTTGCATGGCATCCCTGACAGCATAGTTTCTGATCGAGGGGTGCAGTTCACTTCTAGATTTTGGAGGGCCTTATGTGAAACTTTGAACATTGAACTCCGCCTCTCCACAGCTTATCACCCACAAACTAATGGACAGACTGAAAGGGTCAATCAAACCCTTGAACAGTACCTACGATGCTTTTCTTCTATTGCACAGGATGACTGGCTATCACTTCTCCCACTCGCGGAATTTTCATACAATAATTCCACCCATTCGGTAACCAAACAGTCACCTTTTTTCGCCAATTATGGATACCATCCTTCTTTCTTGCCTGAGCTGCCTATTGATTCTTCTGTACCTGCCGTACAAGATAGGTTGAACTTCCTTAACTCCAACTACCAATTACTGCAGGTCCCAGAACAGTTCAGAGTTGCCGTCCTAGGGCGATGTCATGATCATCCCCTAGCGGGTCACTTTGGGATTCACAAGACGGCTAATTTGATCTCCCGTACATTCTGGTGGCCAAACTTGATGAACGACTGCAAGAAATATGTAAGATCTTGTATTTCATGCCTTCGGAATAAGACAGACAGAGCCAGAACTTGGGGTCTACTTGAGCCCCTTCCTGTACCTGAGAAACCATGGAGCATGATCTCCATGGATTTTATAGTAGAACTTCCCCCATCTGAAGACTTCACTACCATTTTCGTTGTGGTTGATCGTTTGACCAAAATGGCCCACTTTGTACCTCTGCAAGGAACTCCTTCTGCCCCGGAGACTGCCTCAACTTTTATCAAGGAGATTGTAAGGTTGCATGGCATCCCTGACAGCATAGTTTCTGATCGAGGGGTGCAGTTCACTTCTAGATGTTGGAGGGCCTTATGTGAAACTTTGAACATTGAACTCCGCCTCTCCACAGCTTATCGACCACAAACTAATGGACAGACTGAAAGGGTCAATCAAACCCTTGAACAGTACCTACGATGCTTTTCTTCTTTTGCACAGGATGACTGGCTATCACTTCTCCCACTCGCGGAATTTTCATACAATAATTCCACCCATTCGGCAACCAAACAGTCACCTTTTTTCGCCAAATATGGATACCATCCTTCTTTCTTGCCTGAGCTGCCTATTGATTCTTCTGTACCTGCCGTACAAGACAGGTTGAACTTCCTTAACTCCAACTACCAATTACTGCAGGTCCCAGAACAGTTCAGAGTTGCCGTCCTAGGGCGATGTCATGATCATCCCCTAGCGGGTCACTTTGGGATTCACAAGACGGCTAATTTGATCTCCCGTACATTCTGGTGGCCAAACTTGATGAACGACTGCAAGAAATATGTAAGATCTTGTATTTCATGCCTTCGGAATAAGACAGACAGAGCCAGAACTTGGGGTCTACTTCAGCCCCTTCCTGTACCTGAGAAACCATGGAGCATGATCTCCATGGATTTTATAGTAGAACTTCCCCCATCTGAAGACTTCACTACCATTTTCGTTGTGGTTGATCGTTTGACCAAAATGGCCCACTTTGTACCTCTGCAAGGAACTCCTTCTGCCCCGGAGACTGCCTCAACTTTTATCAAGGAGATTGTAAGGTTGCATGGCATCCCTGACAGCATAGTTTCTGATCGAGGGGTGCAGTTCACTTCTAGATTTTGGAGGGCCTTATGTGAAACTTTGAACATTGAACTCCGCCTCTCCACAGCTTATCACCCACAAACTAATGGACAGACTGAAAGGGTCAATCAAACCCTTGAACAGTACCTACGATGCTTTTCTTCTTTTGCACAGGATGACTGGCTATCACTTCTCCCACTCGCGGAATTTTCATACAATAATTCCACCCATTCGGCAACCAAACAGTCACCTTTTTTCGCCAATTATGGATACCATCCTTCTTTCTTGCCTGAGCTGCCTATTGATTCTTCTGTACCTGCCGTACAAGACAGGTTGAACTTCCTTAACTCCAACTACCAATTACTGCAGGATACAATCTCCAAGACCCAGGCAGATAATAAAAAGTTCTTCGACAAGAAGAGAAGAGGCAATTTGAATCTTGAACCTTTTCCAGTACCTCGCTGCCCGTCTGCTACCGAACCCGGCCACCCTTGTGATCCTGCACCAGCCTCCTGCTTGGCTTAACGCTGTCTCCAGTGCCTGTGCTAGCTGTCCATCCTACCAGCTTTCCTGAGTCCAGTTCCTTACCAGATGCTCTGCCTGCATCTCCACGTCTGCAACTCTGCTGACAAGTTCTGAACGCAACTACAGGCACTCGTGTAACTCCTCACCCTAGGTCTGTCCCATCCTCAGTGGGGCTTGGGTTGGAGATACAAGGGAGGCCGACCTCGTCATTCCAGAATCCTACCAGGTCACTGTCGAGAATCGGTACCCTCTTCCTCTGATTCCCGAACTATTCCAGAGGCTGCGAGGGGCACGAGTGTTCTCCAAACTGGACTTGAGGGGTGCCTATAATCTTGTCAGAATCAGGGAGGGAGACGAATGGAAGACGGCCTTCAGGACACGCTTTGGCCACTTTGAGTATTTAGTCATGCCATTCGGGCTCTGCAATGCTCCAGCCACATTCCAGCATCTGGTAAACGATGTTTTTCGGGACTTTCTTGATTTATTCGTCATCGTGTATCTGGATGACATCCTTGTATTCTCTGAAACTTTAGAATCCCATCGGACTCATGTAAAAAAGGTATTAGCTCGATTGCGGGAACACCGACTTTACGCAAAGGCTGAAAAATGCGACTTTGAAAAGCAAGTTGTGCATTTCCTAGGGCTTGTCATCTTCGCCGAGGGAATCTCCATAGACCCTCAGAAAGTCGCTTCTGTCTTGGAATGGCCTGCTCCTACTGACAGAAAAGCTGTACAGAGGTTCGTGGGGTTTGCTAACCCTGGGAAGGATCAGTCACATGTCTCTCTTCCCATCAAGCTTCAGCTCCCCGAAAAGACGGTTTCAGTACTTGCAATCATAGACTCTGGGGCCTGCAGCTGTTTTGTGGACTCTGCATTTGCTTCTCTTCAGCAGCTGCCCTTGGGTACCAAGAGGCAAGGGTTCCATGTCCATCTGGCTGACGGCTCCGGTATTAAATCAGGCCCGGTTACTCAAGAGACCTTGCCTATTCTCTGCCAGACTTCTTCAGGCCATAGCGAACTCCTCCGTTTGGATGTCATAGCTTCTCCCATGTTTCCCGTTATCCTCGGCATTCCATGGTTGAAGGCACACAACCCTCAAGTTGACTGGCTTACCGGAGATATATATTTTTTTCGTCCAACTACTGCCAGACGCACTGCCTCTTGGGAGGAACTGTCAACTCCACGCCCCTCCTGGGTATCCACCCTGACCATGAAGCCTCTAAACTGATCCCGGTTGCTTACCACGAATTTCTGGACGTCTTTAATAAAAAGGGTGCAGACACTCTTCCACCTCATAGAACTTACGATTGCCCCATTGAACTTCTACCGGGAGCCGAGATCCCGTTTGGTCGGATTTACCCTCTCTCTGAGCCTGAATTGGAAGCCCTGCGTACCTATATCGACGAGAGCCTTGAAAAGCAGTTCATTCGGCCTTCCACTTCACCAGCAGGAGCCGGTATTTTCTTCGTTGAGAAAAAAGACCACACCTTGAGGCCCTGTGTGGACTATCGTGACCTTAACAGGGTCACTGTCAAGAATCGGTACCCTCTTCCTCTGATTCCCGAACTATTCCAGAGGCTGCGAGGGGCACGAGTGTTCTCCAAACTGGACTTGAGGGGTGCCTATAATCTTGTCAGAATCAGGGAGGGAGACGAATGGAAGGGATTTTTTTTTCGTCCAACTACTGCCAGACGCACTGCCTCTTGGGAGGAACTGTCAACTCCACGCCCCTCCTGGGTATCCACCCTGACCATGAAGCCTCTAAACTGATCCCGGTTGCTTATCACGAATTTCTGGACGTCTTTAATAAAAAAGGGTGCAGACACTCTTCCACCTCATAGAACTTACGATTGCCCCATTGAACTTCTACCGGGAGCCGAGATCCCGTTTGGTCGGATTTACCCTCTCTCTGAGCCTGAATTGGAAGCCCTGCGTACCTATATCGACGAGAGCCTTGAAAAGCAGTTCATTCGGCCTTCCACTTCACCAGCAGGAGCCGGTATTTTCTTCGTTGAGAAAAAAGACCACACCTTGAGGCCCTGTGTGGACTATCGTGACCTTAACAGGGTCACTGTCAAGAATCGGAACCCTCTTCCTCTGATTCCCGAACTATTCCAGAGGCTGCGAGGGACACGAGTGTTCTCCAAACTGGACTTGAGGGGTGCCTATAATCTTGTCAGAATCAGGGAGGGAGACGAATGGAAGACGGCCTTCCGGACACGCTTTGGCCACTTTGAGTATTTAGTCATGCCATTCGGACTCTGCAATGCTCCAGCCACATTCCAGCATCTGGTAAACGATGTTTTTCGGGACTTTCATGATTTATTCGTCATCGTGTATCTGGATGACATCAATGTATTCTCTGAAACTATAGAATCCCATCGGACTCATGTAAAAAAGGTATTAGCTCGATTGCGGGAACACCGACTTTACGCAAAGGCTGAAAAATGCGACTTTGAAAAGCAAGTTGTGCATTTCTTAGGGCTTGTCATCTCCGCCGAGGGAATCTCCATGGACCCTCAGAAAGTCGCTTCTGTCTTGGAATGGCCTGCTCCTACTGACAGAAAAGCTGTACAGAGGTTCGTGGGGTTTGCTAACCCTGGGAAGGATCAGTCACATGTCTCTCTTCCCATCAAGCTTCAGCTCCCCGAAAAGACGGTTTCAGTACTTGCAATCATAGACTCTGGGGCCTGCAGCTGTTTTGTGGACTCTGCATTTGCTTCTCTTCAGCAGCTGCCCTTGGGTACCACGAGGCAAGGGTTCCATGTCCATCTGGCTGACGGCTCCGGTATTAAATCAGGCCTGGTTACTCAAGAGACCTTGCCTATTCTCTGCCAGACTTCTTCAGGCCATAGCGAACTCCTCCGTTTGGATGTCATAGCTTCTCCCATGTTTCCCGTTATCCTCGGCATTCCATGGTTGAAGGCACACAACCCTCACGTTGACTGGCTTACCGGAGATATATTTTTTTTCGTCCAACTACTGCCAGACGCACTGCCTCTTGGGAGGAACTGTCAACTCCACGCCCCTCCTGGGTATCCACCCTGACCATGAAGCCTCTAAACTGATCCCGGTTGCTTATCACGAATTTCTGGACGTCTTTAATAAAAAGGGTGCAGACACTCTTCCACCTCATAGAACTTACGATTGCCCCATTGAACTTCTACCGGGAGCCGAGATCCCGTTTGATCGGATTTACCCTCTCTCTGAGCCTGAATTGGAAGCCCTGCGTACCTATATCGACGAGAGCCTTGAAAAGCAGTTCATTCGGCCTTCCACTTCACCAGCAGGAGCCGGTATTTTCTTCGTTGAGAAAAAAGACCACACCTTGAGGCCCTGTGTGGACTATCGTGACCTTAACAGGGTCACTGTCAAGAATCGGTACCCTCTTCCTCTGATTCCCGAACTATTCCAGAGGCTGCGAGGGGCAAGAGTGTTCTCCAAACTGGACTTGAGGGGTGCCTATAATCTTGTCAGAATCAGGGAGGGAGACGAATGGAAGACGGCCTTCCGGACACGCTTTGGCCACTTTGAGTATTTAGTCATGCCATTTGGGCTCTGCAATGCTCCAGCCACATTCCAGCATCTGGTAAACGATGTTTTTCGGGACTTTCTTGATTTATTCGTCATCGTGTATCTGGATGACATCCTTGTATTCTCTGAAACTTTAGAATCCCATCGGACTCATGTAAAAAAGGTATTTGCTCGATTGCGGGAACACCGACTTTACGCAAAGGCTGAAAAATGCGACTTTGAAAAGCAAGTTGTGCATTTCCTAGGGCTTGTCATCTTCGCCGAGGGAATCTCCATGGACCCTCAGAAAGTCGCTTCTGTCTTGGAATGGCCTGCCCCTACTGACAGAAAAGCTGTACAGAGGTTCGTGGGGTTTGCTAACCCTGGGAAGGATCAGTCATATGTCTCTCTTCCCATCAAGCTTCAGCTCCCCGAAAAGACGGTTTCAGTACTTGCAATCATAGACTCTGGGGCCTGCAGCTGTTTTGTGGACTCTGCATTTGCTTCTCTTCAGCAGCTGCCCTTGGGTACCAAGAGGCAAGGGTTCCATGTCCATCTGGCTGACGGCTCCGGTATTAAATCAGGCCCGGTTACTCAAGAGACCTTGCCTATTCTCTGCCAGACTTCTTCAGGCCATAGCGAACTCCTCCGTTTGGATGTCATAGCTTCTCCCATGTTTCCCGTCATCCTCGGCATTCCATGGTTGAAGGCACACAACCCTCACGTTGACTGGCTTACCGGAGATATATTTTTTTTTCGTCCAACTACTGCCAGACGCACTGCCTCTTGGGAGGAACTGTCAACTCCACGCCCCTCCTGGGTATCCACCCTGACCATGAAGCCTCTAAACTGATCCCGGTTGCTTATCACGAATTTCTGGACGTCTTTAATAAAAAGGGTGCAGACACTCTTCCACCTCATAAACCTTACGATTGCCCCATTGAACTTCTACCGGGAGCCGAGATCCCGTTTGGTCGGATTTACCCTCTCTCTGAGCCTGAATTGGAAGCCCTGCGTACCTATATCGACGAGAGCCTTGAAAAGCAGTTCATTCGGCCTTCCACTTCACCAGCAGGAGCCGGTATTTTCTTCGTTGAGAAAAAAGACCACACCTTGAGGCCCTGTGTGGACTATCGTGACCTTAACAGGGTCACTGTCAAGAATCGGTACCCTCTTCCTCTGATTCCCGAACTATTACAGAGGCTGCGAGGGGCACGAGTGTTCTCCAAACTGGACTTGAGGGGTGCCTATAATCTTGTCAGAATCAGGGAGGGAGACGAATGGAAGACGGCCTTCCGGACACGTTTCGGCCACTTTGAGTATTTAGTCATGCCATTCGGGCTCTGCAATGCTCCAGCCACATTCCAGCATCTGGTAAACGATTTTTTCGGGACTTTCTTGATTTATTCGTCATCGTGTATCTGGATGACATCCTTGTATTCTCTGAAACTTTAGAATCCCATCGGACTCATGTAAAAAAGGTATTAGCTCGATTGCGGGAACACTGACTTCACGCAAAGGCTGAAAAATGCGACTTTGAAAAGCAAGTTGTGCATTTCCTAGGGCTTGTCATCTCCGCCGAGGGAATCTCCATGGACCCTTAGAAAGTCGCTTCTGTCTTGGAATGGTCTGCTCCTACTGACAGAAAAGCTGTACAGAGGTTCGTGGGGTTTGCTAACTTTTATAGAACATTTATTAAGGACTTTTCTGGCATCATCACTCCCATTACTCAGCTAACGAAACAGCATGTTCCCTTTCGATGGACCCCAGAGGCTCAGACAGCGTTTGAACAGTTGAAAGCCTTATTCACCTCAGCTCCCATCTTGAAACATCCCGATCCCTCCTTAGCTTATGTTTTGGAGGTAGACGCCTCGGAAAATTCAGTTGGGGCTATTATTTCCCAACGCCAAGGTCCCAAATCATTGCTCCACCCTGTGGCCTTCTTCTATAAAAAATTTAATCCTTCCGAAAGGAATTATGATGTTGGTGACCGAGAGCTACTGGCTATCAAGGCCGCTCTTGAAGAATGGCGTTACCTTTTGGAGGGAGCTTCTCACCCAATTCTTATCTTCACAGATCACAAGAATCTTGAGTATTTGAAGACAGCTAAACGCCTAAGACCTCGGCAGGCAAAATGGGCACTTTTTTCTCCCGTTTCATGTTTCATATAACCTACCGTCATGGCAGAGAAAAATAAAGTTCACAAGAATTCCGGAAGGTACGAAACTTCTTGCGTTCTCCAGAAAACCGTTCAGGGATAGGCACTTTGGGTTCCGGAGGGGGAGTGGCATCACGGAACAGACCAGACTCTGTTTGAGTAGAAAAATTCCATGGCGGTGAAAGGAGCACAGGCCGATACGACGGTCACCTCATGCGGAAGTCGCTCTTCCATGCGACCAAGATTCTCTTGTAACTTCTGCACAATATTTGAGAGCGCAGAAATAGTTTGGTAAATGTCCTTCGGTGGAGAGGCCTCCCTTCCAGACTCCATCTCTGGCTGACTGGTACTGTCACGTACCTGGTAGGAGTCTGGAATGACGAGGTCGGCCTCCCTTGTATCTCCAACCCAAGCCCCACTGAGGATGGGACAGACCTAGGGTGAGGAGTTACACGAGTGCCTGTAGTTGCGTGCAGAACTTGTCAGCTGAGTTGCAGACGTGGAGATGCAGGCAGAGCATCTGGTAAGGAACTGGACTCAGGAAAGCTGGTAGGATGGACAGCTAGCACAGGCACTGGAGACAGCGTTAAGCCAAGCAGGAGGCTGGTGCAGGATCACAAGGGTGGCCGGGTTCGGTAGCAGACGGGCAGCGAGGTACAAGGCACAGGCAGGAGGGAGGTCAGATGGGAAGCCGAGATCAGGAACCAGTAATCAAGTATTCAAGTCCGGAAGCAAGGTCAAAGGGAAGCCAAGGTTCAGCAACAGGGATCAAGCCAGGTTTAAACAGAGTTCAGGTATCAGGGTACTTGCTGAAGACCAGTCAGCACTTGTCAGAAGTCAGAGCATCCTTTAAGTAGGCAGGCTGGTGCCAAAGGGAATTAGGAGCGTGCTTCTGCGCACGCACGTTGCCCGTGCGCACGCGCATGCGCGAATTGCGCACACGCATGCGCAATGGTACTCCGGAAAGGCCGCTGCGTACTGGGGATGCGCGCGCGCGCGCCAGCATTCCGAGACTGTTGACGAATGCGCGCATGCGCAGACGGATTCCCGGCAGCTTCCTTACATTGCCCCCCCCCTTAGGGGCAGCCTCTGGATGCCCCTCAGGACCTCTTTTTCCGGGTGGCGTAGAAAGAAAGCTCGTACCAGTCTTGGAGCATGCACATCAGAAGCTGGTTCCCAGGAACTTTCTTCCGGCCCGTAGCCTTTCCATTTAATGAGAAACTGTGTTTGGTTACCTCTCTTCCTACAGTCCAATACGGCCTCCACCTCAAATTGGAGGGGTTTCAGAAATCTGATTTGGGAAAGGATTTGGCACTGTAGGCTTCAACAAAGAAACATGGAATACTCAGTGGATTCTCAGGTTCTTGGGTAACACTAATTCGAATGCTACTGCATTAATCTTTCTCTTGACTGGAAAAGGCCCCAAAAATCTTGGGCCAAGCTTCCTCGAGGGGCAACTTAGTTTCAAGTTCGCTGTGGAAAGCCAGACCTTATCTCCAGGTTCAAGATTCAAATTGCCTCTTCTCTTCTTGTCGAAGAACTTTTTATTATCTGCCTGGGTCTTGGAGATTGTATCCTGCAGTAATTGGTAGTTGGAGTTAAGGAAGTTCAACCTGTCTTGTACGGCAGGTACAGAAGAATCAATAGGCATCTCAGGCAAGAAAGAAGGATGGTATCCATAATTGGCGAAAAAAGGTGACTGTTTGGTTGCCGAATGGGTGGAATTATTGTATGAAAATTCCGCGAGTGGGAGAAGTGATAGCCAGTCATCCTGTGCAAAAGAAGAAAAGCATCGTAGGTACTGTTCAAGGGTTTGATTGACCCTTTCAGTCTGTCCATTAGTTTGTGGGTGATAAGCTGTGGAGAGGCGGAGTTCAATATTCAAAGTTTCACATAAGGCCCTCCAAAATCTAGAAGTGAACTGCACCCCTCGATCAGAAACTATGCTGTCAGGGATGCCATGCAACCTTACAATCTCCTTGATAAAAGTTGAGGCAGTCTCCGGGGCAGAAGGAGTTCCTTGCAGAGGTACAAAGTGGGCCATTTTGGTCAAACGATCAACCACAACGAAAATGGTAGTGAAGTCTTCAGATGGGGGAAGTTCTACTATAAAATCCATGTTGATCATGCTCCATGGTTTCTCAGGTACAGGAAGGGGCTCAAGTAGACCCCAAGTTCTGGCTCTGTCTGTCTTATTCCGAAGGCATGAAATACAAAATCTTACATATTTCTTGCAGTCGTTCATCAAGTTTGGCCACCAGAATGTACGGGAGATCGAATTAGCCGTCTTGTGAATCCCAAAGTGACCCGCTAGGGGATGATCATGACATCGCCCTAGGACGGCAACTCTGAACTGTTCTGGGATAAAGATTTGCCTCTTAGGGAAGTACAGGCCATCCCTTAGTTGAAGAGCCAGGTCCTTGGAAGGCGGTTGGTCTTCCACATATTTTCTTATTTGTGACATCAGATCCGCCTGAAGAAGTAAAAAATTATTGGCTGGTAGAATAGTATCAGGTTCCGAGGATACAACTGGATCACTGAACATGCGGGACAATATTGAACTCCGCCTCTCCACAGCTTATCACCCACAAACTAATGGACAGACTGAAAGGGTCAATCAAACCCTTGAACAGTACCTACGATGCTTTTCTTCTTTTGCACAGGATGACTGGCTATCATCTGGTTTCCCGTTCTTTGAGCCAGGACGGTAGGTTATATGAAACATGAAACGAGAGAAAAAAAGTGCCCATCTTGCCTGCCGAGGTCTTAGGCGTTTAGCTGTCTTCAAATACTCAAGATTCTTGTGATCTGTGAAGATAAGAATTGGGTGAGAAGCTCCCTCCAAAAGGTAACGCCATTCTTCAAGAGCGGCCTTGATAGCCAGTAGCTCTCGGTCACCAACATCATAATTCCTTTCGGAAGGATTTAATTTTTTAGAGAAGAAGGCCACAGGGTGGAGCAATGATTTGGGCCCTTGGCGTTGGGAAATAATAGCCCCAACTGCATTTTCCGAGGCGTCTACCTCCAAAACATAAGCTAAGGAGGGATCGGGATGTTTCAAGATGGCAGCTGAGGTGAATAAGGCTTTCAACTGTTCAAACGCTGTCTGAGCCTCTGGGGTCCATCGAAAGGGAACATGCTGTTTCGTTAGCTGAGTAATGGGAGTGATGATGCCAGAAAAGTCCTTAATAAATTTTCTATAAAAGTTAGCAAACCCCACGAACCTCTGTACAGCTTTTCTGTCAGTAGGAGCAGGCCATTCCAAGACAGAAGCAACTTTCTGAGGGTCCATGGAGATTCCCTCGGCGGAGATGACAAGCCCTAGGAAATGCACAACTTGCTTTTCAAAGTCGCATTTTTCAGCCTTTGCGTAAAGTCGGTGTTACCGCAATCGAGCTAATACCTTTTTTACATGAGTCCGATGGGATTCTAACGTTTCAGAGAATACAAGGATGTCATCCAGATACACGATGACGAATAAATCAAGAAAGTCCCGAAAAACATTGTTTACCAGATGCTGGAATGTGGCTGGAGCATTGCAGAGCCCGAATGGCATGACTTAAATACTCAAAGTGGCCAAAGCGTGTCCGGAAAGCCGTCTTCCATTCGTCTCCCTCCCTGATTCTGACAAGATTATAGGCACCCCTCAAGTCCAGTTTGGAGAACATACGTGCCCCTCGCAGCCTCTGGAATAGTTCGGGAATCAGAGGAAGAGGGTACCGATTCTTGACAGTGACCCTGTTAAGGTCACGATAGTCCACACAGGGCCTCAAGGTGTGGTCTTTTTTCTCAACGAAGAAAATACCGGCTCCTGCTGGTGAAGTGGAAGGCCGAATGAACTGCTTTTCAAGGCTCTCGTCGATATAGGTACGCAGGGCTTCCAATTCAGGCTCAGAGAGAGGGTAAATCCGACCAAACGGGATCTCGGCTCCCGGTAGAAGTTCAATGGGGCAATCGTAAGGTTTATGAGGTGGAAGAGTGTCTGCACCCTTTTTATGAAAGACGTCCAGAAATTCGTGATAAGCAACCGGGATCAGTTTAGAGGCTTCATGGTCAGGGTGGATACCCAGGAGGTGCGTGGAGTTGACAGTTCCTCCCAAGAGGCAGTGCGTCTGGCAGTAGTTGGACGAAAAAGAGATATCTCCGGTAAGCCAGTCAACGTGAGGGTTGTGTGCCTTCAACCATGGAATGCCGAGGATAACGGGAAACATGGGAGAAGCTATGACATCCAAACGGAGGAGTTCGCTATGGCCTGAAGAAGTCTGGCAGAGAATAGGCAAGGTCCCCTGAGTAACCGGGCCTGATTTAATACCGGAGCCGTCAGCCAGATGGACATGGAACCCTTGCCTCTTGGTACCCAAGGGAAGCTGCTGAAGAGAAGCAAATGCAGAGTCCACAAAACAGCTGCAGGCCCCAGAGTCTATGATTGCAAGTACTGAAACCGTCTTTTCGGGGAGCTGAAGCTTGATGGGAAGAGAGACATGTGACTGATCCTTCCCAGGGTTAGCAAACCCCACGAACCTCTGTACAGCTTTTCTGTCAGTAGGAGCAGGCCATTCCAAGACAGAAGCGACTTTCTGAGGGTCCATGGAGATTCCCTCGGCGAAGATGAAAAGCCCTAGGAAATGCACAACTTGCTTTTCAAAGTCGCATTTTTCAGCCTTTGCGTAAAGTCGGTGTTCCCGCAATCGAGCTAATACCTTTTTTACATGAGTCCGATTGAACATTGAACTCCGCCTCTCCACAGCTTATCACCCACAAACTAATGGACAGACTGAAAGGGTCAATCAAACCCTTGAACAGTACCTACGATGCTTTTCTTCTTTTGCACAGGATGACTGGCTATCACTTCTCCCACTCGCGGAATTTTCATACAATAATTCCACCCATTCGGCAACCAAACAGTCACCTTTTTTCGCCAATAATGGATACCATCCTTCTTTCTTGCCTGAGCTGCCTATTGATTCTTCTGTACCTGCCGTACAAGACAGGTTGAACTTCCTTAACTCCAACTACCAATTACTGCAGGATACAATCTCCAAGACCCAGGCAGATAATAAAAAGTTCTTCGACAAGAAGAGAAGAGGCAATTTGAATCTTGAACCTTTTCCAGTACCTCGCTGCCCGTCTGCTACCGAACCCGGCCACCCTTGGGATCCTGCACAGCCTCCTGCTTGGCTTAACGCTTTCTCCAGTGCCTGTGCTAGCTGTCCATCCTACCAGCTTTCCTGAGTCCAGTTCCTTACCAGATGCTCTGCCTGCATCTCCACGTCTGCAACTCAGCTGACAAGTTCTGCACGCAACTACAGGCACTCGTGTAACTCCTCACCCTAGGTCTGTCCCATTCTCAGTGGGGCTTGGGTTGGAGATACAAGGGAGGCCGACCTCGTCATTCCAGACTCCTACCAGGTACGTGACAGTACCAGTCAGCCAGAGATGGAGTCTGGAAGGGAGGCCTCTCCACCGAAGGACATTTAGAAAACTATTTCTGCGCTCTCAAATATTGTGCAGAAGTTACAAGAGCGGGTCACTTTGGGATTCACAAGACGGCTAATTTGATCTCCCGTACATTCTGGTGGCCAAACTTGATGAACGACTGCAAGAAATATGTAAGATCTTGTATTTCATGCCTTCGGAATAAGACAGACAGAGCCAGAACTTGGGGTCTACTTGAGCCCCTTCCTGTACCTGAGAAACCATGGAGCATGATCTCCATGGATTTTATAGTAGAACTTCCCCCATCTGAAGACTTTACCACCATTTTTGTTGTGGTTGATCGTTTGACCAAAATGGCCCACTTTGTACCTCTGCAAGGAACTCCTTCTGCCCCGGAGACTGCCTCAACTTTTATCAAGGAGATTGTAAGGTTGCATGGCATCCCTGACAGCATAGTTTCTGATCGAGGGGTGCAGTTCACTTCTAGATTTTGGAGGGCCTTATGTGAAACATTGAACATTGAACTCCGCCTCTCCACAGCTTATCACCCACAAACTAATGGACAGACTGAAAGGGTCAATCAAACCCTTGAACAGTACCTACGATGCTTTTCTTCTTTTGCACAGGATGACTGGCTATCACTTCTCCCACTCGCGGAATTTTCATACAATAATTCCACCCATTCGGTAACAAAACAGTCACCTTTTTTCGCCAATTATGGATACCATCCTTCTTTCTTGCCTGAGCTGCCTATTGATTCTTCTGTACCTGCCGTACAAGACAGGTTGAACTTCCTTAACTCCAACTACCAATTACTGCAGGTCCCAGAACAGTTCAGAGTTGCCGTCCTAGGGCGATGTCATGATCATCCCCTAGCGGGTCACTTTGGGATTCACAAGACGGCTAATTTGATCTCCCGTACATTCTGGTGGCCAAACTTGATGAACGACTGCAAGAAATATGTAAGATCTTGTATTTCATGCCTTCGGAATAAGACAGACAGAGCCAGAACTTGGGGTCTACTTGAGCCCCTTCCTGTACCTGAGAAACCATGGAGCATGATCTCCATGGATTTTATAGTAGAACTTCCCCCATCTGAAGACTTCACTACCATTTTCGTTGTGGTTGATCGTTTGACCAAAATGGCCCACTTTGTACCTCTGCAAGGAACTCCTTCTGCCCCGGAGACTGCCTCAACTTTTATCAAGGAGATTGTAAGGTTGCATGGCATCCCTGACAGCATAGTTTCTGATCGAGGGGTGCAGTTCACTTCTAGATTTTGGAGGGCCTTTTGTGAAACTTTGAACATTGAACTCCGCCTCTCCACAGCTTATCACCCACAAACTAATGGACAGACTGAAAGGGTCAATCAAACCCTTGAACAGTACCTACGATGCTTTTCTTCTTTTGCACAGGATGACTGGCTATCACTTCTCCCACTCGCGGAATTTTCATACAATAATTCCACCCATTCGGCAACCAAACAGTCACCTTTTTTCGCCAATTATGGATACCATCCTTCTTTCTTGCCTGAGCTGCCTATTGATTCTTCTGTACCTGCCGTACAAGACAGGTTGAACTTCCTTAACTCCAACTACCAATTACTGCAGGATACAATCTCCAAGACCCAGGCAGATAATAAAAAGTTCTTCGACAAGAAGAGAAGAGGCAATTTGAATCTTGAACCTTTTCCAGTACCTCGCTGCCCGTCTGCTACCGAACCCGGCCACCCTTGTGATCCTGCACCAGCCTCCTGCTTGGCTTAACGCTGTCTCCAGTGCCTGTGCTAGCTGTCCATCCTACCAGCTTTCCTGAGTCCAGTTCCTTACCAGATGCTCTGCCTGCATCTCCACGTCTGCAACTCAGCTGACAAGTTCTGAACGCAACTACAGGCACTCGTGTAACTCCTCACCCTAGGTCTGTCCCATCCTCAGTGGGGCTTGGGTTGGAGATACAAGGGAGGCCGACCTCGTCATTCCAGAATCCTACCAGGTCACTGTCGAGAATCGGTACCCTCTTCCTCTGATTCCCGAACTATTCCAGAGGCTGCGAGGGGCACGAGGGTTCTCCAAACTGGACTTGAGGGGTGCCTATAATCTTGTCAGAATCAGGGAGGGAGACGAATGGAAGACGGCCTTCCGGACACGCTTTGGCCACTTTGAGTATTTAGTCATGCCATTCGGGCTCTGCAATGCTCCAGCCACATTCCAGCATCTGGTAAACGATGTTTTTAGGGACTTTCTTGATTTATTCGTCATCGTGTATCTGGATGACATCCTTGTATTCTCTGAAACTTTAGAATCCCATCGGACTCATGTAAAAAAGGTATTAGCTCGATTGCGGGAACACCGACTTTACGCAAAGGCTGAAAAATGCGACTTTGAAAAGCAAGTTGTGCATTTCCTAGGGCTTGTCATCTTCGCCGAGGGAATCTCCATAGACCCTCAGAAAGTCGCTTCTGTCTTGGAATGGCCTGCTCCTACTGACAGAAAAGCTGTACAGAGGTTCGTGGGGTTTGCTAACCCTGGGAAGGATCAGTCACATGTCTCTCTTCCCATCAAGCTTCAGCTCCCGGAAAAGACGGTTTCAGTACTTGCAATCATAGACTCTGGGGCCTGCAGCTGTTTTGTGGACTCTGCATTTGCTTCTCTTCAGCAGCTGCCCTTGGGTACCAAGAGGCAAGGGTTCCATGTCCATCTGGCTGACGGCTCCGGTATTAAATCAGGCCCGGTTACTCAAGAGACCTTGCCTATTCTCTGCCAGACTTCTTCAGGCCATAGCGAACTCCTCCGTTTGGATGTCATAGCTTCTCCCATGTTTCCCGTTATCCTCGGCATTCCATGGTTGAAGGCACACAACCCTCACGTTGACTGGCTTACCGGAGATATTTTTTTTTTTCGTCCAACTACTGCCAGACGCACTGCCTCTTGGGAGGAACTGTCAACTCCACGCCCCTCCTGGGTATCCACCCTGACCATGAAGCCTCTAAACTGATCCCGGTTGCTTACCACGAATTTCTGGACGTCTTTAATAAAAAGGGTGCAGACACTCTTCCACCTCATAGAACTTACGATTGCCCCATTGAACTTCTACCGGGAGCCGAGATCCCGTTTGGTCGGATTTACCCTCTCTCTGAGCCTGAATTGGAAGCCCTGCGTACCTATATCGACGAGAGCCTTGAAAAGCAGTTCATTCGGCCTTCCACTTCACCAGCAGGAGCCGGTATTTTCTTCGTTGAGAAAAAAGACCACACCTTGAGGCCCTGTGTGGACTATCGTGACCTTAACAGGGTCACTGTCAAGAATCGGTACCCTCTTCCTCTGATTCCCGAACTATTCCAGAGGCTGCGAGGGACACGAGTGTTCTCCAAACTGGACTTGAGGGGTGCCTATAATCTTGTCAGAATCAGGGAGGGAGACGAATGGAAGACGGCCTTCCGGACACGCTTTGGCCACTTTGAGTATTTAGTCATGCCATTCGGGCTCTGCAATGCTCCAGCCACATTCCAGCATCTGGTAAACGACGTTTTTCGGGACTTTCTTGATTTATTCGTCATCGTGTATCTGGATGACATCCTTGTATTCTCTGAAACTTTAGAATCCCATCGGACTCATGTAAAAAAGGTATTAGCTCGATTGCGGGAACACCGACTTTAAGCAAAGGCTGAGAAATGCGACTTTGAAAAGCAAGTTGTGCATTTCCTAGGGCTTGTCATCTCCGCCGAGGGAATCTCCATGGACCCTCAGAAAGTCGCTTCTGTCTTGGAATGGCCTGCTCCTACTGACAGAAAAGCTGTACAGAGGTTCGTGGGGTTTGCTAACCCTGGGAAGGATCAGTCACATGTCTCTCTTCCCATCAAGCTTCAGCTCCCCGAAAAGACGGTTTCAGTACTTGCAATCATAGACTCTGGGGCCTGCAGCTGTTTTGTGGACTCTGCATTTGCTTCTCTTCAGCAGCTGCCCTTGGGTACCAAGAGGCAAGGGTTCCATGTCCATCTGGCTGACGGCTCCGGTATTAAATCAGGCCCGGTTACTCAAGAGACCTTGCCTATTCTCTGCCAGACTTCTTCAGGCCATAGCGAACTCCTCCGTTTGGATGTCATAGCTTCTCCCATGTTTCCCGTTATCCTCGGCATTCCATGGTTGAAGGCACACAACCCTCACGTTGACTGGCTTAACGGAGATATATATTTTTTTCGTCCAACTACTGCCAGACGCACTGCCTCTTGGGAGGAACTGTCAACTCCACGCCCCTCCTGGGTATCCACCCTGACCATGAAGCCTCTAAACTGATCCCGGTTGCTTATCACTAATTTCTGGACGTCTTTAATAAAAAGGGTGCAGACACTCTTCCACCTCATAGAACTTACGATTGCCCCATTGAACTTCTACCGGGAGCCGAGATCCCGTTTGGTCGGATTTACCCTCTCTCTGAGCCTGAATTGGAAGCCCTGCGTACCTATATCGACGAGAGCCTTGAAAAGCAGTTCATTCGGCCTTCCACTTCACCAGCAGGAGCCGGTATTTTCTTCGTTGAGAAAAAAGACCACACCTTGAGGCCCTGTGTGGACTATCGTGACCTTAACAGGGTCACTGTCAAGAATCGGAACCCTCTTCCTCTGATTCCCGAACTATTCCAGAGGCTGCGAGGGGCACGAGTGTTCTCCAAACTGGACTTGAGGGGTGCCTATAATCTTGTCAGAATCAGGGAGGGAGACGAATGGAAGACGGCCTTCCGGACACGCTTTGGCCACTTTGAGTATTTAGTCATGCCATTCGGGCTCTGCAATGCTCCAGCCACATTCCAGCATCTGGTAAATGATGTTTTTCGGGACTTTCTTGATTTATTCGTCATCGTGTATCTGGATGACATCCTTGTATTCTCTGAAACTTTAGAATCCCATCGGACTCATGTAAAAAAGGTATTAGCTCGATTGCGGGAACACAGACTTTACGTAAAGGCTGAAAAATGCGACTTTGAAAAGCAAGTTGTGCATTTCCTAGGGCTTGTCGTCTCCGCCCAGGGAATCTCCATGGACCCTCAGAAAGTCGCTTCTGTCTTGGAATGGCCTGCTCCTACTGACAGAAAAGCTGTACAGAAGTTCGTGGGGTTTGCTAACTTTTATAGAAAATTTATTAAGGACTTTTCTGGCATCATCACTCCCATTACTCAGCTAACGAAACAGCATGTTCCCTTTCGATGGACCCCAGAGGCTCAGACAGCGTTTGAACAGTTGAAAGCCTTATTCACCTCAGCTCCCATCTTGAAACATCCCGATCCCTCCTTAGCTTATGTTTTGGAGGTAGACGCCTCGGAAAATCCAGTTGGGGCTATTATTTCCCAACGCCAAGGGCCCAAATCATTGCTCCACCCTGTGGCCTTCTTCTCTAAAAAATTAAATCCTTCCGAAAGGAATTATGATGTTGGTGACCGAGAGCTACTGGCTATCAAGGCCGCTCTTGAAGAATGGCGTTACCTTTTGGAGGGAGCTTCTCACCCAATTCTTATCTTCACAGATCACAAGAATCTTGAGTATTTGAAGACAGCTAAACGCCTAAGACCTCGGCAGGCAAGATGGGCACTTTTTTTCTCTCGTTTCATGTTTCATATAACCTACCGTCCTGGCTCAAAGAACGGGAAACCAGATGCCTTGTCCCGCATGTTCAGTGATCCAGTTGTATCCTCAGAACCTGATACTATTCTACCAGCCAATAATTTTTTACTTCTTCAGGCGGATCTGATGTCACAAATAAGAAAATATGTGGAAGACCAACCGCCTTCCAAGGACCTGGCTCTTCAACTAAGGGATGGCCTGTACTTCCCTAAGAGGCAAATCTTTATCCCAGAACAGTTCAGAGTTGCCGTCCTAGGGCGATGTCATGATCATCCCCTAGCGGGTCACTTTGGGATTCACAAGACGGCTAATTCGATCTCCCGTACATTCTGGTGGCCAAACTTGATGAACGACTGCAAGAAATATGTAAGATTTTGTATTTCATGCCTTCGGAATAAGACAGACAGAGCCAGAACTTGGGGTCTACTTGAGCCCCTTCCTGTACCTGAGAAACCATGGAGCATGATCTCCATGGATTTTATAGTAGAACTTCCCCCATCTGAAGACTTCACTACCATTTTCGTTGTGGTTGATCGTTTGACCAAAATGGCCCACTTTGTACCTCTGCAAGGAACTCCTTCTGCCCCGGAGACTGCCTCAACTTTTATCAAGGAGATTGTAAGGTTGCATGGCATCCCTGACAGCATAGTTTCTGATCGAGGGGTGCAGTTCACTTCTAGATTTTGGAGGGCCTTATGTGAAACTTTGAATATTGAACTCCGCCTCTCCACAGCTTATCACCCACAAACTAATGGACAGACTGAAAGGGTCAATCAAACCCTTGAACAGTACCTACGATGCTTTTCTTCTTTTGCACAGGATGACTGGCTATCACTTCTCCCACTCGCGGAATTTTCATACAATAATTCCACCCATTCGGCAACCAAACAGTCACCTTTTTTCGCCAATTATGGATACCATCCTTCTTTCTTGCCTGAGATGCCTATTGATTCTTCTGTACCTGCCGTACAAGACAGGTTGAACTTCCTTAACTCCAACTACCAATTACTGCAGGATACAATCTCCAAGACCCAGGCAGATAATAAAAAGTTCTTCGACAAGAAGAGAAGAGGCAATTTGAATCTTGAACCTTTTCCAGTACCTCGCTGCCCGTCTGCTACCGAACCCGGCCACCCTTGTGATCCTGCACCAGCCTCCTGCTTGGCTTAACGCTGTCTCCAGTGCCTGTGCTAGCTGTCCATCCTACCAGCTTTCCTGAGTCCAGTTCCTTACCAGATGCTCTGCCTGCATCTCCACGTCTGCAACTCAGCTGACAAGTTCTGAACGCAACTACAGGCACTCGTGTAACTCCTCACCCTAGGTCTGTCCCATTCTCAGTGGGGCTTGGGTTGGAGATACAAGGGAGGCCGACCTCGTCATTCCAGAATCCTACCAGGTCACTGTCGAGAATCGGTACCCTCTTCCTCTGATTCCCGAACTATTCCAGAGGCTGCGAGGGGCACGAGTGTTCTCCAAACTGGACTTGAGGGGTGCCTATAATCTTGTCAGAATCAGGGAGGGAGACGAATGGAAGACGGCCTTCCGGACACGCTTTGGCCACTTTGAGTATTTAGTCATGCCATTCGGGCTCTGCAATGCTCCAGCCACATTCCAGCATCTGGTAAACGACGTTTTTCGGGACTTTCTTGATTTATTCGTCATCGTGTATCTGGATGACATCCTTGTATTCTCTGAAACTTTAGAATCCCATCGGACTCATGTAAAAAAGGTATTAGCTCGATTGCGGGAACACCGACTTTAAGCAAAGGCTGAGAAATGCGACTTTGAAAAGCAAGTTGTGCATTTCCTAGGGCTTGTCATCTCCGCCGAGGGAATCTCCATGGACCCTCAGAAAGTCGCTTCTGTCTTGGAATGGCCTGCTCCTACTGACAGAAAAGCTGTACAGAGGTTCGTGGGGTTTGCTAACCCTGGGAAGGATCAGTCACATGTCTCTCTTCCCATCAAGCTTCAGCTCCCCGAAAAGACGGTTTCAGTACTTGCAATCATAGACTCTGGGGCCTGCAGCTGTTTTGTGGACTCTGCATTTGCTTCTCTTCAGCAGCTGCCCTTGGGTACCAAGAGGCAAGGGTTCCATGTCCATCTGGCTGACGGCTCCGGTATTAAATCAGGCCCGGTTACTCAAGAGACCTTGCCTATTCTCTGCCAGACTTCTTCAGGCCATAGCGAACTCCTCCATTTGGCTGTCATAGCTTCTCCCATGTTTCCCGTTATCCTCGGCATTCCATGGTTGAAGGCACACAACCCTCACGTTGACTGGCTTAACGGAGATATATATTTTTTTCGTCCAACTACTGCCAGACGCACTGCCTCTTGGGAGGAACTGTCAACTCCACGCCCCTCCTGGGTATCCACCCTGACCATGAAGCCTCTAAACTGATCCCGGTTGCTTATCACTAATTTCTGGACGTCTTTAATAAAAAGGGTGCAGACACTCTTCCACCTCATAGAACTTACGATTGCCCCATTGAACTTCTACCGGGAGCCGAGATCCCGTTTGGTCGGATTTACCCTCTCTCTGAGCCTGAATTGGAAGCCCTGCGTACCTATATCGACGAGAGCCTTGAAAAGCAGTTCATTCGGCCTTCCACTTCACCAGCAGGAGCCGGTATTTTCTTCGTTGAGAAAAAAGACCACACCTTGAGGCCCTGTGTGGACTATCGTGACCTTAACAGGGTCACTGTCAAGAATCGGAACCCTCTTCCTCTGATTCCCGAACTATTCCAGAGGCTGCGAGGGGCACGAGTGTTCTCCAAACTGGACTTGAGGGGTGCCTATAATCTTGTCAGAATCAGGGAGGGAGACGAATGGAAGACGGCCTTCCGGACACGCTTTGGCCACTTTGAGTATTTAGTCATGCCATTCGGGCTCTGCAATGCTCCAGCCACATTCCAGCATCTGGTAAATGATGTTTTTCGGGACTTTCTTGATTTATTCGTCATCGTGTATCTGGATGACATCCTTGTATTCTCTGAAACTTTAGAATCCAATCGGACTCATGTAAAAAAGGTATTAGCTCGATTGCGGGAACACAGACTTTACGTAAAGGCTGAAAAATGCGACTTTGAAAAGCAAGTTGTGCATTTCCTAGGGCTTGTCGTCTCCGCCCAGGGAATCTCCATGGACCCTCAGAAAGTCGCTTCTGTCTTGGAATGGCCTGCTCCTACTGACAGAAAAGCTGTACAGAAGTTCGTGGGGTTTGCTAACTTTTATAGAAAATTTATTAAGGACTTTTCTGGCATCATCACTCCCATTACTCAGCTAACGAAACAGCATGTTCCCTTTCGATGGACCCCAGAGGCTCAGACAGCGTTTGAACAGTTGAAAGCCTTATTCACCTCAGCTCCCATCTTGAAACATCCCGATCCCTCCTTAGCTTATGTTTTGGAGGTAGACGCCTCGGAAAATCCAGTTGGGGCTATTATTTCCCAACGCCAAGGGCCCAAATCATTGCTCCACCCTGTGGCCTTCTTCTCTAAAAAATTAAATCCTTCCGAAAGGAATTATGATGTTGGTGACCGAGAGCTACTGGCTATCAAGGCCGCTCTTGAAGAATGGCGTTACCTTTTGGAGGGAGCTTCTCACCCAATTCTTATCTTCACAGATCACAAGAATCTTGAGTATTTGAAGACAGCTAAACGCCTAAGACCTCGGCAGGCAAGATGGGCACTTTTTTTCTCTCGTTTCATGTTTCATATAACCTACCGTCCTGGCTCAAAGAACGGGAAACCAGATGCCTTGTCCCGCATGTTCAGTGATCCAGATGTATCCTCAGAACCTGATACTATTCTACCAGCCAATAATTTTTTACTTCTTCAGGCGGATCTGATGTCACAAATAAGAAAATATGTGGAAGACCAACCGCCTTCCAAGGACCTGGCTCTTCAACTAAGGGATGGCCTGTACTTCCCTAAGAGGCAAATCTTTATCCCAGAACAGTTCAGAGTTGCCGTCCTAGGGCGATGTCATGATCATCCCCTAGCGGGTCACTTTGGGATTCACAAGACGGCTAATTCGATCTCCCGTACATTCTGGTGGCCAAACTTGATGAACGACTGCAAGAAATATGTAAGATTTTGTATTTCATGCCTTCGGAATAAGACAGACAGAGCCAGAACTTGGGGTCTACTTGAGCCCCTTCCTGTACCTGAGAAACCATGGAGCATGATCTCCATGGATTTTATAGTAGAACTTCCCCCATCTGAAGACTTCACTACCATTTTCGTTGTGGTTGATCGTTTGACCAAAATGGCCCACTTTGTACCTCTGCAAGGAACTCCTTCTGCCCCGGAGACTGCCTCAACTTTTATCAAGGAGATTGTAAGGTTGCATGGCATCCCTGACAGCATAGTTTCTGATCGAGGGGTGCAGTTCACTTCTAGATTTTGGAGGGCCTTATGTGAAACTTTGAATATTGAACTCTGCCTCTCCACAGCTTATCACCCACAAACTAATGGACAGACTGAAAGGGTCAATCAAACCCTTGAACAGTACCTACGATGCTTTTCTTCTTTTGCACAGGATGACTGGCTATCACTTCTCCCACTCGCGGAATTTTCATACAATAATTCCACCCATTCGGCAACCAAACAGTCACCTTTTTTCGCCAATTATGGATACCATCCTTCTTTCTTGCCTGAGATGCCTATTGATTCTTCTGTACCTGCCGTACAAGACAGGTTGAACTTCCTTAACTCCAACTACCAATTACTGCAGGATACAATCTCCAAGACCCAGGCAGATAATAAAAAGTTCTTCGACAAGAAGAGAAGAGGCAATTTGAATCTTGAACCTTTTCCAGTACCTCGCTGCCCGTCTGCTACCGAACCCGGCCACCCTTGTGATCCTGCACCAGCCTCCTGCTTGGCTTAACGCTGTCTCCAGTGCCTGTGCTAGCTGTCCATCCTACCAGCTTTCCTGAGTCCAGTTCCTTACCAGATGCTCTGCCTGCATCTCCACGTCTGCAACTCAGCTGACAAGTTCTGAACGCAACTACAGGCACTCGTGTAACTCCTCACCCTAGGTCTGTCCCATCCTCAGTGGGGCTTGGGTTGGAGATACAAGGGAGGCCGACCTCGTCATTCCAGAATCCTACCAGGTCACTGTCGAGAATCGGTACCCTCTTCCTCTGATTCCCGAACTATTCCAGAGGCTGCGAGGGGCACGAGTGTTCTCCAAACTGGACTTGAGGGGTGCCTATAATCTTGTCAGAATCAGGGAGGGAGACGAATGGAAGACGGCCTTCCGGACACGCTTTGGCCACTTTGAGTATTTAGTCATGCCATTCGGGCTCTGCAATGCTCCAGCCACATTCCAGCATCTGGTAAACGATGTTTTTAGGGACTTTCTTGATTTATTCGTCATCGTGTATCTGGATGACATCCTTGTATTCTCTGAAACTTTAGAATCCCATCGGACTCATGTAAAAAAGGTATTAGCTCGATTGCGGGAACACCGACTTTACGCAAAGGCTGAAAAATGCGACTTTGAAAAGCAAGTTGTGCATTTCCTAGGGCTTGTCATCTTCGCCGAGGGAATCTCCATAGACCCTCAGAAAGTCGCTTCTGTCTTGGAATGGCCTGCTCCTACTGACAGAAAAGCTGTACAGAGGTTCGTGGGGTTTGCTAACCCTGGGAAGGATCAGTCACATGTCTCTCTTCCCATCAAGCTTCAGCTCCCGGAAAAGACGGTTTCAGTACTTGCAATCATAGACTCTGGGGCCTGCAGCTGTTTTGTGGACTCTGCATTTGCTTCTCTTCAGCAGCTGCCCTTGGGTACCAAGAGGCAAGGGTTCCATGTCCATCTGGCTGACGGCTCCGGTATTAAATCAGGCCCGGTTACTCAAGAGACCTTGCCTATTCTCTGCCAGACTTCTTCAGGCCATAGCGAACTCCTCCGTTTGGATGTCATAGCTTCTCCCATGTTTCCCGTTATCCTCGGCATTCCATGGTTGAAGGCACACAACCCTCACGTTGACTGGCTTACCGGAGATATTTTTTTTTTTCGTCCAACTACTGCCAGACGCACTGCCTCTTGGGAGGAACTGTCAACTCCACGCCCCTCCTGGGTATCCACCCTGACCATGAAGCCTCTAAACTGATCCCGGTTGCTTACCACGAATTTCTGGACGTCTTTAATAAAAAGGGTGCAGACACTCTTCCACCTCATAGAACTTACGATTGCCCCATTGAACTTCTACCGGGAGCCGAGATCCCGTTTGGTCGGATTTACCCTCTCTCTGAGCCTGAATTGGAAGCCCTGCGTACCTATATCGACGAGAGCCTTGAAAAGCAGTTCATTCGGCCTTCCACTTCACCAGCAGGAGCCGGTATTTTCTTCGTTGAGAAAAAAGACCACACCTTGAGGCCCTGTGTGGACTATCGTGACCTTAACAGGGTCACTGTCAAGAATCGGTACCCTCTTCCTCTGATTCCCGAACTATTCCAGAGGCTGCGAGGGGCACGAGTGTTCTCCAAACTGGACTTGAGGGGTGCCTATAATCTTGTCAGAATCAGGGAGGGAGACGAATGGAAGACGGCCTTCCGGACACGCTTTGGCCACTTTGAGTATTTAGTCATGCCATTCGGGCTCTGCAATGCTCCAGCCACATTCCAGCATCTGGTAAACGATGTTTTTCGGGACTTTCTTGATTTATTCGTCATCGTGTATCTGGATGACATCCTTGTATTCTCTGAAACTTTAGAATCCCATCGGACTCATGTAAAAAAGGTATTAGCTCGATTGCGGGAACACCGACTTTAAGCAAAGGCTGAGAAATGCGACTTTGAAAAGCAAGTTGTGCATTTCCTAGGGCTTGTCATCTCCGCCGAGGGAATCTCCATGGACCCTCAGAAAGTCGCTTCTGTCTTGGAATGGCCTGCTCCTACTGACAGAAAAGCTGTACAGAGGTTCGTGGGGTTTGCTAACCCTGGGAAGGATCAGTCACATGTCTCTCTTCCCATCAAGCTTCAGCTCCCCGAAAAGACGGTTTCAGTACTTGCAATCATAGACTCTGGGGCCTGCAGCTGTTTTGTGGACTCTGCATTTGCTTCTCTTCAGCAGCTGCCCTTGGGTACCAAGAGGCAAGGGTTCCATGTCCATCTGGCTGACGGCTCCGGTATTAAATCAGGCCCGGTTACTCAAGAGACCTTGCCTATTCTCTGCCAGACTTCTTCAGGCCATAGCGAACTCCTCCGTTTGGATGTCATAGCTTCTCCCATGTTTCCCGTTATCCTCGGCATTCCATGGTTGAAGGCACACAACCCTCACGTTGACTGGCTTAACGGAGATATATATTTTTTTCGTCCAACTACTGCCAGACGCACTGCCTCTTGGGAGGAACTGTCAACTCCACGCCCCTCCTGGGTATCCACCCTGACCATGAAGCCTCTAAACTGATCCCGGTTGCTTATCACTAATTTCTGGATGTCTTTAATAAAAAGGGTGCAGACACTCTTCCACCTCATAGAACTTACGATTGCCCCATTGAACTTCTACCGGGAGCCGAGATCCCGTTTGGTCGGATTTACCCTCTCTCTGAGCCTGAATTGGAAGCCCTGCGTACCTATATCGACGAGAGCCTTGAAAAGCAGTTCATTCGGCCTTCCACTTCACCAGCAGGAGCCGGTATTTTCTTCGTTGAGAAAAAAGACCACACCTTGAGGCCCTGTGTGGACTATCGTGACCTTAACAGGGTCACTGTCAAGAATCGGAACCCTCTTCCTCTGATTCCCGAACTATTCCAGAGGCTGCGAGGGGCACGAGTGTTCTCCAAACTGGACTTGAGGGGTGCCTATAATCTTGTCAGAATCAGGGAGGGAGACGAATGGAAGACGGCCTTCCGGACACGCTTTGGCCACTTTGAGTATTTAGTCATGCCATTCGGGCTCTGCAATGCTCCAGCCACATTCCAGCATCTGGTAAATGATGTTTTTCGGGACTTTCTTGATTTATTCGTCATCGTGTATCTGGATGACATCCTTGTATTCTCTGAAACTTTAGAATCCCATCGGACTCATGTAAAAAAGGTATTAGCTCGATTGCGGGAACACAGACTTTACGTAAAGGCTGAAAAATGCGACTTTGAAAAGCAAGTTGTGCATTTCCTAGGGCTTGTCGTCTCCGCCCAGGGAATCTCCATGGACCCTCAGAAAGTCGCTTCTGTCTTGGAATGGCCTGCTCCTACTGACAGAAAAGCTGTACAGAAGTTCGTGGGGTTTGCTAACTTTTATAGAAAATTTATTAAGGACTTTTCTGGCATCATCACTCCCATTACTCAGCTAACGAAACAGCATGTTCCCTTTCGATGGACCCCAGAGGCTCAGACAGCGTTTGAACAGTTGAAAGCCTTATTCACCTCAGCTCCCATCTTGAAACATCCCGATCCCTCCTTAGCTTATGTTTTGGAGGTAGACGCCTCGGAAAATTCAGTTGGGGCTATTATTTCCCAACGCCAAGGTCCCAAATCATTGCTCCACCCTGTGGCCTTCTTCTATAAAAAATTAAATCCTTCCGAAAGGAATTATGATGTTGGTGACCGAGAGCTACTGGCTATCAAGGCCGCTCTTGAAGAATGGCGTTACCTTTTGGAGGGAGCTTCTCACCCAATTCTTATCTTCACAGATCACAAGAATCTTGAGTATTTGAAGACAGCTAAACGCCTAAGACCTCGGCAGGCAAAATGGGCACTTTTTTCTCCCGTTTCATGTTTCATATAACCTACCGTCATGGCAGAGAAAAATAAAGTTCACAAGAATTCCGGAAGGTACGAAACTTCTTGCGTTCTCCAGAAAACCGTTCAGGGATAGGCACTTTGGGTTCCGGAGGGGGAGTGGCATCACGGAACAGACCAGACTCTGTTTGAGTAGAAAAATTCCATGGCGGTGAAAGGAGCACAGGCCGATACGACGGTCACCTCATGCGGAAGTCGCTCTTCCATGCGACCAAGATTCTCTTGTAACTTCTGCACAATATTTGAGAGCGCAGAAATAGTTTGGTAAATGTCCTTCGGTGGAGAGGCCTCCCTTCCAGACTCCATCTCTGGCTGACTGGTACTGTCACGTACCTGGTAGGAGTCTGGAATGACGAGGTCGGCCTCCCTTGTATCTCCAACCCAAGCCCCACTGAGGATGGGACAGACCTAGGGTGAGGAGTTACACGAGTGCCTGTAGTTGCGTGCAGAACTTGTCAGCTGAGTTGCAGACGTGGAGATGCAGGCAGAGCATCTGGTAAGGAACTGGACTCAGGAAAGCTGGTAGGATGGACAGCTAGCACAGGCACTGGAGACAGCGTTAAGCCAAGCAGGAGGCTGGTGCAGGATCACAAGGGTGGCCGGGTTCGGTAGCAGACGGGCAGCGAGGTACAAGGCACAGGCAGGAGGGAGGTCAGATGGGAAGCCGAGATCAGGAACCAGTAATCAAGTATTCAAGTCCGGAAGCAAGGTCAAAGGGAAGCCAAGGTTCAGCAACAGGGATCAAGCCAGGTTTAAACAGAGTTCAGGTATCAGGGTACTTGCTGAAGACCAGTCAGCACTTGTCAGAAGTCAGAGCATCCTTTAAGTAGGCAGGCTGGTGCCAAAGGGAATTAGGAGCGTGCTTCTGCGCACGCACGTTGCCCGTGCGCACGCGCATGCGCGAATTGCGCACACGCATGCGCAATGGTACTCCGGAAAGGCCGCTGCGTACTGGGGATGCGCGCGCGCGCGCCAGCATTCCGAGACTGTTGACGAATGCGCGCATGCGCAGACGGATTCCCGGCAGCTTCCTTACATTGCCCCACCCCCTTAGGGGCAGCCTCTGGATGCCCCTCAGGACCTCTTTTTCCGGGTGGCGTAGAAAGAAAGCTCGTACCAGTCTTGGAGCATGCACATCAGAAGCTGGTTCCCAGGAACTTTCTTCCGGCCCGTAGCCTTTCCATGTAATGAGAAACTGTGTTTGGTTACCTCTCTTCCTACAGTCCAATACGGCCTCCACCTCAAATTCCTCATTCCCTTCGATAAGTAGCGGTGGAGGGGTTTCAGAAATCTGATTTGGGAAAGGATTTGGCACTGTAGGCTTCAACAAAGAAACATGGAATACTGGGTGGATTCTCAGGTTCTTGGGTAACACTAATTCGAATGCTACTGCATTAATCTTTCTCTTGACTGGAAAAGGCCCCAAAAATCTTGGGCCAAGCTTCCTCGAGGGGCAACTTAGTTTCAAGTTCGCTGTGGAAAGCCAGACCTTATCTCCAGGTTCAAGATTCAAATTGCCTCTTCTCTTCTTGTCGAAGAACTTTTTATTATCTGCCTGGGTCTTGGAGATTGTATCCTGCAGTAATTGGTAGTTGGAGTTAAGGAAGTTCAACCTGTCTTGTACGTCAGGTACAGAAGAATCAATAGGCATCTCAGGCAAGAAAGAAGGATGGTATCCATAATTGGCGAAAAAAGGTGACTGTTTGGTTGCCGAATGGGTGGAATTATTGTATGAAAATTCCGCGAGTGGGAGAAGTGATAGCCAGTCATCCTGTGCAAAAGAAGAAAAGCATCGTAGGTACTGTTCCCAAGGGTTTGATTGACCCTTTCAGTCTGTCCATTAGTTTGTGGGTGATAAGCTGTGGAGAGGCGGAGTTCAATATTCAAAGTTTCACATAAGGCCCTCCAAAATCTAGAAGTGAACTGCACCCCTCGATCAGAAACTATGCTGTCAGGGATGCCATGCAACCTTACAATCTCCTTGATAAAAGTTGAGGCAGTCTCCGGGGCAGAAGGAGTTCCTTGCAGAGGTACAAAGTGGGCCATTTTGGTCAAACGATCAACCACAACGAAAATGGTAGTGAAGTCTTCAGATGGGGGAAGTTCTACTATAAAATCCATGTTGATCATGCTCCATGGTTTCTCAGGTACAGGAAGGGGCTCAAGTAGACCCCAAGTTCTGGCTCTGTCTGTCTTATTCCGAAGGCATAAAAATACAAAATCTTACATATTTCTTGCAGTCGTTCATCAAGTTTGGCCACCAGAATGTACGGGAGATCGAATTAGCCGTCTTGTGAATCCCAAAGTGACCCGCTAGGGGATGATCATGACATCGCCCTAGGACGGCAACTCTGAACTGTTCTGGGATAAAGATTTGCCTCTTAGGGAAGTACAGGCCATCCCTTAGTTGAAGAGCCAGGTCCTTGGAAGGCGGTTGGTCTTCCACATATTTTCTTATTTGTGACATCAGATCCGCCTGAAGAAGTAAAAAATTATTGGCTGGTAGAATAGTATCAGGTTCCGAGGATACAACTGGATCACTGAACATGCGGGACAATATTGAACTCCGCCTCTCCACAGCTTATCACCCACAAACTAATGGACAGACTGAAAGGGTCAATCAAACACTTGAACAGTACCTACGATGCTTTTCTTCTTTTGCACAGGATGACTGGCTATCATCTGGTTTCCCGTTCTTTGAGCCAGGACGGTAGGTTATATGAAACATGAAACGAGAGAAAAAAAGTGCCCATCTTGCCTGCCGAGGTCTTAGGCGTTTAGCTGTCTTCAAATACTCAAGATTCTTGTGATCTGTGAAGATAAGAATTGGGTGAGAAGCTCCCTCCAAAAGGTAACGCCATTCTTCAAGAGCGGCCTTGATAGCCAGTAGCTCTCGGTCACCAACATCATAATTCCTTTCGGAAGGATTTAATTTTTTAGAGAAGAAGGCCACAGGGTGGAGCAATGATTTGGGCCCTTGGCGTTGGGAAATAATAGCCCCAACTGCATTTTCCGAGGCGTCTACCTCCAAAACATAAGCTAAGGAGGGATCGGGATGTTTCAAGATGGCAGCTGAGGTGAATAAGGCTTTCAACTGTTCAAACGCTGTCTGAGCCTCTGGGGTCCATCGAAAGGGAACATGCTGTTTCGTTAGCTGAGTAATGGGAGTGATGATGCCAGAAAAGTCCTCAATACATTTTCTATAAAAGTTAGCAAACCCCACGAACCTCTGTACAGCTTTTCTGTCAGTAGGAGCAGGCCATTCCAAGACAGAAGCAACTTTCTGAGGGTCCATGGAGATTCCCTCGGCGGAGATGACAAGCCCTAGGAAATGCACAACTTGCTTTTCAAAGTCGCATTTTTCAGCCTTTGCGTAAAGTCGGTGTTCCCGCAATCGAGCTAATACCTTTTTTACATGAGTCCGATGGGATTCTAACGTTTCAGAGAATACAAGGATGTCATCCAGATACACGATGACGAATAAATCAAGAAAGTCCCGAAAAACATCGTTTACCAGATGCTGGAATGTGGCTGGAGCATTGCAGAGCCCGAATGGCATGACTTAAATACTCAAAGTGGCCAAAGCGTGTCCGGAAAGCCGTCTTCCATTCGTCTCCCTCCCTGATTCTGACAAGATTATAGGCACCCCTCAAGTCCAGTTTGGAGAACATACGTGCCCCTCGCAGCCTCTGGAATAGTTCGGGAATCAGAGGAAGAGGGTACCGATTCTTGACAGTGACCCTGTTAAGGTCACGATAGTCCACACAGGGCCTCAAGGTGTGGTCTTTTTTCTCAACGAAGAAAATACCGGCTCCTGCTGGTGAAGTGGAAGGCCGAATGAACTGCTTTTCAAGGCTCTCGTCGATATAGGTACGCAGGGCTTCCAATTCAGGCTCAGAGAGAGGGTAAATCCGACCAAACGGGATCTCGGCTCCCTAGGAAGTTCAATGGGGCAATCGTAAGGTTTATGAGGTGGAAGAGTGTCTGCACCCTTTTTATGAAAGACGTCCAGAAATTCGTGATAAGCAACCGGGATCAGTTTAGAGGCTTCATGGTCAGGGTGGATACCCAGGAGGTGCGTGGAGTTGACAGTTCCTCCCAAGAGGCAGTGCGTCTGGCAGTAGTTGGACGAAAAAGAGATATCTCCGGTAAGCCAGTCAACGTGAGGGTTGTGTGCCTTCAACCATGGAATGCCGAGGATAACGGGAAACATGGGAGAAGCTATGACATCCAAACGGAGGAGTTCGCTATGGCCTGAAGAAGTCTGGCAGAGAATAGGCAAGGTCCCCTGAGTAACCGGGCCTGATTTAATACCGGAGCCGTCAGCCAGATGGACATGGAACCCTTGCCTCTTGGTACCCAAGGGAAGCTGCTGAAGAGAAGCAAATGCAGAGTCCACAAAACAGCTGCAGGCCCCAGAGTCTATGATTGCAAGTACTGAAACCGTCTTTTCGGGGAGCTGAAGCTTGATGGGAAGAGAGACATGTGACTGATCCTTCCCAGGGTTAGCAAACCCCACGAACCTCTGTACAGCTTTTCTGTCAGTAGGAGCAGGCCATTCCAAGACAGAAGCGACTTTCTGAGGGTCCATGGAGATTCCCTCGGCGAAGATGAAAAGCCCTAGGAAATGCACAACTTGCTTTTCAAAGTCGCATTTTTCAGCCTTTGCGTAAAGTCGGTGTTCCCGCAATCGAGCTAATACCTTTTTTACATGAGTCCGATTGAACATTGAACTCCGCCTCTCCACAGCTTATCACCCACAAACTAATGGACAGACTGAAAGGGTCAATCAAACCCTTGAACAGTACCTACGATGCTTTTCTTCTTTTGCACAGGATGACTGGCTATCACTTCTCCCACTCGCGGAATTTTCATACAATAATTCCACCCATTCGGCAACCAAACAGTCACCTTTTTTCGCCAATTATGGATACCATCCTTCTTTCTTGCCTGAGCTGCCTATTGATTCTTCTGTACCTGCCGTACAAGACAGGTTGAACTTCCTTAACTCCAACTACCAATTACTGCAGGATACAATCTCCAAGACCCAGGCAGATAATAAAAAGTTCTTCGACAAGAAGAGAAGAGGCAATTTGAATCTTGAACCTTTTCCAGTACCTCGCTGCCCGTCTGCTACCGAACCCGGCCACCCTTGGGATCCTGCACAGCCTCCTGCTTGGCTTAACGCTTTCTCCAGTGCCTGTGCTAGCTGTCCATCCTACCAGCTTTCCTGAGTCCAGTTCCTTACCAGATGCTCTGCCTGCATCTCCACGTCTGCAACTCAGCTGACAAGTTCTGCACGCAACTACAGGCACTCGTGTAACTCCTCACCCTAGGTCTGTCCCATTCTCAGTAGGGCTTGGGTTGGAGATACAAGGGAGGCCGACCTCGTCATTCCAGACTCCTACCAGGTACGTGACAGTACCAGTCAGCCAGAGATGGAGTCTGGAAGGGAGGCCTCTCCACCGAAGGACATTTAGAAAACTATTTCTGCGCTCTCAAATATTGTGCAGAAGTTACAAGAGCGGGTCACTTTGGGATTCACAAGACGGCTAATTTGATCTCCCGTACATTCTGGTGGCCAAACTTGATGAACGACTGCAAGAAATATGTAAGATCTTGTATTTCATGCCTTCGGAATAAGACAGACAGAGCCAGAACTTGGGGTCTACTTGAGCCCCTTCCTGTACCTGAGAAACCATGGAGCATGATCTCCATGGATTTTATAGTAGAACTTCCCCCATCTGAAGACTTTACCACCATTTTTGTTGTGGTTGATCGTTTGACCAAAATGGCCCACTTTGTACCTCTGCAAGGAACTCCTTCTGCCCCGGAGACTGCCTCAACTTTTATCAAGGAGATTGTAAGGTTGCATGGCATCCCTGACAGCATAGTTTCTGATCGAGGGGTGCAGTTCACTTCTAGATGTTGGAGGGCCTTATGTGAAACTTTGAACATTGAACTCCGCCTCTCCACAGCTTATCACCCACAAACTAATGGACAGACTGAAAGGGTCAATCAAACCCTTGAACAGTACCTACGATGCTTTTCTTCTATTGCACAGGATGACTGGCTATCACTTCTCCCACTCGCGGAATTTTCATACAATAATTCCACCCATTCGGTAACCAAACAGTCACCTTTTTTCGCCAATTATGGATACCATCCTTCTTTCTTGCCTGAGCTGCCTATTGATTCTTCTGTACCTAAAATAATTCCACCCATTCGGCAACCAAACAGTCACCTTTTTTCGCCAATTATGGATACCATCCTTCTTTCTTGCCTGAGCTGCCTATTGATTCTTCTGTACCTGCCGTACAAGACAGGTTGAACTTCCTTAACTCCAACTACCAATTACTGCAGGTCCCAGAACAGTTCAGAGTTGCCGTCCTAGGGCGATGTCATGATCATCCCCTAGCGGGTCACTTTGGGATTCACAAGACGGCTAATTTGATCTCCCGTACATTCTGGTGGCCAAACTTGATGAACGACTGCAAGAAATATGTAAGATCTTGTATTTCATGCCTTCGGAATAAGACAGACAGAGCCAGAACTTGGGGTCTACTTGAGCCCCTTCCTGTACCTGAGAAACCATGGAGCATGATCTCCATGGATTTTATAGTAGAACTTCCCCCATCTGAAGACTTCACTACCATTTTCGTTGTGGTTGATCGTTTGACCAAAATGGCCCACTTTGTACCTCTGCAAGGAACTCCTTCTGCCCCGGAGACTGCCTCAACTTTTATCAAGGAGATTGTAAGGTTGCATGGCATCCCTGACAGCATAGTTTCTGATCGAGGGGTGCAGTTCACTTCTAGATTTTGGAGGGCCTTATGTGAAACTTTGAACATTGAACTCCGCCTCTCCACAGCTTATCACCCACAAACTAATGGACAGACTGAAAGGGTCAATCAAACCCTTGAACAGTACCTACGATGCTTTTCTTCTTTTGCACAGGATGACTGGCTATCACTTCTCCCACTCGCGGAATTTTCATACAATAATTCCACCCATTCGGCAACCAAACAGTCACCTTTTTTCGCCAATTATGGATACCATCCTTCTTTCTTGCCTGAGCTGCCTATTGATTCTTCTGTACCTGCCGTACAAGACAGGTTGAACTTCCTTAACTCCAACTACCAATTACTGCAGGATACAATCTCCAAGACCCAGGCAGATAATAAAAAGTTCTTCGACAAGAAGAGAAGAGGCAATTTGAATCTTGAACCTTTTCCAGTACCTCGCTGCCCGTCTGCTACCGAACCCGGCCACCCTTGTGATCCTGCACCAGCCTCCTGCTTGGCTTAACGCTGTCTCCAGTGCCTGTGCTAGCTGTCCATCCTACCAGCTTTCCTGAGTCCAGTTCCTTACCAGATGCTCTGCCTGCATCTCCACGTCTGCAACTCAGCTGACAAGTTCTGAACGCAACTACAGGCACTCGTGTAACTCCTCACCCTAGGTCTGTCCCATCCTCAGTGGGGCTTGGGTTGGAGATACAAGGGAGGCCGACCTCGTCATTCCAGAATCCTACCAGGTCACTGTCGAGAATCGGTACCCTCTTCCTCTGATTCCCGAACTATTCCAGAGGCTGCGAGGGGCACGAGTGTTCTCCAAACTGGACTTGAGGGGTGCCTATAATCTTGTCAGAATCAGGGAGGGAGACGAATGGAAGACGGCCTTCCGGACACGCTTTGGCCACTTTGAGTATTTAGTCATGCCATTCGGGCTCTGCAATGCTCCAGCCACATTCCAGCATCTGGTAAACGATGTTTTTAGGGACTTTCTTGATTTATTCGTCATCGTGTATCTGGATGACATCCTTGTATTCTCTGAAACTTTAGAATCCCATCGGACTCATGTAAAAAAGGTATTAGCTCGATTGCGGGAACACCGACTTTACGCAAAGGCTGAAAAATGCGACTTTGAAAAGCAAGTTGTGCATTTCCTAGGGCTTGTCATCTTCGCCGAGGGAATCTCCATAGACCCTCAGAAAGTCGCTTCTGTCTTGGAATGGCCTGCTCCTACTGACAGAAAAGCTGTACAGAGGTTCGTGGGGTTTGCTAACCCTGGGAAGGATCAGTCACATGTCTCTCTTCCCATCAAGCTTCAGCTCCCGGAAAAGACGGTTTCAGTACTTGCAATCATAGACTCTGGGGCCTGCAGCTGTTTTGTGGACTCTGCATTTGCTTCTCTTCAGCAGCTGCCCTTGGGTACCAAGAGGCAAGGGTTCCATGTCCATCTGGCTGATGGCTCCGGTATTAAATCAGGCCCGGTTACTCAAGAGACCTTGCCTATTCTCTGCCAGACTTCTTCAGGCCATAGCGAACTCCTCCGTTTGGATGTCATAGCTTCTCCCATGTTTCCCGTTATCCTCGGCATTCCATGGTTGAAGGCACACAACCCTCACGTTGACTGGCTTACCTTAGATATTTTTTTTTTCGTCCAACTACTGCCAGACGCACTGCCTCTTGGGAGGAACTGTCAACTCCACGCCCCTCCTGGGTATCCACCCTGACCATGAAGCCTCTAAACTGATCCCGGTTGCTTACCACGAATTTCTGGACGTCTTTAATAAAAAGGGTGCAGACACTCTTCCACCTCATAGAACTTACGATTGCCCCATTGAACTTCTACCGGGAGCCGAGATCCCGTTTGGTCGGATTTACCCTCTCTCTGAGCCTGAATTGGAAGCCCTGCGTACCTATATCGACGAGAGCCTTGAAAAGCAGTTCATTCGGCCTTCCACTTCACCAGCAGGAGCCGGTATTTTCTTCGTTGAGAAAAAAGACCACACCTTGAGGCCCTGTGTGGACTATCGTGACCTTAACAGGGTCACTGTCAAGAATCGGTACTCTCTTCCTCTGATTCCTGAACTATTCCAGAGGCTGCGAGGGGCACGAGTGTTCTCCAAACTGGACTTGAGGGGTGCCTATAATCTTGTCAGAATCAGGGAGGGAGACGAATGGAAGACAGCCTTCCGGACACGCTTTGGCCACTTTGAGTATTTAGTCATGCCATTCGGGCTCTGCAATGCTCCAGCCACATTCCAGCATCTGGTAAACGATGTTTTTCGGGACTTTCTTGATTTATTCGTCATCGTGTATCTGGATGACATCCTTGTATTCTCTGAAACTTTAGAATCCCATCGGACTCATGTAAAAAAGGTATTAGCTCGATTGCGGGAACACCGACTTTAAGCAAAGGCTGAGAAATGCGACTTTGAAAAGCAAGTTGTGCATTTCCTAGGGCTTGTCATCTCCGCCGAGGGAATCTCCATGGACCCTCAGAAAGTCGCTTCTGTCTTGGAATGGCCTGCTCCTACTGACAGAAAAGCTGTACAGAGGTTCGTGGGGTTTGCTAACCCTGGGAAGGATCAGTCACATGTCTCTCTTCCTATCAAGCTTCAGCTCCCCGAAAAGACGGTTTCAGTACTTGCAATCATAGACTCTGGGGCCTGCAGCTGTTTTGTGGACTCTGCATTTGCTTCTCTTCAGCAGCTGCCCTTGGGTACCAGGAGGCAAGGGTTCCATGTCCATCTGGCTGACGGCTCCGGTATTAAATCAGGCCCGGTTACTCAAGAGACCTTGCCTATTCTCTGCCAGACTTCTTCAGGCCATAGCGAACTCCTCCGTTTGGATGTCATAGCTTCTCCCATGTTTCCCGTTATCCTCGGCATTCCATGGTTGAAGGCACACAACCCTCACGTTGACTGGCTTAACGGAGATATATATTTTTTTCGTCCAACTACTGCCAGACGCACTGCCTCTTGGGAGGAACTGTCAACTCCACGCCCCTCCTGGGTATCCACCCTGACCATGAAGCCTCTAAACTGATCCCGGTTGCTTATCACTAATTTCTGGACGTCTTTAATAAAAAGGGTGCAGACACTCTTCCACCTCATAGAACTTACGATTGCCCCATTGAACTTCTACCGGGAGCCGAGATCCCGTTTGGTCGGATTTACCCTCTCTCTGAGCCTGAATTGGAAGCCCTGCGTACCTATATCGACGAGAGCCTTGAAAAGCAGTTCATTCGGCCTTCCACTTCACCAGCAGGAGCCGGTATTTTCTTCGTTGAGAAAAAAGACCACACCTTGAGGCCCTGTGTGGACTATCGTGACCTTAACAGGGTCACTGTCAAGAATCGGAACCCTCTTCCTCTGATTCCCGAACTATTCCAGAGGCTGCGAGGGGCACGAGTGTTCTCCAAACTGGACTTGAGGGGTGCCTATAATCTTGTCAGAATCAGGGAGGGAGACGAATGGAAGACGGCCTTCCGGACACGCTTTGGCCACTTTGAGTATTTAGTCATGCCATTCGGGCTCTGCAATGCTCCAGCCACATTCCAGCATCTGGTAAATGATGTTTTTCGGGACTTTCTTGATTTATTCGTCATCGTGTATCTGGATGACATCCTTGTATTCTCTGAAACTTTAGAATCCCATCGGACTCATGTAAAAAAGGTATTAGCTCGATTGCGGGAACACAGACTTTACGTAAAGGCTGAAAAATGCGACTTTGAAAAGCAAGTTGTGCATTTCCTAGGGCTTGTCGTCTCCGCCCAGGGAATCTCCATGGACCCTCAGAAAGTCGCTTCTGTCTTGGAATGGCCTGCTCCTACTGACAGAAAAGCTGTACAGAAGTTCGTGGGGTTTGCTAACTTTTATAGAAAATTTATTAAGGACTTTTCTGGCATCATCACTCCCATTACTCAGCTAACGAAACAGCATGTTCCCTTTCGATGGACCCCGGAGGCTCAGACAGCGTTTGAACAGTTGAAAGCCTTATTCACCTCAGCTCCCATCTTGAAACATCCCGATCCCTCCTTAGCTTATGTTTTGGAGGTAGACGCCTCGGAAAATCCAGTTGGGGCTATTATTTCCCAACGCCAAGGGCCCAAATCATTGCTCCACCCTGTGGCCTTCTTCTCTAAAAAATTAAATCCTTCCGAAAGGAATTATGATGTTGGTGACCGAGAGCTACTGGCTATCAAGGCCGCTCTTGAAGAATGGCGTTACCTTTTGGAGGGAGCTTCTCACCCAATTCTTATCTTCACAGATCACAAGAATCTTGAGTATTTGAAGACAGCTAAACGCCTAAGACCTCGGCAGGCAAGATGGGCACTTTTTTTCTCTCGTTTCATGTTTCATATAACCTACCGTCCTGGCTCAAAGAACGGGAAACCAGATGCCTTGTCCCGCATGTTCAGTGATCCAGTTGTATCCTCAGAACCTGATACTATTCTACCAGCCAATAATTTTTTACTTCTTCAGGCGGATCTGATGTCACAAATAAGAAAATATGTGGAAGACCAACCGCCTTCCAAGGACCTGGCTCTTCAACTAAGGGATGGCCTGTACTTCCCTAAGAGGCAAATCTTTATCCCAGAACAGTTCAGAGTTGCCGTCCTAGGGCGATGTCATGATCATCCCCTAGCGGGTCACTTTGGGATTCACAAGACGGCTAATTCGATCTCCCGTACATTCTGGTGGCCAAACTTGATGAACGACTGCAAGAAATATGTAAGATTTTGTATTTCATGCCTTCGGAATAAGACAGACAGAGCCAGAACTTGGGGTCTACTTGAGCCCCTTCCTGTACCTGAGAAACCATGGAGCATGATCTCCATGGATTTTATAGTAGAACTTCCCCCATCTGAAGACTTCACTACCATTTTCGTTGTGGTTGATCGTTTGACCAAAATGGCCCACTTTGTACCTCTGCAAGGAACTCCTTCTGCCCCGGAGACTGCCTCAACTTTTATCAAGGAGATTGTAAGGTTGCATGGCATCCCTGACAGCATAGTTTCTGATCGAGGGGTGCAGTTCACTTCTAGATGTTGGAGGGCCTTATGTGAAACTTTGAATATTGAACTCCGCCTCTCCACAGCTTATCACCCACAAACTAATGGACAGACTGAAAGGGTCAATCAAACCCTTGAACAGTACCTACGATGCTTTTCTTCTTTTGCACAGGATGACTGGCTATCACTTCTCCCACTCGCGGAATTTTCATACAATAATTCCACCCATTCGGCAACCAAACAGTCACCTTTTTTCGCCAATTATGGATACCATCCTTCTTTCTTGCCTGAGATGCCTATTGATTCTTCTGTACCTGCCGTACAAGACAGGTTGAACTTCCTTAACTCCAACTACCAATTACTGCAGGATACAATCTCCAAGACCCAGGCAGATAATAAAAAGTTCTTCGACAAGAAGAGAAGAGGCAATTTGAATCTTGAACCTGGAGATAAGGTCTGGCTTTCCACAGCGAACTTGAAACTAAGTTGCCCCTCGAGGAAGCTTGGCCCAAGATTTTTGGGGCCTTTTCCAGTCAAGAGAAAGATTAATGCAGTAGCATTCGAATTAGTGTTACCCAAGAACCTGAGAATCCACCCAGTATTCCATGTTTCTTTGTTGAAGCCTACAGTGCCAAATCCTTTCCCAAATCAGATTTCTGAAACCCCTCCACCGCTACTTATCGAAGGGAATGAGGAATTTGAGGTGGAGGCCGTATTGGACTGTAGGAAGAGAGGTAACCAAACACAGTTTCTCATTAAATGGAAAGGCTACGGGCCGGAAGAAAGTTCCTGGGAACCAGCTTCTGATGTGCATGCTCCAAGACTGGTACGAGCTTTCTTTCTACGCCACCCGGAAAAAGAGGTCCTGAGGGGCATCCAGAGGCTGCCCCTAAGGGGGGGGCAATGTAAGGAAGCTGCCGGGAATCCGTCTGCGCATGCGCGCATTCGTCAACAGTCTCGGAATGCTGGCGCGCGCATCCCCAGTACGCAGCGGCCTTTCCGGAGTACCATTGCGCATGCGTGTGCGCAATTCGCGCATGCGCGTGCGCACGGGCAACGTGCGTGCGCAGGAGCACGCTCCTAATTCTCTTTGGCACCAGCCTGCCTACTTAAAGGATGCTCTGACTTCTGACAAGTGCTGACTGGTCTTCAGCAAGTACCCTGATACCTGAACTCTGTTTAAACCTGGCTTGATCCCTGTTGCTGAACCTTGGCTTCCCTTTGACCTTGCTTCCGGACTTGAATACTTGATTACTGGTTCCTGATCTCGGCTTCCCATCTGACCTCCCTCCTGCCTGTGCCTTGTACCTCGCTGCCCGTCTGCTACCGAACCCGGCCACCCTTGTGATCCTGCACCAGCCTCCTGCTTGGCTTAACGCTGTCTCCAGTGCCTGTGCTAGCTGTCCATCCTACCAGCTTTCCTGAGTCCAGTTCCTTACCAGATGCTCTGCCTGCATCTCCACGTCTGCAACTCAGCTGACAAGTTCTGCACGCAACTACAGGCACTCGTGTAACTCCTCACCCTAGGTCTGTCCCATCCTCAGTGGGGCTTGGGTTGGAGATACAAGGGAGGCCGACCTCGTCATTCCAGACTCCTACCAGGTACGTGACAGTACCAGTCAGCCAGAGATGGAGTCTGGAAGGGAGGCCTCTCCACCGAAGGACATTTACCAAACTATTTCTGCGCTCTCAAATATTGTGCAGAAGTTACAAGAGAATATTGGTCGCATGGAAGAGCGACTTCCGCATGAGGTGACCGTCGCATCGGCCTGAGTCTGGTCTGTTCCGTGATGCCACTCCCCCTCCGGAACCCAAAGTGCCTATCCCTGAACGGTTTTTTTTGGAGAACGCAAGAAGTTTCGTACCTTCCGGAATTCTTGTGAACTTTATTTTTCTCTGCCATGACGGTAGGTTATATGAAACATGAAACGGGAGAAAAAAGTGCCCATTTTGCCTGCCGAGGTCTTAGGCGTTTAGCTGTCTTCAAATACTCAAGATTCTTGTGATCTGTGAAGATAAGAATTGGGTGAGAAGCTCCCTCCAAAAGGTAACGCCATTCTTCAAGAGCGGCCTTGATAGCCAGTAGCTCTCGGTCACTAACATCATAATTCCTTTCGGAAGGATTTAATTTTTTATAGAAGAAGGCCACAGGGTGGAGCAATGATTTGGGACCTTGGCGTTGGGAAATAATAGCCCCAACTGCATTTTCCGAGGCGTCTACCTCCAAAACATAAGCTAAGGAGGGATCGGGATGTTTCAAGATGGGAGCTGAGGTGAATAAGGCTTTCAACTGTTCAAACGCTGTCTGAGCCTCTGGGGTCCATCGAAAGGGAACATGCTGTTTCGTTAGCTGAGTAATGGGAGTGATGATGCCAGAAAAGTCCTTAATAAATGTTCTATAAAAGTTAGCAAACCCCACGAACTTCTGTACAGCTTTTCTGTCAGTAGGAGCAGGCCATTCCAAGACAGAAGCGACTTTCTGAGGGTCCATGGAGATTCCCTCGGCGGAGATGACAAGCCCTAGGAAATGCACAACTTGCTTTTCAAAGTCGCATTTTTCAGCCTTTACGTAAAGTCTGTGTTCCCGCAATCGAGCTAATACCTTTTTTACATGAGTCCGATGGGATTCTAAAGTTTCAGAGAATACAAGGATGTCATCCAGATACACGATGACGAATAAATCAAGAAAGTCCCGAAAAACATCATTTACCAGATGCTGGAATGTGGCTGGAGCATTGCAGAGCCCGAATGGCATGACTAAATACTCAAAGTGGCCAAAGCGTGTCCGGAAGGCCGTCTTCCATTCGTCTCCCTCCCTGATTCTGACAAGATTATAGGCACCCCTCAAGTCCAGTTTGGAGAACACTCGTGCCCCTCGCAGCCTCTGGAATAGTTCGGGAATCAGAGGAAGAGGGTTCCGATTCTTGACAGTGACCCTGTTAAGGTCACGATAGTCCACACAGGGCCTCAAGGTGTGGTCTTTTTTCTCAACGAAGAAAATACCGGCTCCTGCTGGTGAAGTGGAAGGCCGAATGAACTGCTTTTCAAGGCTCTCGTCGATATAGGTAAGCAGGGCTTCCAATTCAGGCTCAGAGAGAGGGTAAATCCGACCAAACGGGATCTCGGCTCCCGGTAGAAGTTCAATGGGGCAATCGTAAGTTCTATGAGGTGGAAGAGTGTCTGCACCCTTTTTATTAAAGACGTCCAGAAATTAGTGATAAGCAACCGGGATCAGTTTAGAGGCTTCATGGTCAGGGTGGATACCCAGGAGGGGCGTGGAGTTGACAGTTCCTCCCAAGAGGCAGTGCGTCTGGCAGTAGTTGGACGAAAAAAATATATATCTCCGTTAAGCCAGTCAACGTGAGGGTTGTGTGCCTTCAACCATGGAATGCCGAGGATAACGGGAAACATGGGAGAAGCTATGACATCCAAACGGAGGAGTTCGCTATGGCCTGAAGAAGTCTGGCAGAGAATAGGCAAGGTCTCTTGAGTAACCGGGCCTGATTTAATACCGGAGCCGTCAGCCAGATGGACATGGAACCCTTGCCTCTTGGTACCCAAGGGCAGCTGCTGAAGAGAAGCAAATGCAGAGTCCACAAAACAGCTGCAGGCCCCAGAGTCTATGATTGCAAGTACTGAAACCGTCTTTTCGGGGAGCTGAAGCTTGATGGGAAGAGAGACATGTGACTGATCCTTCCCAGGGTTAGCAAACCCCACGAACCTCTGTACAGCTTTTCTGTCAGTAGGAGCAGGCCATTCCAAGACAGAAGCGACTTTCTGAGGGTCCATGGAGATTCCCTCGGCGGAGATGACAAGCCCTAGGAAATGCACAACTTGCTTTTCAAAGTCGCATTTCTCAGCCTTTGCTTAAAGTCGGTGTTCCCGCAATCGAGCTAATACCTTTTTTACATGAGTCCGATGGGATTCTAAAGTTTCAGAGAATACAAGGATGTCATCCAGATACACGATGACGAATAAATCAAGAAAGTCCCGAAAAACATCGTTTACCAGATGCTGGAATGTGGCTGGAGCATTGCAGAGCCCGAATGGCATGACTAAATACTCAAAGTGGCCAAAGCGTGTCCGGAAGGCCGTCTTCCATTCGTCTCCCTCCCTGATTCTGACAAGATTATAGGCACCCCTCAAGTCCAGTTTGGAGAACACTCGTGCCCCTCGCAGCCTCTGGAATAGTTCGGGAATCAGAGGAAGAGGGTACCGATTCTCGACAGTGACCTGGTAGGATTCTGGAATGACGAGGTCGGCCTCCCTTGTATCTCCAACCCAAGCCCCACTGAGGATGGGACAGACCTAGGGTGAGGAGTTACACGAGTGCCTGTAGTTGCGTTCAGAACTTGTCAGCTGAGTTGCAGACGTGGAGATGCAGGCAGAGCATCTGGTAAGGAACTGGACTCAGGAAAGCTGGTAGGATGGACAGCTAGCACAGGAACTGGAGACAGCGTTAAGCCAAGCAGGAGGCTGGTGCAGGATCACAAGGGTGGCCGGGTTCGGTAGCAGACGGGCAGCGAGGTACAGGAAAAGGTTCAAGATTCAAATTGCCTCTTCTCTTCTTGTCAAAGAACTTTTTATTATCTGCCTGGGTCTTGGAGATTGTATCCTGCAGTAATTGGTAGTTGGAGTTAAGGAAGTTCAACCTGTCTTGTACGGCAGGTACAGAAGAATCAATAGGCAGCTCAGGCAAGAAAGAAGGATGGTATCCATAATTGGCGAAAAAAGGTGACTGTTTGGTTGCCGAATGGGTGGAATTATTGTATGAAAATTCCGCGAGTGGGAGAAGTGATAGCCAGTCATCCTGTGCAAAAGAAGAAAAGCATCGTAGGTACTGTTCAAGGGTTTGATTGACCCTTTCAGTCTGTCCATTAGTTTGTGGGTGATAAGCTGTGGAGAGGCGGAGTTCAATGTTCAAAGTTTCACATAAGGCCCTCCAATATCTAGAAGTGAACTGCACCCCTCGATCAGAAACTATGCTGTCAGGGATGCCATGCAACCTTATAATCTCCTTGATAAAAGTTGAGGCAGTCTCCGGGGCAGAAGGAGTTCCTTGCAGAGGTACAAAGTGGGCCATTTTGGTCAAACGATCAACCACAACGAAAATGGTAGTGAAGTCTTCAGATGGGGGAAGTTCTACTATAAAATCCATGGAGATCATGCTCCATGGTTTCTCAGGTACAGGAAGGGGCTGAAGTAGACCTTAAGTTCTGGCTCTGTCTGTCTTATTCCGAAGGCATGAAATACAAGATCTTACATATTTCTTGCAGTCGTTCATCAAGTTTGGCCACCAGAATGTACGGGAGATCAAATTAGCCGTCTTGTGAATCCCAAAGTGACCCGCTAGGGGATGATCATGACATCGCCCTAGGACGGCAACTCTGAACTGTTCTGGGACCTGCAGTAATTGGTAGTTGGAGTTAAGGAAGTTCAACCTGTCTTGTACGGCAGGTACAGAAGAATCAATAGGCAGCTCAGGCAAGAAAGAAGGATGGTATCCATAATTGGCGAAAAAAGGTGACTGTTTGGTTACCGAATGGGTGGAATTATTGTATGAAAAATCCGCGAGTGGGAGAAATGATAGCCAGTCATCCTGTGCAATAGAAGAAAAGCATCGTAGGTACTGTTCAAGGGTTTGATTGACCCTTTCAGTCTGTCCATTAGTTTGTGGGTGATAAGCTGTGGAGAGGCGGAGTTCAATGTTCAAAGTTTCACATAACGCCCTCCAAAATCTAGAAGTGAACTGCACCCCTCGATCAGAAACTATGCTGTCAGGGATGCCATGCAACCTTACAATCTCCTTGATAAAAGTTGAGGCAGTCTCCGGGGCAGAAGGAGTTCCTTGCAGAGGTACAAAGTGGGCCATTTTGGTCAAACGATCAACCACAACGAAAATGGTAGTAAAGTCTTCAGATGGGGGAAGTTCTACTATAAAATCCATGGAGATCATGCTCCATGGTTTCTCAGGTACAGGAAGGGGCTCAAGTAGACCCCAAGTTCTGGCTCTGTCTGTCTTATTCCGAAGGCATGAAATACAAGATCTTACATATTTCTTGCAGTCGTTCATCAAGTTTGGCCACTAGAATGTACGGGAGATCAAATTAGCCGTCTTGTGAATCCCAAAGTGACCCGCTCTTGTAACTTCTGCACAATATTTGAGAGCGCAGAAATAGTTTGGTAAATGTCCTTCGGTGGAGAGGCCTCCCTTCCAGACTCCATCTCTGGCTGACTGGTACTGTCACGTACCTGGTAGGAGTCTGGAATGACGAGGTCGGCCTCCCTTGTATCTCCAACCCAAGCCCCACTGAGGATGGGACAGACCAAGGGTGAGGAGTTTCACGAGAGCCTGTAGTTGCGTGCAGAACTTGTCAGCTGAGTTGCAGACGTGGAGATGCAGGCAGAGCATCTGGTAAGGAACTGGACTCAGGAAAGCTGGTAGGATGGACAGCTAGCACAGGCACTGGAGACAGCGTTAAGCCAAGCAGGAGGCTGGTGCAGGATCAAAAGGGTGGCCGGGTTCGGTAGCAGACGGGCAGCGAGGTACTGGAAAAGGCCCCAAAAATCTTGGGCCAAGCTTCCTCGAGGGGCAACTTAGTTTCAAGTTCGCTGTGGAAAGCCAGACCTTATCTCCAGGTTCAAGATTCAAATTGCCTCTTCTGTTCTTGTCGAAGAACTTTTTATTATCTGCCTGGGTCTTGGAGATTGTATCCTGCAGTAATTGGTAGTTGGAGTTAAGGAAGTTCAACCTGTCTTGTACGGCAGGTACAGAAGAATCAATAGGCAGCTCAGGCAAGAAAGAAGGATGGTATCCATAATTGGTTAAAAAAGGTGACTGTTTGGTTGCCGAATGGGTGGAATTATTGTATGAAAATTCCGCGAGTGGGAGAAGTGATAGCCAGTCATCCTGTGCAAAAGAAGAAAAGCATCGTAGGTACTGTTCAAGGGTTTGATTGACCCTTTCAGTCTGTCCATTAGTTTGTGGGTGATAAGCTGTGGAGAGGCGGAGTTCAATGTTCAAAGTTTCACATAAGGCCCTCCAAAATCTAGAAGTGAACTGCACCCCTCGATCAGAAACTATGCTGTCAGGGATGCCATGCAACCTTACAATCTCCTTGATAAAAGTTGAGGCAGTCTCCGGGGCAGAAGGAGTTCCTTGCAGAGGTACAAAGTGGGCCATTTTGGTCAAACGATCAACCACAACGAAAATGGTAGTGAAGTCTTCAGATGGGGGAAGTTCTACTATAAAATCCATGGAGATCATGCTCCATGGTTTCTCAGGTACAGGAAGGGGCTCAAGTAGACCCCAAGTTCTGGCTCTGTCTGTCTTATTCCGAAGGCATGAAATACAAGATCTTACATATTTCTTGCAGTCGTTCATCAAGTTTGGCCACCAGAATGTACGGGAGATCAAATTAGCCGTCTTGTGAATCCCAAAGTGACCCGCTAGGGGATGATCATGACATCGCCCTAGGACGGCAACTCTGAACTGTTCTGGGACCTGCAGTAATTGGTAGTTGGAGTTAAGGAAGTTCAACCTGTCTTGTACGGCAGGTACAGAAGAATCAATAGGCAGCTCAGGCAAGAAAGAAGGATGGTATCCATAATTGGCGAAAAAAGGTGACTGTTTGGTTGCCGAATGGGTGGAATTATTGTATGAAAATTCCGCGAGTGGGAGAAGTGATAGCCAGTCATCCTGTGCAAAAGAAGAAAAGCATCGTAGGTACTGTTCAAGGGTTTGATTGACCCTTTCAGTCTGTCCATTAGTTTGTGGGTGATAAGCTGTGGAGAGGCGGAGTTCAATGTTCAAAGTTTCACATAAGGCCCTCCAAAATCTAGAAGTGAACTGCACCCCTCGATCAGAAATTATGCTGTCAGGGATGCCATGCAACCTTACAATCTCCTTGATAAAAGTTGAGGCAGTCTCGGGGCAGAAGGAGTTCCTTGCAGAGGTACAAAGTGGGCCATTTTGGTCAAACGATCAACCACAACGAAAATGGTAGTGAAGTCTTCAGATGGGGGAAGTTCTACTATAAAATCCATGGAGATCATGCTCCATGGTTTCTCAGGTACAGGAAGGGGCTCAAGTAGACCCCAAGTTCTGGCTCTGTCTGTCTTATTCCGAAGGCATGAAATACAAGATCTTACATATTTCTTGCAGTCGTTCATCAAGTTTGGCCACCAGAATGTACGGGAGATCAAATTAGCCGTCTTTTGAATCCCAAAGTGACCCGCTAGGGGATGATCATGACATCGCCCTAGGACGGCAACTCTGAACTGTTCTGGGACCTGCAGTAATTGGTAGTTGGAGTTAAGGAAGTTCAACCTGTCTTGTACGGCAGGTACAGAAGAACCAATAGGCAGCTCAGGCAAGAAAGAAGGATGGTATCCATAATTGGCGAAAAAAGGTGACTGTTTGGTTACCGAATGGGTGGAATTATTGTATGAAAATTCCACGAGTGGGAGAAGTGATAGCCAGTCATCCTGTGCAAAAGAAGAAAAGCATCGTAGGTACTGTTCAAGGGTTTGATTGACCCTTTCAGTCTGTCCATTAGTTTGTGGGTGATAAGCTGTGGAGAGGCGGAGTTCAATGTTCAAAGTTTCACATAAGGCCCTCCAAAATCTAGAAGTGAACTGCACCCCTCGATCAGAAACTATGCTGTCAGGGATGCCATGCAACCTTACAATCTCCTTGATAAAAGTTGAGGCAGTCTCCGGGGCAGAAGGAGTTCCTTGCAGAGGTACAAAGTGGGCCATTTTGGTCAAACGATCAACCACAACGAAAATGGTAGTGAAGTCTTCAGATGGGGGAAGTTCTACTATAAAATCCATGGAGATCATGCTCCATGGTTTCTCAGGTACAGGAAGGGGCTCAAGTAGACCCCAAGTTCTGGCTCTGTCTGTCTTATTCCGAAGGCATGAAATACAAGATCTTACATATTTCTTGCAGTCGTTCATCAAATTTGGCCACCAGAATGTACGGGAGATCGAATTAGCCGTCTTGTGAATCCCAAAGTGACCCGCTAGGGGATGATCATGACATCGCCCTAGGACGGCAACTCTGAACTGTTCTGGGATAAAGATTTGCCTCTTAGACAAATAGGCCTCTTAGTACAGGCCATCCCTTAGTTGAAGAGCCAGGTCCTTGAAAGGCGGTTGGTCTTCCACATATTTTCTTATTTGTGACATCAGATCCGCCTGAAGAAGTAAAAAATTATTGGCTGGTAGAATAGTATCAGGTTCCGAGGATACAACTGGATCACTGAACATGCGGGACAAGGCATCTGGTTTCCCGTTCTTTGAGCCAGGACGGTAGGTTATATGAAACATGAAACGAGAGAAAAAAAGTGCCCATCTTGCCTGCCGAGGTCTTAGGCGTTTAGCTGTCTTCAAATACTCAAGATTCTTGTGATCTGTGAAGATAAGAATTGGGTGAGAAGCTCCCTCCAAAAGGTAACGCCATTCTTCAAGAGCGGCCTTGATAGCCAGTAGCTCTCGGTCACCAACATCATAATTCCTTTCGGAAGGATTTAATTTTTTTAGAGAAGAAGGCCACAGGGTGGAGCAATGATTTGGGCCCTTGGCGTTGGGAAATAATAGCCTCAACTGCATTTTCCGAGGCGTCTACCTCCAAAACATAAGCTAAGGAGGGATCGGGATGTTTCAAGATGGGAGCTGAGGTGAATAAGGCTTTCAACTGTTCAAACGCTGTCTGAGCCTCTGGGGTCCATCGAAAGGGAACATGCTGTTTCGTTAGCTGAGTAATGGGAGTGATGATGCCAGAAAAGTCCTTAATAAATGTTCTATAAAAGTTAGCAAACCCCACGAACCTCTGTACAGCTTTTCTGTCAGTAGGAGCAGACCATTCCAAGACAGAAGCGACTTTCTAAGGGTCCATGGAGATTCCCTCGGCGGAGATGACAAGCCCTAGGAAATGCACAACTTGCTTTTCAAAGTCGCATTTTTCAGCCTTTGCGTGAAGTCAGTGTTCCCGCAATCGAGCTAATACCTTTTTTACATGAGTCCGATGGGATTCTAAAGTTTCAGAGAATACAAGGATGTCATCCAGATACACGATGACGAATAAATCAAGAAAGTCCCGAAAAACATCGTTTACCAGATGCTGGAATGTGGCTGGAGCATTGCAGAGCCCGAATGGCATGACTAAATACTCAAAGTGGCCAAAGCGTGTCCGGAAGGCCGTCTTCCATTCGTCTCCCTCCCTGATTCTGACAAGATTATAGGCACCCCTCAAGTCCAGTTTGGAGAACACTCGTGCCCCTCGCAGCCTCTGGAATAGTTCGGGAATCAGAGGAAGAGGGTACCGATTCTTGACAGTGACCCTGTTAAGGTCACGATAGTCCACACAGGGCCTCAAGGTGTGGTCTTTTTTCTCAACGAAGAAAATACCGGCTCCTGCTGGTGAAGTGGAAGGCCGAATGAACTGCTTTTCAAGGCTCTCGTCGATATAGGTACGCAGGGCTTCCAATTCAGGCTCAGAGAGAGGGTAAATCCGACCAAACGGGATCTCGGCTCCCGGTAGAAGTTCAATGGGGCAATCGTAAGTTCTATGAGGTGGAAGAGTGTCTGCACCCTTTTTATTAAAGATGTCCAGAAATTAGTGATAAGCAACCGGGATCAGTTTAGAGGCTTCATGGTCAGGGTGGATACCCAGGAGGGGCGTGGAATTGACAGTTCCTCCCAAGAGGCAGTGCGTCTGGCAGTAGTTGGACGAAAAAAAAATATATCTCCGGTAAGCCAGTCAACGTGAGGGTTGTGTGCCTTCAACCATGGAATGCCGAGGATAACGGGAAACATGGGAGAAGCTATGACATCCAAACGGAGGAGTTCGCTATGGCCTGAAGAAGTCTGGCAGAGAATAGGCAAGGTCTCTTGAGTAACCGGGCCTGATTTAATACCGGAGCCGTCAGCCAGATGGACATGGAACCCTTGCCTCTTGGTACCGAAGGGCAGCTGCTGAAGAGAAGCAAATGCAGAGTCCACAAAACAGCTGCAGGCCCCAGAGTCTATGATTGCAAGTACTGAAACCGTCTTTTCGGGGAGCTGAAGCTTGATGGGAAGAGAGACATGTGACTGATCCTTCCCAGGGTTAGCAAACCCCACGAACCTCTGTACAGCTTTTCTGTCAGTAGGAGCAGACCATTCCAAGACAGAAGCGACTTTCTGAGGGTCCATGGAGATTCCCTCGGGAGGCCTCTCCACCGAAGGACATTTACCAAACTATTTCTGCGCTCTCAAATATTGTGCAGAAGTTACAAGAGCGGGTCACTTTGGGATTCACAAGACGGCTAATTTGATCTCCCGTACATTCTAGTGGCCAAACTTGATGAACGACTGCAAGAAATATGTAAGATCTTGTATTTCATGCCTTCGGAATAAGACAGACAGAGCCAGAACTTGGGGTCTACTTGAGCCCCTTCCTGTACCTGAGTATCCATGGAGCATGATCTCCATGGATTTTATAGTAGAACTTCCCCCATCTGAAGACTTTACTACCATTTTCGTTGTGGTTGATCGTTTGACCAAAATGGCCCACTTTGTACCTCTGCAAGGAACTCCTTCTGCCCCGGAGACTGCCTCAACTTTTATCAAGGAGATTGTAAGGTTGCATGGCATCCCTGACAGCATAGTTTCTGATCGAGGGGTGCAGTTCACTTCTAGATTTTGGAGGGCCTTATGTGAAACTTTGAACATTGAACTCCGCCTCTCCACAGCTTATCACCCACAAACTAATGGACAGACTGAAAGGGTCAATCAAACCCTTGAACAGTACCTACGATGCTTTTCTTCTATTGCACAGGATGACTGGCTATCACTTCTCCCACTCGCGGAATTTTCATACAATAATTCCACCCATTCGGTAACCAAACAGTCACCTTTTTTCGCCAATTATGGATACCATCCTTCTTTCTTGCCTGAGCTGCCTATTGATTCTTCTGTACCTGCCGTACAAGACAGGTTGAACTTCCTTAACTCCAACTACCAATTACTGCAGGTCCCAGAACAGTTCAGAGTTGCCGTCCTAGGGCGATGTCATGATCATCCCCTAGCAGGTCACTTTGGGATTCACAAGACGGCTAATTTGATCTCCCGTACATTCTGGTGGCCAAACTTGATGAACGACTGCAAGAAATATGTAAGATCTTGTATTTCATGCCTTCGGAATAAGACAGACAGAGCCAGAACTTGGGGTCTACTTGAGCCCCTTCCTGTACCTGAGAAACCATGGAGCATGATCTCCATGGATTTTATAGTAGAACTTCCCCCATCTGAAGACTTCACTACCATTTTCGTTGTGGTTGATCGTTTGACCAAAATGGCCCACTTTGTACCTCTGCAAGGAACTCCTTCTGCCCCGGAGACTGCCTCAACTTTTATCAAGGAGATTGTAAGGTTGCATGGCATCCCTGACAGCATAGTTTCTGATCGAGGGGTGCAGTTCACTTCTAGATGTTGGAGGGCCTTATGTGAAACTTTGAACATTGAACTCCGCCTCTCCACAGCTTATCACCCACAAACTAATGGACAGACTGAAAGGGTCAATCAAACCCTTGAACAGTACCTACGATGCTTTTCTTCTTTTGCACAGGATGACTGGCTATCACTTCTCCCACTCGCGGAATTTTCATACAATAATTCCACCCATTCGGTAACCAAACAGTCACCTTTTTGCGCCAATTATGGATACCATCCTTCTTTCTTGCCTGAGCTGCCTATTGATTCTTCTGTACCTGCCGTACAAGACAGGTTGAACTTCCTTAACTCCAACTACCAATTACTGCAGGATACAATCTCCAAGACCCAGGCAGATAATAAAAAGTTCTTCGACAAGAAGAGAAGAGGCAATTTGAATCTTGAACCTGGAGATAAGGTCTGGCTTTCCACAGCGAACTTGAAACTAAGTTGCCCCTCGAGGAAGCTAGGCCCAAGATTTTTGGGGCCTTTTCAAGTACCTCGCTGCCCGTCTGCTACCGAACCCGGCCACCCTTGTGATCCTGCACCAGCCTCCTGCTTGGCTTAACGCTGTCTCCAGTGCCTGTGCTAGCTGTCCATCCTACCAGCTTTCCTGAGTCCAGTTCCTTACCAGATGCTCTGCCTGCATCTCCACGTCTGCAACTCAGCTGACAAGTTCTGCACGCAACTACAGGCTCTCGTGTAACTCCTCACCCTAGGTCTGTCCCATCCTCAGTGGGGCTTGGGTTGGAGATACAAGGGAGGCCGACCTCGTCATTCCAGACTCCTACCAGGTACGTGACAGTACCAGTCAGTCAGAGATGGAGTCTGGAAGGGAGGCCTCTCCACCGAAGGACATTTACCAAACTATTTCTGCGCTCTCAAATATTGTGCAGAAGTTACAAGAGCGGGTCACTTTGGGATCCACAAGACGGCTAATTTGATCTCATGTACATTCTAGTGGCCAAACTTGATGAACGACTGCAAGAAATATGTAAGATCTTGTATTTCATGCCTTCGGAATAAGACAGACAGAGCCAGAACTTGGGGTCTACTTGAGCCCCTTCCTGTACCTGAGAAACCATGGAGCATGATCTCCATGGATTTTATAGTAGAACTTCCCCCATCTGAAGACTTCACTACCATTTTCGTTGTGGTTGATCGTTTGACCAAAATGGCCCACTTTGTACCTCTGCAAGGAACTCCTTCTGCCCCGGAGACTGCCTCAACTTTTATCAAGGAGATTGTAAGGTTGCATGGCATCCCTGACAGCATAGTTTCTGATCGAGGGGTGCAGTTCACTTCTAGATGTTGGAGGGCCTTATGTGAAACTTTGAACATTAACTCCAACTACCAATTACTGCAGGATACAATCTCCAAGACCCAGGCAGATAATAAAAAGTTCTTCGACAAGAAGAGAAGAGGCAATTTGAATCTTGAACCTTTTCCAGTACCTCGCTGCCCGTCTGCTACCGAACCCGGCCACCCTTGTGATCCTGCACCAGCCTCCTGCTTGGCTTAACGCTGTCTCCAGTGCCTGTGCTAGCTGTCCATCCTACCAGCTTTCCTGAGTCCAGTTCCTTACCAGATGCTCTGCCTGCATCTCCACGTCTGCAACTCAGCTGACAAGTTCTGAACGCAACTACAGGCACTCGTGTAACTCCTCACCCTAGGTCTGTCCCATCCTCAGTGGGGCTTGGGTTGGAGATACAAGGGAGGCCGACCTCGTCATTCCAGAATCCTACCAGGTCACTGTCGAGAATCGGTACCCTCTTCCTCTGATTCCCGAACTATTCCAGAGGCTGCGAGGGGCACGAGTGTTCTCCAAACTGGACTTGAGGGGTGCCTATAATCTTGTCAGAATCAGGGAGGGAGACGAATGGAAGACGGCCTTCCGGACACGCTTTGGCCACTTTGAGTATTTAGTCATGCCATTCGGGCTCTGCAATGCTCCAGCCACATTCCAGCATCTGGTAAACGATGTTTTTCGGAACTTTCTTGATTTATTCGTCATCGTGTATCTGGATGACATCCTTGTATTCTCTGAAACTTTAGAATCCCATCGGACTCATGTAAAAAAGGTATTAGCTCGATTGCGGGAACACCGACTTTAAGCAAAGGCTGAGAAATGCGACTTTGAGAAGCAAGTTGTGCATTTCCTAGGGCTTGTCATCTCCGCCGAGGGAATCTCCATGGACCCTCAGAAAGTCGCTTCTGTCTTGGAATGGCCTGCTCCTACTGACAGAAAAGCTGTACAGAGGTTCGTGGGGTTTGCTAACCCTGGGAAGGATCAGTCACATGTCTCTCTTCCCATCAAGCTTCAGCTCCCCGAAAAGACGGTTTCAGTACTTGCAATCATAGACTCTGGGGCCTGCAGCTGTTTTGTGGACTCTGCATTTGCTTCTCTTCAGCAGCTGCCCTTGGGTACCAAGAGGCAAGGGTTCCATGTCCATCTGGCTGACGGCTCCGGTATTAAATCAGGCCCGGTTACTCAAGAGACCTTGCCTATTCTCTGCCAGACTTCTTCAGGCCATAGCGAACTCCTCCGTTTGGATGTCATAGCTTCTCCCATGTTTCCCGTTATCCTCGGCATTCCATGGTTGAAGGCACACAACCCTCACGTTGACTGGCTTAACGGAGATATATATTTTTTTCGTCCAACTACTGCCAGACGCACTGCCTCTTGGGAGGAACTGTCAACTCCACGCCCCTCCTGGGTATCCACCCTGACCATGAAGCCTCTAAACTGATCCCGGTTGCTTATCACTAATTTCTGGACGTCTTTAATAAAAAGGGTGCAGACACTCTTCCACCTCATAGAACTTACGATTGCCCCATTGAACATCTACCGGGAGCCGAGATCCCGTTTGGTCGGATTTACCCTCTCTCTGAGCCTGAATTGGAAGCCCTGTGTACCTATATCGACGAGAGCCTTGAAAAGCAGTTCATTCGGCCTTCCACTTCACCAGCAGGAGCCGGTATTTTCTTCGTTGAGAAAAAAGACCACACCTTGAGGCCCTGTGTGGACTATCGTGACCTTAACAGGGTCACTGTCAAGAATCGGAACCCTCTTCCTCTGATTCCCGAACTATTCCAGAGGCTGCGAGGGGCACGAGTTCTCCAAACTGGACTTGAGGGGTGCCTATAATCTTGTCAGAATCAGGGAGGGAGACGAATGGAAGACGGCCTTCCGGACACGCTTTGGCCACTTTGAGTATTTAGTCATGCCATTCGGGCTCTGCAATGCTCGAGCCACATTCCAGCATCTGGTAAACGATGTTTTTCGGGACTTTCATGATTTATTCGTCATCGTGTATCTGGATGACATCCTTGTATTCTCTGAAACTTTAGAATCCCATCGGACTCATGTAAAAAAGGTATTAGCTCGATTGCGGGAACACCGACTTTACGCAAAGGCTGAAAAATGCGACTTTGAAAAGCAAGTTGTGCATTTCCTAGGGCTTGTCATCTCCGCCGAGGGAATCTCCATGGACCCTCAGAAAGTCGCTTCTGTCTTGGAATGGCCTGCTCCTACTGACAGAAAAGCTGTACAGAGGTTCGTGGGGTTTGCTAACCCTGGGAAGGATCAGTCACATGTCTCTCTTCCCATCAAGCTTCAGCTCCCCGAAAAGACGGTTTCAGTACTTGCAATCATAGACTCTGGGGCCTGCAGCTGTTTTGTGGACTCTGCATTTGCTTCTCTTCAGCAGCTGCCCTTGGGTACCAAGAGGCAAGGGTTCCATGTCCATCTGGCTGACGGCTCCGGTATTAAATCAGGCCCGGTTACTCAAGAGACCTTGCCTATTCTCTGCCAGACTTCTTCAGGCCATAGCGAACTCCTCCGTTTGGATGTCATAGCTTCTCCCATGTTTCCCGTTATCCTCGGCATTCCATGGTTGAAGGCACACAACCCTCACGTTGACTGGCTTACCGGAGATATATTTTTTTTTCGTCCAACTACTGCCAGACGCACTGCCTCTTGGGAGGAACTGTCAACTCCACGCCCCTCCTGGGTATCCACCCTGACCATGAAGCCTCTAAACTGATCCCGGTTGCTTATCACGAATTTCTGGACGTCTTTAATAAAAAGGGTGCAGACACTCTTCCACCTCATAGAACTTACGATTGCCCCATTGAACTTCTACCGGGAGCCGAGATCCCGTTTGATCGGATTTACCCTCTCTCTGAGCCTGAATTGGAAGCCCTGCGTACCTATATCGACGAGAGCCTTGAAAAGCAGTTCATTCGGCCTTCCACTTCACCAGCAGGAGCCGGTATTTTCTTCGTTGAGAAAAAAGACCACACCTTGAGGCCCTGTGTGGACTATCGTGACCTTAACAGGGTCACTGTCAAGAATCGGTACCCTCTTCCTCTGATTCCCGAACTATTCCAGAGGCTGCGAATGGCACGAGTGTTCTCCAAACTGGACTTGAGGGGTGCCTATAATCTTGTCAGAATCAGGGAGGGAGACGAATGGAAGACGGCCTTCCGGACACGCTTTGGCCACTTTGAGTATTTAGTCATGCCATTTGGGCTCTGCAATGCTCCAGCCACATTCCAGCATCTGGTAAACGATGTTTTTCGGGACTTTCTTGATTTATTCGTCATCGTGTATCTGGATGACATCCTTGTATTCTCTGAAACTTTAGAATCCCATCGGACTCATGTAAAAAAGGTATTTGCTCGATTGCGGGAACACCGACTTTACGCAAAGGCTGAAAAATGCGACTTTGAAAAGCAAGTTGTGCATTTCCTAGGGCTTGTCATCTTCGCCGAGGGAATCTCCATGGACCCTCAGAAAGTCGCTTCTGTCTTGGAATGGCCTGCCCCTACTGACAGAAAAGCTGTACAGAGGTTCGTGGGGTTTGCTAACCCTGGGAAGGATCAGTCATATGTCTCTCTTCCCATCAAGCTTCAGCTCCCCGAAAAGACGGTTTCAGTACTTGCAATCATAGACTCTGGGGCCTGCAGCTGTTTTGTGGACTCTGCATTTGCTTCTCTTCAGCAGCTGCCCTTGGGTACCAAGAGGCAAGGGTTCCATGTCCATCTGGCTGACGGCTCCGGTATTAAATCAGGCCCGGTTACTCAAGAGACCTTGCCTATTCTCTGCCAGACTTCTTCAGGCCATAGCGAACTCCTCCGTTTGGATGTCATAGCTTCTCCCATGTTTCCCGTTATCCTCGGCATTCCATGGTTGAAGGCACACAACCCTCACGTTGACTGGCTTACCGGAGATATATATTTTTTTCGTCCAACTACTGCCAGACGCACTGCCTCTTGGGAGGAACTGTTAACTCCACGCCCCTCCTGGGTATCCACCCTGACCATGAAGCCTCTAAACTGATCCCGGTTGCTTATCACTAATTTCTGGACGTCTTTAATAAAAAGGGTGCAGACACTCTTCCACCTCATAGAACTTACGATTGCCCCATTGAACTTCTACCGGGAGCCGAGATCCCGTTTGGTCGGATTTACCCTCTCTCTGAGCCTGAATTGGAAGCCCTGCGTACCTATATCGACGAGAGCCTTAAAAAGCAGTTCATTCGGCCTTCCACTTCACCAGCAGGAGCCGGTATTTTCTTCGTTGAGAAAAAAGACCACACCTTGAGGCCCTGTGTGGACTATCGTGACCTTAACAGGGTCACTGTCAAGAATCGGTACCCTCTTCCTCTGATTCCCGAACTATTCCAGAGGCTGCGAGGGGCACGAGTGTTCTCCAAACTGGACTTGAGGGGTGCCTATAATCTTGTCAGAATCAGGGAGGGAGACGAATGGAAGACGGCCTTCCGGACACGCTTTGGCCACTTTGAGTATTTAGTCATGCCATTCGGGCTCTGCAATGCTCCAGCCACATTCCAGCATCTGGTAAACGATGTTTTTCGGAACTTTCTTGATTTATTCGTCATCGTGTATCTGGATGACATCCTTGTATTCTCTGAAACTTTAGAATCCCATCGGACTCATGTAAAAAAGGTATTAGCTCGATTGCGGGAACACCGACTTTACGCAAAGGCTGAAAAATGCGACTTTGAAAAGCAAGTTGTGCATTTCCTAGGGCTTGTCATCTCCGCCGAGGGAATCTCCATGGACCCTCAGAAAGTCGCTTCTGTCTTTGAATGGCCTGCTCCTACTGACAGAAAAGCTGTACAGAGGTTCGTGGGGTTTGCTAACCCTGGGAAGGATCAGTCACATGTCTCTCTTCCCATCAAGCTTCAGCTCCCCGAAAATACGGTTTCAGTACTTGCAATCATAGACTCTGGGGCCTGCAGCTGTTTTGTGGACTCTGCATTTGCTTCTCTTCAGCAGCTGCCCTTGGGTACCAAGAGGCAAGGGTTCCATGTCCATCTGGCTGACGGCTCCGGTATTAAATCAGGCCCGGTTACTCAGGGGACCTTGCCTATTCTCTGCCAGACTTCTTCAGGCCATAGCGAACTCCTCCGTTTGGATGTCATAGCTTCTCCCATGTTTCCCGTTATCCTCGGCATTCCATGGTTGAAGGCACACAACCCTCACGTTGACTGGCTTACCGGAGATATCTCTTTTTCGTCCAACTACTGCCAGACGCACTGCCTCTTGGGAGGAACTGTCAACTCCACGCACCTCCTGGGTATCCACCCTGACCATGAAGCCTCTAAACTGATCCCGGTTGCTTATCACGAATTTCTGGACGTCTTTAATAAAAAGGGTGCAGACACTCTTCCACCTCATAAACCTTACGATTGCCCCATTGAACTTCTACCGGGAGCCGAGATCCCGTTTGGTCGGATTTACCCTCTCTCTGAGCCTGAATTGGAAGCCCTGCGTACCTATATCGACGAGAGCCTTGAAAAGCAGTTCATTCGGCCTTCCACTTCACCAGCAGGAGCCGGTATTTTCTTCGTTGAGAAAAAAGACCACACCTTGAGGCCCTGTGTGGACTATCGTGACCTTAACAGGGTCACTGTCAAGAATCGGTACCCTCTTCCTCTGATTCCCGAACTATTACAGAGGCTGCGAGGGGCACGAGTGTTCTCCAAACTGGACTTGAGGGGTGCCTATAATCTTGTCAGAATCAGGGAGGGAGACGAATGGAAGACGGCCTTCCGGACACGTTTTGGCCACTTTGAGTATTTAGTCATGCCATTCGGGCTCTGCAATGCTCCAGCCACATTCCAGCATCTGGTAAACGATTTTTTTCGGGACTTTCTTGATTTATTCGTCATCGTGTATCTGGATGACATCCTTGTATTCTCTGAAACTTTAGAATCCCATCGGACTCATGTAAAAAAGGTATTAGCTCGATTGCGGGAACACTGACTTTACGCAAAGGCTGAAAAATGCGACTTTGAAAAGCAAGTTGTGCATTTCCTAGGGCTTGTCATCTCCGCCGAGGGAATCTCCATGGACCCTTAGAAAGTCGCTTCTGTCTTGGAATGGTCTGCTCCTACTGACAGAAAAGCTGTACAGAGGTTCGTGGGGTTTGCTAACTTTTATAGAACATTTATTAAGGACTTTTCTGGCATCATCACTCCCATTACTCAGCTAACGAAACAGCATGTTCCCTTTCGATGGACCCCAGAGGCTCAGACAGCGTTTGAACAGTTGAAAGCCTTATTCACCTCAGCTCCCATCTTGAAACATCCCGATCCCTCCTTAGCTTATGTTTTGGAGGTAGACGCCTCGGAAAATGCAGTTGAGGCTATTATTTCCCAACGCCAAGGGCCCAAATCATTGCTCCACCCTGTGGCCTTCTTCTCTAAAAAAATTAAATCCTTCCGAAAGGAATTATGATGTTGGTGACCGAGAGCTACTGGCTATCAAGGCCGCTCTTGAAGAATGGCGTTACCTTTTGGAGGGAGCTTCTCACCCAATTCTTATCTTCACAGATCACAAGAATCTTGAGTATTTGAAGACAGCTAAACGCCTAAGACCTCGGCAGGCAAGATGGGCACTTTTTTTCTCTCGTTTCATGTTTCATATAACCTACCGTCCTGGCTCAAAGAACGGGAAACCAGATGCCTTGTCCCGCATGTTCAGTGATCCAGTTGTATCCTCGGAACCTGATACTATTCTACCAGCCAATAATTTTTTACTTCTTCACTCGGATCTGATGTCACAAATAAGAAAATATGTGGAAGACCAACCGCCTTTCAAGGACCTGGCTCTTCAACTAAGGGATGGCCTGTACTAAGAGGCCTATTTGTCTAAGAGGCAAATCTTTATCCCAGAACAGTTCAGAGTTGCCGTCCTAGGGCGATGTCATGATCATCCCCTAGCGGGTCACTTTGGGATTCACAAGACGGCTAATTCGATCTCCCGTACATTCTGGTGGCCAAATTTGATGAACGACTGCAAGAAATATGTAAGATCTTGTATTTCATGCCTTCGGAATAAGACAGACAGAGCCAGAACTTGGGGTCTACTTGAGCCCCTTCCTGTACCTGAGAAACCATGGAGCATGATCTCCATGGATTTTATAGTAGAACTTCCCCCATCTGAAGACTTCACTACCATTTTCGTTGTGGTTGATCGTTTGACCAAAATGGCCCACTTTGTACCTCTGCAAGGAACTCCTTCTGCCCCGGAGACTGCCTCAACTTTTATCAAGGAGATTGTAAGGTTGCATGGCATCCCTGACAGCATAGTTTCTGATCGAGGGGTGCAGTTCACTTCTAGATTTTGGAGGGCCTTATGTGAAACTTTGAACATTGAACTCCGCCTCTCCACAGCTTATCACCCACAAACTAATGGACAGACTGAAAAGGTCAATCAAACCCTTGAACAGTACGTACGATGCTTTTCTTCTTTTGCACAGGATGACTGGCTATCACTTCTCCCACTCGTGGAATTTTCATACAATAATTCCACCCATTCGGTAACCAAACAGTCACCTTTTTTCGCCAATTATGGATACCATCCTTCTTTCTTGCCTGAGCTGCCTATTGGTTCTTCTGTACCTGCCGTACAAGACAGGTTGAACTTCCTTAACTCCAACTACTAATTACTGCAGGTCCCAGAACAGTTCAGAGTTGCCGTCCTAGGGCGATGTCATGATCATCCCCTAGAGGGTCACTTTGGGATTCAAAAGACGGCTAATTTGATCTCCCGTACATTCTGGTGGCCAAACTTGATGAACGACTGCAAGAAATATGTAAGATCTTTTATTTCATGCCTTCGGAATAAGACAGACAGAGCCAGAACTTGGGGTCTACTTGAGCCCCTTCCTGTACCTGAGAAACCATGGAGCATGATCTCCATGGATTTTATAGTAGAACTTCCCCCATCTGAAGACTTCACTACCATTTTCGTTGTGGTTGATCGTTTGACCAAAATGGCCCACTTTGTACCTCTGCAAGGAACTCCTTCTGCCCCGAGACTGCCTCAACTTTTTTCAAGGAGATTGTAAGGTTGCATGGCATCCCTGACAGCATAGTTTCTGATCGAGGGGTGCAGTTCACTTCTAGATTTTGGAGGGCCTTTTGTGAAACATTGAACATTGAACTCCGCCTCTCCACAGCTTATCACCCACAAACTAATGGACAGACTGAAAGGGTCAATCAAACCCTTGAACAGTACCTACGATGCTTTTCTTCTTTTGCACAGGATGACTGGCTATCACTTCTCCCACTCGCGGAATTTTCATACAATAATTCCACCCATTCGGTAACCAAACAGTCACCTTTTTTTGCCAATTATGGATACCATCCTTCTTTCTTGCCTGAGCTGCCTATTGATTCTTCTGTACCTGCCGTACAAGACAGGTTGAACTTCCTTAACTCCAACTACCAATTACTGCAGGTCCCCCAGAATCCTACCAGGTCACTGTCGAGAATCGGTACCCTCTTCCTCTGATTCCCGAACTATTCCAGAGGCTGCGAGGGGCACGAGTGTTCTCCAAACTGGACTTGAGGGGTGCCTATAATCTTGTCAGAATCAGGGAGGGAGACGAATGGAAGACGGCCTTCCGGACACGCTTTGGCCACTTTGAGTATTTAGTCATGCCATTCGGGCTCTGCAATGCTCCAGCCACATTCCAGCATCTGGTAAACGATGTTTTTCGGGACTTTCTTGATTTATTCGTCATCGTGTATCTGGATGACATCCTTGTATTCTCTGAAACTTTAGAATCCCATCGGACTCATGTAAAAAAGGTATTAGCTCGATTGCGGGAACACCGACTTTACGCAAAGGCTGAAAAATGCGACTTTGAAAAGCAAGTTGTGCATTTCCTAGGGCTTGTCATCTTCGCCGAGGGAATCTCCATGGACCCTCAGAAAGTCGCTTCTGTCTTGGAATGGCCTGCTCCTACTGACAGAAAAGCTGTACAGAGGTTCGTGGGGTTTGCTAACCCTGGGAAGGATCAGTCACATGTCTCTCTTCCCATCAAGCTTCAGCTCCCCGAAAAGACGGTTTCAGTACTTGCAATCATAGACTCTGGGGCCTGCAGCTGTTTTGTGGACTCTGCATTTGCTTCTCTTCAGCAGCTGCCCTTGGGTACCAAGAGGCAAGGGTTCCATGTCCATCTGGCTGACGGCTCCGGTATTAAATCAGGCCCGGTTACTCAAGAGACCTTGCCTATTCTCTGCCAGACTTCTTCAGGCCATAGCGAACTCCTCCGTTTCGATGTCATAGCTTCTCCCATGTTTCCCGTTATCCTCGGCATTCCATGGTTGAAGGCACACAACCCTCACGTTGACTGGCTTACCGGAGATATATTTTTTTTTCGTCCAACAACTGCCAGACGCACTGCCTCTTGGGAGGAACTGTCAACTCCACGCCCCTCCTGGGTATCCACCCTGACCATGAAGCCTCTAAACTGATCCCGGTTGCTTACCACGAATTTCTGGACGTCTTTAATAAAAAGGGTGCAGACACTCTTCCACCTCATAGAACTTACGATTGCCCCATTGAACTCCTACCGGGAGCCGAGATCCCGTTTGGTCAGATTTACCCTCTCTCTGAGCCTGAATTGGAAGCCCTGCGTACCTATATCGACGAGAGCCTTGAAAAGCAGTTCATTCGGCCTTCCACTTCACCAGCAGGAGCCGGTATTTTCTTCGTTGAGAAAAAAGACCACACCTTGAGGCCCTGTGTGGACTATCGTGACCTTAACAGGGTCACTGTCAAGAATCGGTACCCTCTTCCTCTGATTCCCGAACTATTCCAGAGGCTGCGAGGGGCACGAGTGTTCTCCAAACTGGACTTGAGGGGTGCCTATAATCTTGTCAGAATCAGGGAGGGAGACGAATGGAAGACGGCCTTCCGGACACGCTTTGGCCACTTTGAGTATTTAGTCATGCCATTCGGGCTCTGCAATGCTCCAGCCACATTCCAGCATCTGGTAAACGATGTTTTTCGGGACTTTCTTGATTTATTCGTCATCGTGTATCTGGATGACATCCTTGTATTCTCTGAAACTTTAGAATCCCATCGGACTCATGTAAAAAAGGTATTAGCTCGATTGCGGGAACACCGACTTTAAGCAAAGGCTGAGAAATGCGACTTTGAAAAGCAAGTTGTGCATTTCCTAGGGCTTGTCATCTCCGCCGAGGGAATCTCCATGGACCCTCAGAAAGTCGCTTCTGTCTTGGAATGGCCTGCTCCTACTGACAGAAAAGCTGTACAGAGGTTCGTGGGGTTTGCTAACCCTGGGAAGGATCAGTCACATGTCTCTCTTCCCATCAAGCTTCAGCTCCCCGAAAAGACGGTTTCAGTACTTGCAATCATAGACTCTGGGGCCTGCAGCTGTTTTGTGGACTCTGCATTTGCTTCTCTTCAGCAGCTGCCCTTGGGTACCAAGAGGCAAGGGTTCCATGTCCATCTGGCTGACGGCTCCGGTATTAAATCAGGCCCGGTTACTCAAGAGACCTTGCCTATTCTCTGCCAGACTTCTTCAGGCCATAGCGAACTCCTCCGTTTCGATGTCATAGCTTCTCCCATGTTTCCCGTTATCCTCGGCATTCCATGGTTGAAGGCACACAACCCTCACGTTGACTGGCTTACCGGAGATATCTCTTTTTCGTCCAACTACTGCCAGACGCACTGCCTCTTGGGAGGAACTGTCAACTCCACGCACCTCCTGGGTATCCACCCTGACCATGAAGCCTCTAAACTGATCCCGGTTGCTTATCACGAATTTCTGGACGTCTTTAATAAAAAGGGTGCAGACACTCTTCCACCTCATAAACCTTACGATTGCCCCATTGAACTTCTACCGGGAGCCGAGATCCCGTTTGGTCGGATTTACCCTCTCTCTGAGCCTGAATTGGAAGCCCTGCGTACCTATATCGACGAGAGCCTTGAAAAGCAGTTCATTCGGCCTTCCACTTCACCAGCAGGAGCCGGTATTTTCTTCGTTGAGAAAAAAGACCACACCTTGAGGCCCTGTGTGGACTATCGTGACCTTAACAGGGTCACTGTCAAGAATCGGTACCCTCTTCCTCTGATTCCTGAACTATTCCAGAGGCTGCGAGGGGCACGAGTGTTCTCCAAACTGGACTTGAGGGGTGCCTATAATCTTGTCAGAATCAGGGAGGGAGACGAATGGAAGACGGCCTTCCGGACACGTTTTGGCCACTTTGAGTATTTAGTCATGCCATTCGGGCTCTGCAATTCTCCAGCCACATTCCAGCATCTGGTAAACGATTTTTTCGGGACTTTCTTGATTTATTCGTCATCGTGTATCTGGATGACATCCTTGTATTCTCTGAAACTTTAGAATCCCATCGGACTCATGTAAAAAAGGTATTAGCTCGATTGCGGGAACACTGACTTTACGCAAAGGCTGAAAAATGCGACTTTGAAAAGCAAGTTGTGCATTTCCTAGGGCTTGTCATCTCCGCCGAGGGAATCTCCATGGACCCTTAGAAAGTCGCTTCTGTCTTGGAATAGTCTGCTCCTACTGACAGAAAAGCTGTACAGAGGTTCGTGGGGTTTGCTAACTTTTATAGAACATTTATTAAGGACTTTTCTGGCATCATCACTCCCATTACTCAGCTAACGAAACAGCATGTTCCCTTTCGATGGACCCCAGAGGCTCAGACAGGGTTTGAACAGTTGAAAGCCTTATTCACCTCAGCTCCCATCTTGAAACATCCCGATCCCTCCTTAGCTTATGTTTTGGAGGTAGACGCCTCGGAAAATGCAGTTGAGGCTATTATTTCCCAACGCCAAGGGCCCAAATCATTGCTCCACCCTGTGGCCTTCTTCTCTAAAAAAATTAAATCCTTCCGAAAGGAATTATGATGTTGGTGACCGAGAGCTACTGGCTATCAAGGCCGCTCTTGAAGAATGGCGTTACCTTTTGGAGGGAGCTTCTCACCCAATTCTTATCTTCACAGATCACAAGAATCTTGAGTATTTGAAGACAGCTAAACGCCTAAGACCTCGGCAGGCAAGATGGGCACTTTTTTTCTCTCGTTTCATGTTTCATATAACCTACCGTCCTGGCTCAAAGAACGGGAAACCAGATGCCTTGTCCCGCATGTTCAGTGATCCAGTTGTATCCTCGGAACCTGATACTATTCTACCAGCCAATAATTTTTTACTTCTTCAGGCGGATCTGATGTCACTAATAAGAAAATATGTGGAAGACCAACCGCCTTCCAAGGACCTGGCTCTTCAACTAAGGGATGGCCTGTACTAAGAGGCCTATTTGTCTAAGAGGCAAATCTTTATCCCAGAACAGTTCAGAGTTGCCGTCCTAGGGCGATGTCATGATCATCCCCTAGCGGGTCACTTTGGGATTCACAAGACGGCTAATTCGATCTCCCGTACATTCTGGTGGCCAAACTTGATGAACGACTGCAAGAAATATGTAAGATCTTGTATTTCATGCCTTCGGAATAAGACAGACAGAGCCAGAACTTGGGGTCTACTTGAGCCCCTTCCTGTACCTGAGAAACCATGGAGCATGATCTCCATGGATTTTATAGTAGAACTTCCCCCATCTGAAGACTTCACTACCATTTTCGTTGTGGTTGATCGTTTGACCAAAATGGCCCACTTTGTACCTCTGCAAGGAACTCCTTCTGCCCCGGAGACTGCCTCAACTTTTATCAAGGAGATTGTAAGGTTGCATGGCATCCCTGACAGCATAGTTTCTGATCGAGGGGTGCAGTTCACTTCTAGATGTTGGAGGGCCTTATGTGAAACTTTGAACATTGAACTCCGCCTCTCCACAGCTTATCACCCACAAACTAATGGACAGACTGAAAGGGTCAATCAAACCCTTGAACAGTACCTACGATGCTTTTCTTCTTTTGCGCAGGATGACTGTCTATCACTTCTCCCACTCGCGGAATTTTCATACAATAATTCCACCCATTCGGCAACCAAACAGTCACCTTTTTTCGCCAATTATGGATACCATCCTTCTTTCTTGCCTGAGCTGCCTATTGATTCTTCTGTACCTGCCGTACAAGGCAGGTTGAACTTCCTTAACTCAAACTACCAATTACTGCAGGATACAATCTCCAAGACCCAGGCAGATAATAAAAAGTTCTTCGACAAGAAGAGAAGAGGCAATTTGAATCTTGAACCTTTTCCAGTACCTCGCTGCCCGTCTGCTACCGAACCCGGCCACCCTTGTGATCCTGCACCAGTTTCCTGCTTGGCTTAACGCTGTCTCCAGTGCCTGTGCTAGCTGTCCATCCTACCAGCTTTCCTGAGTCCAGTTCCTTACCAGATGCTCTGCCTGCATCTCCACGTCTGCAACTCAGCTGACAAGTTCTGTACGCAACTACAGGCACTCGTGTAACTCCTCACCCTAGGTCTGTCCCATCCTCAGTGGGGCTTGGGTTGGAGACACAAGGGAGGCCGACCTCGTCATTCCAGACTGTTGGGTGGGAGACACTTGTAAAAACAATTAATGTCCCCTTCCATCAAGGCGTTTGGTTCCATTATTCAATAGAGCCAGGTTATCTTCAAAAAGGTTCTTTTATTCTTCCAAAGACAAGAAAAAGACAATGCTTACATAATGACAGCTGGTAACACATGGTAAGTTTGTAGCTTCAGAAGGGGGAATGAGGTGACAGATCGTAGGATGTATATCTTCGAGCAGGGTCCCTTGACCTTCCATAGCGAAGGATCACTTCTCCCGACAGTTCTCCAGGGCCCCATCGCCCGACATTCCCTCCCTCATGTTCAAAACCCTTGGGTAGATATACTGTTTAATAATGTTATGTCAGCATTATTTACATTTAGCATCGCTCCAAGGAAGGTATCATTAACTGTCCTAGGGAAGTAACACCCACTTGTGTATATTTAGTAACATAACTCCACCCATTATCCTGACATAGTTCCTTAGAATAGATATTACATACACAGCAAATGTCCTTTTGTCTGTCCTCAGCAACCTTCAAATTTAACATGTTTCAATAAAGAGTACAGAAACTTTTATCACTTAAAATAGTAATAAATTCAATATCTAACAATTCCCCCTCAATGCACTATTATTAAAAAACAAAATAAGTGCATTCATCTTAAATAATAAATGTTTCTGATCCTCTTTTTTCCAATACATACAATACAATAAACATTCATACAATTTAGTGTTTCAGATATTGTACATAAGCTTTTTCCAAAACTCTGAGATATTCCTGTGAAATATTTAACCATTTCATTCCATCAAGAAACTATAAATTATTATATTATTTATTAATTTTAATTTATTCTCCATCTAAACTATGTAATATTAAAAATGTTCTTCCTTTACCTTCATAGATTTTTCTTCTTATAACTTTAACCATATCACATAGCTATTTTAACATAAAGGAGAAATTAATATCTTTGATATATTAAATTATATTGTTTTGTAATATAAATTATTAATTAATTAATAAATAAAATTTCTTCCAGTCTTTGAAATTTCAATAACCAAATAATTTCTTCAATATAAGTTTTTATACATTATCCTTGACACTGAACAATTATAAACATAATACGTAATCTACTCGTCTGTTGATACACAAAAACATAACTTTCCCATTATTTGATTGTCATATTTTTATATATTCTATTTATCTTTCTCTTTATTTTTCTATTTATCTTTCTATTTATCTATCCATGACCAACAAGCAACTTTTTCCATTTTCTTTTTTACAACGTTTCATATTATTTAATTCAACAGTAACTCTGTTTAGACACATTAAGATTATTTTCTTCCACACAAGCCTGTATGTACTCTAACTATATTAATACTTCAAATGTACACTTTATTGTACATTCTTGTAATAACAAACTATCCATACAACTTTTCCAAGTTATGTGTTCTATAAAAATGAATACAAAAAATAATAATTGTATGTGAAATAATTCTGTGTGTATTAATATGTATTCCTATAAAAGATTTAAAAACCAAAACATATCAACTATTATGTAAACTAAGGTAGTATCATTACTATTAGTTATTACTGTGATATCAATCTTTCATGATCTACTAAACTAACAAAGATTGTGTAGGAGAAAGTATCAGATTTCAATGTCAACATAGAGTCAACTATTTTTTCTGTATTTCAAAACATTCCTATACTAAAATTACATCCTAACTCCCCCTCACATAATGATCGACCGATCAATATGTCGTTTTTTTTTTTTTTTTGCAAGACCATATGAATGAATCATTGAAGTTCATCCAAAAATGATAGTCCTTGAGAACATATTAAATACATCATTTTGAAAAAAACAAGAAAATAATAACAAATTTAGCTGTGCTTGTGTCATGGTCATGTAAAAAATTCATAGAATAGAATAATTTCATTAATCAATATAAACTATTTTAGACTCCTAATCCTTTCTGTGTTTACCCATTTTACTCTTATTTTTACCAATTATTTTGATTTTTACCAATTATTTTGAAACAAAAATAATTTTAATCCCTATTACCTTAAAAATAATAAAACAATCTTCCCAATTGATATCTCAGTTTGCAACTCTATTGTCATCCCTGGTACCTTCAGATCTATAATTCTTAATCATAACTTTAGCTACTGGAATAAATTATGAAACATACTCATGAGAAGTAGAAATCTCATTCAAAACATAATTTCTATTTAAATTTAGCAAAGGCCTAGCCATGTTTTGTGAACAAACTTCTGAAATTCCTATACCTGTATTTTTTTCCTATACAACAGATTGTAAATAACTTAGTATGCTAATTTCAAAAGACATAGAAGAACAGACATTCTTCATCCTGTCATTAACTCCTTATGTTCAGAAAATACTAAAGTTTTTAAACTAAAAATATAACAGGTAAATAAGTCACCTAATCTTTACCTTTTCTTGAATCATCTTACCCTATTTAGACTTTGTAATACTATTCATACGTTCTACAATACCTGAGCATTAAAGATGATAAGAAACATAAAAACTTTATTAAATAATTAAAATTGCATACTTGTCCTTCACTACCTGTCTTATAAAATAAAAAAATCATTATCTGATTCCATGGTTTGAAATCCAACCCCAATGGAATATGACATCAGTTCACAACAACTTAGCTTATGTTAAAAATATTTATTTTTTCCTTGAATTACGTCAATTAATTTAATTAATTTATCAAAAGAAATATTAACCAAAGGAAAAAACATCCTTGTATCCTCCTTTAGCGGGTAAAAAAATAATATAATCAATCTTCATAGATTGACAAATCTCTCAATACTTTGTAGTATCAGGTTACTCTTTCCTTTTGAATTGTTCTATAAACAAATAAAACAATATTCAGAAGTTTGATGACAAAGTGCTCTAAATTGAGTAGTTCAGAATTTCTTTCATTAGCCTAAACAAAAATCAATTAATCAATTAGTCAGTCAGTCGGGTACCTGGCTATGCAAAAATAAATATTTTCATTTAAAAATAACTCTATCCATTATTGTTGGAATCAATTATTTTTACAATGAATTTTATCTCCATTATCAGTCTGTACTGATTCTAACTAAGACAAAATTTCATCGTCCCCCTCTTTATCCTGTGACTAAATTAAATTTTGTAAAAGTAATAATCTTACCAGATTATTGTATTTTTCTTTCACTAAAACTTCACTTATAACTGCTTTAATTTTGCAAAAGAACATTAATTTAGTCTGGGCTTTCCTAAATATTCTATTTCTAAAAGAAACTTGATCATGTTGAAGTACATTTTTTTTTTTTTTAGAACCAATCATGTTTCTCATACAGTATGATTGAATGAACCACACGTGCTCCGTCACTCTGACTGCTAAACAAACACATGGCACACTCAATCATCTTTCAGTGCAGACAAATATACAGAAAGTTCCATTGTGCCAATATATGGATCCATGTACATAAGCACAAGAGATTCCTTCCCAATAAATGTTCACTAAATATTGATAAAGTAATATTGCATGATTTGCTTATACAACTGTGGTTTTATCACACTGCATTATTCTAATCTCAATGTATTTATATCTTACTTCAACTGACCTTACGTTTTAACACCCAGTTGTCCATAAACAACGGTTAATCAGAGCTGTCTGTATTAACACCTCCTGTTTGTCTTGAAATAACACCTTAAACAAATGGTGCAAAACCCACATGTTTTTTCAAAACAATTACTTTGGTAAGTAATAATATATTTTTCTCATCCATGAACCCTCTTCCAGTTTCTGGAAGTTTTAACACAAATATGTGTATTGATCATAGAAGTGAAAAACTGTCATGACGATGGCATGTCTAACTAGGCAGTGTAACTCGATCTGCATTTCTCTGTTGACAGTACATTCCTTTTACATGTCACACTTTTCAGAGAAAGATCTGTTACATGTCGGTCTTAGCTACCATGAATTGCATCCCCTTCATTGTACAATTCGGTAACAATTTAATTTTATCGTTTTTATCATTTTTAACCTTTTTTACAATTTTTTTAATCATATTTGATTTGTACATCTGCTAAAAATCATGTACACTAGGTTATATGATGTTCCTGATTATAGTAATGACAAAAAATTGTTTAGAGGACAATCTCGTGAAACTCACAGATTGGTTCCTGCCCATGAACTGTGATTGGCCATTTCCCCGAGAAAAATTCCTCCCTCAACTAAAGTCTTTACTTTTATCAGAAATACTCAATTACAAAAACTTTTAACAATAGTTTTTTTTTACAATTTTTGATAGTTTTTAGATTGAACAAAACTTTCATATTTTAATATTTTTCCTGGGTAGCCTTAAGTAAATTAGAACAATCTACTTCTTTTAATTTAATAACCAAATCCTAGTTTGGAATATTTTGTAAAAATTGCTCAATCCTTAACTTATTATTTCCTTCAACCAAAACTGTAGGATTTTTGTTAAAGACTAAATACCATGTTGTTTTCCATTATCTTAATCAATAGTTTTTTCTTAAAACTTTGTTCTGCCCCTTGTTTGTGCTTTGAATGACCACATTTTGTAATAACACATTTTCTGTTGTTTAGGGCTTAAATATTCATAAACATTTTCATGCAGCGTTAAACTTAGTTTCCTTATTAAAGAACCTCTTTACACTCTGGTATTAATTAATTAATTACTCTACTACTGCTACATGCCTGTATTCCATATATATGGAATGTATTAATTCCCGATAGTACTGGGACATACTTCTGAGCTTTGAGATGTTAACCATCCCATGTTATCCACTCACTTAAATAAAGAAACATATTTACCCCTTGTTTAGAATGATTGTCCTGTGTACACTTAAAAGAAAACAAGAGATGAATAATGTCCTTTAGCTTTGCCTGTTGTTTGTTTCTTTTCATTTGTTTTGTCTTTGTTCGTTGCTTTTATTCGTTGCTTTTTCTTGGAATATTGTCCTCATCTTTTTCTTTGAAGAATAGTTTTCTTGTAGCTTTTGCCTTGTTCCTTGACTCGTGTAAATGTAATGTTTCTGTAGGCTGTAAATAGGCCTAAGTAAACACAATGTAAAGATGCGTGTGTATTGAAAATGTCTTTCTCCTTCTGTGTTTGCTGAAGGAATGAGATGTGTAAGTGTTTAGTGTTTTGCCTTTATCCTTGGACCGTCCAAAACATCAAAATCCGACTTTTCATATTAGCTCACCCAAAGAGTATATCTGCCTGTTGTAACTACAATGGTGGCCTTATTTAACGTGAAGTCTTAGTTCCCATTTCAAGAACTTCTTCTGTGAGACATTTTCTCACCTTGTGTAAGAACTTCTTTGGCAGAAATCTTCACGTACGTAAACGTTTACGCTTTTCATCACAACCTGAAAGTCCTCTCTGGATTTCCTACAATATCTTGAAACATTCTGTCCAAAAGACCTTGTCAATCAACCTTGTAAGCTGAGTCTTTGTTTTTTTTTTTCTTCTTTTCTTCTGCTTGCAAGTTTACAAGCGATCTGTGGGTGAGAAAACAGACAGAAAAAAACTCACAGTTGTTTGTGTTTTGGAGTCAAGATCAATAATTGGCTTTATTCCACGGCTGCAATTCTTCTTGCCTTTAGCTGGCTCAGTTTCTCGGACCTTCTGTCCACGTGTGATGGAACACAAACGTCCTTTCTCGTTCTAAGTTCTTTGGTTGTTTTTTTCCCAAGACTTGACAATGTTTTCGTCTCATCTCTTCATCTGAGTCCCTCCTGTTGTCAAGTAGTGAGGAAAAAGAACAGCTGGAGGCTCGCCATAATGTTGGGTGGGAGACACTTGTAAAAACAATTAATGTCCCCTTCCATCAAGGCGTTTGGTTCCATTATTCAATAGAGCCAGGTTATCTTCAAAAAGGTTCTTTTATTCTTCCAAAGACAAGAAAAAGACAATGCTTACATAATGACAGCTGGTAACACATGGTAAGTTTGTAGCTTCAGAAGGGGGAATGAGGTGACAGATCGTAGGATGTATATCTTCGAGCAGGGTCCCTTGACCTTCCATAGCGAAGGATCACTTCTCCCGACAGTTCTCCAGGGCCCCATCGCCCGACATTCCCTCCCTCATGTTCAAAACCCTTGGGTAGATATACTGTTTAATAATGTTATGTCAGCATTATTTACATTTAGCATCGCTCCAAGGAAGGTATCATTAACTGTCCTAGGGAAGTAACACCCACTTGTGTATATTTAGTAACATAACTCCACCCATTATCCTGACATAGTTCCTTAGAATAGATATTACATACACAGCAAATGTCCTTTTGTCTGTCCTCAGCAACCTTCAAATTTAACATGTTTCAATAAAGAGTACAGAAACTTTTATCACTTAAAATAGTAATAAATTCAATATCTAACACAGACTCCTACCAGGTACGTGACAGTACCAGTCAGCCAGAGATGGAGTCTGGAAGGGAGGCCTCTCCACCGAAGGACATTTACCAAACTATTTCTGCGCTCTCAAATATTGTGCAGAAGTTACAAGAGCGGGTCACTTTGGGATTCACAAGACGGCCAATTTGATCTCCCGTACATTCTGGTGGCCAAATTTGATGAACGACTGCAAGAAATATGTAAGATCTTGTATTTCATGCCTTCGGAATAAGACAGACAGAGCCAGAACTTGGGGTCTACTTGAGCCCCTTCCTGTACCTGAGAAACCATGGAGCATGATCTCCATGGATTTTATAGTAGAACTTCCCCCATCTGAAGACTTCACTACCATTTTCGTTGTGGTTGATCGTTTGACCAAAATGGCCCACTTTGTACCTCTGCAAGGAACTCCTTCTGCCCCGGAGACTGCCTCAACTTTTATCAAGGAGATTGTAAGGTTGCATGGCATCCCTGACAGCATAGTTTCTGATCGAGGGGTGCAGTTCACTTCTAGATTTTGGAGGGCCTTATGTGAAACTTTGAACATTGAACTCCGCCTCTCCACAGCTTATCACCCACAAACTAATGGACAGACTGAAAGGGTCAATCAAACCCTTGAACAGTACGTACGATGCTTTTCTTCTTTTGCACAGGATGACTGGCTATCACTTCTCCCACTCGTGGAATTTTCATACAATAATTCCACCCATTCGGTAACCAAACAGTCACCTTTTTTCGCCAATTATGGATACCATCCTTCTTTCTTGCCTGAGCTGCCTATTGGTTCTTCTGTACCTGCCGTACAAGACAGGTTGAACTTCCTTAACTCCAACTACCAATTACTGCAGGTCCCAGAACAGTTCAGAGTTGCCGTCCTAGGGCGATGTCATGATCATCCCCTAGCGGGTCACTTTGGGATTCACAAGACGGCTAATTTGATCTCCCGTACATTCTGGTGCACGAGTGCCTGTAGTTGCGTGCAGAACTTGTCAGCTGAGTTGCAGACGTGGAGATGCAGGCAGAGCATCTGGTAAGGAACTGGACTCAGGAAAGCTGGTAGGATGGACAGCTAGCACAGGCACTGGAGAAAGCGTTAAGCCAAGCAGGAGGCTGTGCAGGATCACAAGGGTGGCCGGGTTCGGTAGCAGACGGGCAGCGAGGTACTGGAAAAGGTTCAAGATTCAAATTGCCTCTTCTCTTCTTGTCGAAGAACTTTTTATTATCTGCCTGGGTCTTGGAGATTGTATCCTGCAGTAATTGGTAGTTGGAGTTAAGGAAGTTCAACCTGTCTTGTACGGCAGGTACAGAAGAATCAATAGGCAGCTCAGGCAAGAAAGAAGGATGGTATCCATAATTGGCGAAAAAAGGTGACTGTTTGGTTGGCGAATGGGTGGAATTATTGTATGAAAATTCCGCGAGTGGGAGAAGTGATAGCCAGTCATCCTGTGCAAAAGAATAAAAGCATCGTAGGTACTGTTCAAGGGTTTGATTGACCCTTTCAGTCTGTCCATTAGTTTGTGGGGGATAAGCTGTGGAGAGGCGGAGTTCAATGTTCAAAGTTTCACATAAGGCCCTCCAAAATCTAGAAGTGAACTGCACCCCTCGATCAGAAATTATGCTGTCAGGGCTGCCATGCAACCTTACAATCTCCTTGATAAAAGTTGAGGCAGTCTCGGGGCAGAAGGAGTTCCTTGCAGAGGTACAAAGTGGGCCATTTTGGTCAAACGATCAACCACAACGAAAATGGTAGTGAAGTCTTCAGATGGGGGAAGTTCTACTATAAAATCCATGGAGATCATGCTCCATGGTTTCTCAGGTACAGGAAGGGGCTCAAGTAGACCCCAAGTTCTGGCTCTGTCTGTCTTATTCCGAAGGCATGAAATACAAGATCTTACATATTTCTTGCAGTCGTTCATCAAGTTTGGCCACTAGAATGTACGGGAGATCAAATTAGCCGTCTTGTGAATCCCAAAGTGACCCGTTCTTGTAACTTCTGCACAATATTTGAGAGCGCAGAAATAGTTTGGTAAATGTTTTTCGGTGGAGAGGCCCCCCTTCCAGACTCCATCTCTGGCTGACTGGTACTGTCACGTACCTGGTAGGAGTCTGGAATGACGAGGTCGGCCTCCCTTGTATCTCCAACCCAAGCCCCACTGAGGATGGGACAGACCAAGGGTGAGGAGTTACACGAGAGCCTGTAGTTGCGTGCAGAACTTGTCAGCTGAGTTGCAGACGTGGAGATGCAGGCAGAGCATCTGGTAAGGAACTGGACTCAGGAAAGCTGGTAGGATGGACAGCTAGCACAGGCACTGGAGACAGCGTTAAGCCAAGCAGGAGGCTGGTGCAGGATCAAAAGGGTGGCCGGGTTCGGTAGCAGACGGGCAGCGAGGTACTGGAAAAGGCCCCAAAAATCTTGGGCCAAGCTTCCTCGAGGGGCAACTTAGTTTCAAGTTCGCTGTGGAAAGCCAGACCTTATCTCCAGGTTCAAGATTCAAATTGCCTCTTCTGTTCTTGTCGAAGAACTTTTTATTATCTGCCTGGGTCTTGGAGATTGTATCCTGCAGTAATTGGTAGTTGGAGTTAAGGAAGTTCAACCTGTCTTGTACGGCAGGTACAGAAGAATCAATAGGCAGCTCAGGCAAGAAAGAAGGATGGTATCCATAATTGGCGAAAAAAGGTGACTGTTTGGTTGCCGAATGGGTGGAATTATTGTATGAAAATTCCGCGAGTGGGAGAAGTGATAGCCAGTCATCCTGTGCAATAGAAGAAAAGCATCGTAGGTACTGTTCAAGGGTTTGATTGACCCTTTCAGTCTGTCCATTAGTTTGTGGGTGATAAGCTGTGGAGAGGCGGAGTTCAATGTTCAAAGTTTCACATAAGGCCCTCCAAAATCTAGAAGTGAACTGCACCCCTCGGTCAGAAACTATGCTGTCAGGGATGCCATGCAACCTTACAATCTCCTTGATAAAAGTTGAGGCAGTCTCCGGGGCAGAAGGCATGAAATACAAGATCTTACATATTTCTTGCAGTCGTTCATCAAGTTTGGCCACCAGAATGTACGGGAGATCAAATTAGCCGTCTTGTGAATCCCAAAGTGACCCGCTAGGGGATGATCATGACATCGCCCTAGGACGGCAACTCTGAACTGTTCTGGGACCTGCAGTAATTGGTAGTTGGAGTTAAGGAAGTTCAACCTGTCTTGTACGGCAGGTACAGAAGAATCAATAGGCAGCCCAGGCAAGAAAGAAGGATGGTATCCATAATTGGCGAAAAAAGGTGACTGTTTGGTTACCGAATGGGTGGAATCATTGTATGAAAATTCCTTGCAGAGGTACAAAGTGGGCCATTTTGGTCAAACGATCAACCACACGAAAATGGTAGTGAAGTCTTCAGATGGGGGAAGTTCTACTATAAAATCCATGGAGATCATGCTCCATGGTTTCTCAGGTACAGGAAGGGGCTCAAGTAGACCCCAAGTTCTGGCTCTGTCTGTCTTATTCCGAAGGCATGAAATACAAGATCTTACATATTTCTTGCAGTCGTTCATCAAGTTTGGCCACCAGAATGTACGGGAGATCAAATTAGCCGTCTTGTGAATCCCAAAGTGACCCGCTAGGGGATGACCATGACATCGCCCTAGGACGGCAACTCTGAACTGTTCTGGGACCTGCAGTAATTGGTAGTTGGAGTTAAGGAAGTTCAACCTGTCTTGTACGGCAGGTACAGAAGAATCAATAGGCAGCTCAGGCAAGAAAGAAGGATGGTATCCATAATTGGCGAAAAAAGGTGACTGTTTGGTTACCGAATGGGTGGAATTATTGTATGAAAATTCCGCGAGTGGGAGAAGTGATAGCCAGTCATCCTGTGCAAAAGAAGAAAAGCATCGTAGGTACTGTTCAAGGGTTTGATTGACCCTTTCAGTCTGTCCATTAGTTTGTGGGTGATAAGCTGTGGAGAGGCAGAGTTCAATGTTCAATGTTTCACATAAGGCCCTCCAAAATCTAGAAGTGAACTGCACCCCTCGATCAGAAACTATGCTGTCAGGGATGCCATGCAACCTTACAATCTCCTTGATAAAAGTTGAGGCAGTCTCCGGGGCAGAAGGAGTTCCTTGCAGAGGTACAAAGTGGGCCATTTTGGTCAAACGATCAACCACAACAAAAATGGTAGTAAAGTCTTCAGATGGGGGAAGTTCTACTATAAAATCCATGGAGATCATGCTCCATGGTTTCTCAGGTACAGGAAGGGGCTCAAGTAGACCCCAAGTTCTGGCTCTGTCTGTCTTATTCCTAAGGCATGAAATACAAGATCTTACATATTTCTTGCAGTCGTTCATCAAGTTTGGCCACCAGAATGTACGGGTGATCAAATTAGCCGTCTTGTGAATCCCAAAGTGACCCGCTCTTGTAACTTCTGCACAATATTTGAGAGCGCAGAAATAGTTTTCTAAATGTCCTTCGGTGGAGAGGCCTCCCTTCCAGACTCCATCTCTGGCTGACTGGTACTGTCACGTACCTGGTAGGAGTCTGGAATGACGAGGTCGGCCTCCCTTGTATCTCCAACCCAAGCCCCACTGAGAATGGGACAGACCTAGGGTGAGGAGTTACACGAGTGCCTGTAGTTGCGTGCAGAACTTGTCAACTGAGTTGCAGACGTGGAGATGCAGGCAGAGCATCTGGTAAGGAACTGGACTCAGGAAAGCTGGTAGGATGGACAGCTAGCACAGGCACTGGAGAAAGCGTTAAGCCAAGCAGGAGGCTGTGCAGGATCACAAGGGTGGCCGGGTTCGGTAGCAGACGGGCAGCGAGGTACTGGAAAAGGTTCAAGATTCAAATTGCCTCTTCTCTTCTTGTCGAAGAACTTTTTATTATCTGCCTGGGTCTTGGAGATTGTATCCTGCAGTAATTGGTAGTTGGAGTTAAGGAAGTTCAACCTGTCTTGTACGGCAGGTACAGAAGAATCAATAGGCAGCTCAGGCAAGAAAGAAGGATGGTATCCATAATTGGCGAAAAAAGGTGACTGTTTGGTTGGCGAATGGGTGGAATTATTGTATGAAAATTCCGCGAGTGGGAGAAGTGATAGCCAGTCATCCTGTGCAAAAGAATAAAAGCATCGTAGGTACTGTTCAAGGGTTTGATTGACCCTTTCAGTCTGTCCATTAGTTTGTGGGTGATAAGCTGTGGAGAGGCGGAGTTCAATGTTCAAAGTTTCACATAAGGCCCTCCAAAATCTAGAAGTGAACTGCACCCCTCGATCAGAAATTATGCTGTCAGGGCTGCCATGCAACCTTACAATCTCCTTGATAAAAGTTGAGGCAGTCTCGGGGCAGAAGGAGTTCCTTGCAGAGGTACAAAGTGGGCCATTTTGGTCAAACGATCAACCACAACGAAAATGGTAGTGAAGTCTTCAGATGGGGGAAGTTCTACTATAAAATCCATGGAGATCATGCTCCATGGTTTCTCAGGTACAGGAAGGGGCTCAAGTAGACCCCAAGTTCTGGCTCTGTCTGTCTTATTCCGAAGGCATGAAATACAAGATCTTACATATTTCTTGCAGTCGTTCATCAAGTTTGGCCACCAGAATGTACGGGAGATCAAATTAGCCGTCTTGTGAATCCCAAAGTGACCCGCTAGGGGATGATCATGACATCGCCCTAGGACGGCAACTCTGAACTGTTCTGGGACCTGCAGTAATTGGTAGTTGGAGTTAAGGAAGTTCAACCTGTCTTGTACGGCAGGTACAGAAGAACCAATAGGCAGCTCAGGCAAGAAAGAAGGATGGTATCCATAATTGGCGAAAAAAGGTGACTGTTTGGTTACCGAATGGGTGGAATTATTGTATGAAAATTCCACGAGTGGGAGAAGTGATAGCCAGTCATCCTGTGCAAAAGAAGAAAAGCATCGTAGGTACTGTTCAAGGGTTTGATTGACCCTTTCAGTCTGTCCATTAGTTTGTGGGTGATAAGCTGTGGAGAGGCGGAGTTCAATGTTCAAAGTTTCACATAAGGCCCTCCAAAATCTAGAAGTGAACTGCACCCCTCGATCAGAAACTATGCTGTCAGGGATGCCATGCAACCTTACAATCTCCTTGATAAAAGTTGAGGCAGTCTCACGGGGCAGAAGGAGTTCCTTGCAGAGGTACAAAGTGGGCCATTTTGGTCAAACGATCAACCACAACGAAAATGGTAGTGAAGTCTTCAGATGGGGGAAGTTCTACTATAAAATCCATGGAGATCATGCTCCATGGTTTCTCAGGTACAGGAAGGGGCTCAAGTAGACCCCAAGTTCTGGCTCTGTCTGTCTTATTCCGAAGGCATGAAATACAAGATCTTACATATTTCTTGCAGTCGTTCATCAAATTTGGCCACCAGAATGTACGGGAGATCAAATTGGCCGTCTTGTGAATCCCAAAGTGACCCGCTCTTGTAACTTCTGCACAATATTTGAGAGCGCAGAAATAGTTTGGTAAATGTCCTTCGGTGGAGAGGCCTCCCTTCCAGACTCCATCTCTGGCTGACTGGTACTGTCACGTACCTGGTAGGAGTCTGGAATGACGAGGTCGGCCTCCCTTGTATCTCCAACCCAAGCCCCACTGAGGATGGGACAGACCTAGGGTGAGGAGTTACACGAGTGCCTGTAGTTGCGTACAGAACTTGTCAGCTGAGTTGCAGACGTGGAGATGCAGGCAGAGCATCTGGTAAGGAACTGGACTCAGGAAAGCTGGTAGGATGGACAGCTAGCACAGGCACTGGAGACAGCGTTAAGCCAAGCAGGAAACTGGTGCAGGATCACAAGGGTGGCCGGGTTCGGTAGCAGACGGGCAGCGAGGTACTGGAAAAGGTTCAAGATTCAAATTGCCTCTTCTCTTCTTGTCGAAGAACTTTTTATTATCTGCCTGGGTCTTGGAGATTGTATCCTGCAGTAATTGGTAGTTTGAGTTAAGGAAGTTCAACCTGCCTTGTACGGCAGGTACAGAAGAATCAATAGGCAGCTCAGGCAAGAAAGAAGGATGGTATCCATAATTGGCGAAAAAAGGTAACTGTTTGGTTGCCGAATGGGTGGAATTATTGTATGAAAATTCCGCGAGTGGGAGAAGTGATAGACAGTCATCCTGCGCAAAAGAAGAAAAGCATCGTAGGTACTGTTCAAGGGTTTGATTGACCCTTTCAGTCTGTCCATTAGTTTGTGGGTGATAAGCTGTGGAGAGGCGGAGTTCAATGTTCAAAGTTTCACATAAGGCCCTCCAACATCTAGAAGTGAACTGCACCCCTCGATCAGAAACTATGCTGTCAGGGATGCCATGCAACCTTACAATCTCCTTGATAAAAGTTGAGGCAGTCTCCGGGGCAGAAGGAGTTCCTTGCAGAGGTACAAAGTGGGCCATTTTGGTCAAACGATCAACCACAACGAAAATGGTAGTGAAGTCTTCAGATGGGGGAAGTTCTACTATAAAATCCATGGAGATCATGCTCCATGGTTTCTCAGGTACAGGAAGGGGCTCAAGTAGACCCCAAGTTCTGGCTCTGTCTGTCTTATTCCGAAGGCATGAAATACAAGATCTTACATATTTCTTGCAGTCGTTCATCAAGTTTGGCCACCAGAATGTACGGGAGATCGAATTAGCCGTCTTGTGAATCCCAAAGTGACCCGCTAGGGGATGATCATGACATCGCCCTAGGACGGCAACTCTGAACTGTTCTGGGATAAAGATTTGCCTCTTAGACAAATAGGCCTCTTAGTACAGGCCATCCCTTAGTTGAAGAGCCAGGTCCTTGGAAGGCGGTTGGTCTTCCACATATTTTCTTATTAGTGACATCAGATCCGCCTGAAGAAGTAAAAAATTATTGGCTGGTAGAATAGTATCAGGTTCCGAGGATACAACTGGATCACTGAACATGCGGGACAAGACATCTGGTTTCCCGTTCTTTGAGCCAGGACGGTAGGTTATATGAAACATGAAACGAGAGAAAAAAAGTGCCCATCTTGCCTGCCGAGGTCTTAGGCGTTTAGCTGTCTTCAAATACTCAAGATTCTTGTGATCTGTGAAGATAAGAATTGGGTGAGAAGCTCCCTCCAAAAGGTAACGCCATTCTTCAAGAGCGGCCTTGATAGCCAGTAGCTCTCGGTCACCAACATCATAATTCCTTTCGGAAGGATTTAATTTTTTTAGAGAAGAAGGCCACAGGGTGGAGCAATGATTTGGGCCCTTGGCGTTGGGAAATAATAGCCTCAACTGCATTTTCCGAGGCGTCTACCTCCAAAACATAAGCTAAGGAGGGATCGGGATGTTTCAAGATGGGAGCTGAGGTGAATAAGGCTTTCAACTGTTCAAACCCTGTCTGAGCCTCTGGGGTCCATCGAAAGGGAACATGCTGTTTCGTTAGCTGAGTAATGGGAGTGATGATGCCAGAAAAGTCCTTAATAAATGTTCTATAAAAGTTAGCAAACCCCACGAACCTCTGTACAGCTTTTCTGTCAGTAGGAGCAGGCCATTCCAAGACAGAAGCGACTTTCTAAGGGTCCATGGAGATTCCCTCGGCGGAGATGACAAGCCCTAGGAAATGCACAACTTGCTTTTCAAAGTCGCATTTCTCAGCCTTTGCTTAAAGTCGGTGTTCCCGCAATCGAGCTAATACCTTTTTTACATGAGTCCGATGGGATTCTAAAGTTTCAGAGAATACAAGGATGTCATCCAGATACACGATGACGAATAAATCAAGAAAGTCCCGAAAAACATCGTTTACCAGATGCTGGAATGTGGCTGGAGCATTGCAGAGCCCGAATGGCATGACTAAATACTCAAAGTGGCCAAAGCGTGTCCGGAAGGCCGTCTTCCATTCGTCTCCCTCCCTGATTCTGACAAGATTATAGGCACCCCTCAAGTCCAGTTTGGAGAACACTCGTGCCCCTCGCAGCCTCTGGAATAGTTCGGGAATCAGAGGAAGAGGGTACCGATTCTTGACAGTGACCCTGTTAAGGTCACGATAGTCCACACAGGGCCTCAAGGTGTGGTCTTTTTTCTCAACGAAGAAAATACCGGCTCCTGCTGGTGAAGTGGAAGGCCGAATGAACTGCTTTGCAAGGCTCTCGTCGATATAGGTACGCAGGGCTTCCAATTCAGGCTCAGAGAGAGGGTAAATCCGACCAAACGGGATCTCGGCTCCCGGTAGGAGTTCAATGGGGCAATCGTAAGTTCTATGAGGTGGAAGAGTGTCTGCACCCTTTTTATTAAAGACGTCCAGAAATTCGTGGTAAGCAACCGGGATCAGTTTAGAGGCTTCATGGTCAGGGTGGATACCCAGGAGGGGCGTGGAGTTGACAGTTCCTCCCAAGAGGCAGTGCGTCTGGCAGTTGTTGGACGAAAAAAAAATATATCTCCGGTAAGCCAGTCAACGTGAGGGTTGTGTGCCTTCAACCATGGAATGCCGAGGATAACGGGAAACATGGGAGAAGCTATGACATCGAAACGGAGGAGTTCGCTATGGCCTGAAGAAGTCTGGCAGAGAATAGGCAAGGTCTCTTGAGTAACCGGGCCTGATTTAATACCGGAGCCGTCAGCCAGATGGACATGGAACCCTTGCCTCTTGGTACCCAAGGGCAGCTGCTGAAGAGAAGCAAATGCAGAGTCCACAAAACAGCTGCAGGCCCCAGAGTCTATGATTGCAAGTACTGAAACCGTCTTTTCGGGGAGCTGAAGCTTGATGGGAAGAGAGACATGTGACTGATCCTTCCCAGGGTTAGCAAACCCCACGAACCTCTGTACAGCTTTTCTGTCAGTAGGAGCAGGCCATTCCAAGACAGAAGCGACTTTCTGAGGGTCTATGGAGATTCCCTCGGCGAAGATGACAAGCCCTAGGAAATGCACAACTTGCTTTTCAAAGTCGCATTTTTCAGCCTTTGCGTAAAGTCGGTGTTCCCGCAATCGAGCTAATACCTTTTTTACATGAGTCCGATGGGATTCTAAAGTTTCAGAGAATACAAGGATGTCATCCAGATACACGATGAGGAATAAATCAAGAAAGTCCCTAAAAACATCGTTTACCAGATGCTGGAATGTGGCTGGAGCATTGCAGAGCCCGAATGGCATGACTAAATACTCAAAGTGGCCAAAGCGTGTCCGGAAGGCCGTCTTCCATTCGTCTCCCTCCCTGATTCTGACAAGATTATAGGCACCCCTCAAGTCCAGTTTGGAGAACACTCGTGCCCCTCGCAGCCTCTGGAATAGTTCGGGAATCAGAGGAAGAGGGTACCGATTCTCGACAGTGTCCTGGTAGGATTCTGGGGGACCTGCAGTAATTGGTAGTTGGAGTTAAGGAAGTTCAACCTGTCTTGTACGGCAGGTACAGAAGAATCAATAGGCAGCTCAGGCAAGAAAGAAGGATGGTATCCATAATTGGCGAAAAAAGGTGACTGTTTGGTTACCGAATGGGTGGAATTATTGTATGAAAATTCCACGAGTGGGAGAAGTGATAGCCAGTCATCCTGTGCAAAAGAAGAAAAGCATCGTAGGTACTGTTCAAGGGTTTGATTGACCCTTTCAGTCTGTCCATTAGTTTGTGGGTGATAAGCTGTGGAGAGGCGGAGTTCAATGTTCAATGTTTCACATAAGGCCCTCCAAAATCTAGAAGTGAACTGCACCCCTCGATCAGAAACTATGCTGTCAGGGATGCCATGCAACCTTACAATCTCCTTGATAAAAGTTGAGGCAGTCTCCGGGGCAGAAGGAGTTCCTTGCAGAGGTACAAAGTGGGCCATTTTGGTCAAACGATCAACCACAACAAAAATGGTGGTAAAGTCTTCAGATGGGGGAAGTTCTACTATAAAATCCATGGAGATCATGCTCCATGGTTTCTCAGGTACAGGAAGGGGCTCAAGTAGACCCCAAGTTCTGGCTCTGTCTGTCTTATTCCGAAGGCATGAAATACAAGATCTTACATATTTCTTGCAGTCGTTCATCAAGTTTGGCCACCAGAATGTACGGGAGATCAAATTAGCCGTCTTGTGAATCCCAAAGTGACCCGCTCTTGTAACTTCTGCACAATATTTGAGAGCGCAGAAATAGTTTTCTAAATGTCCTTCAGTGGAGAGGCCTCCCTTCCAGACTCCATCTCTGGCTGACTGGTACTGTCACGTACCTGGTAGGAGTCTGGAATGACGAGGTCGGCTTCCCTTGTATCTCCAACCCAAGCCCCACTGAGAATGGGACAGACCTAGGGTGAGGAGTTACACGAGTGCCTGTAGTTGCGTGCAGAACTTGTCAGCTGAGTTGCAGACGTGGAGATGCAGGCAGAGCATCTGGTAAGGAACTGGACTCAGGAAAGCTGGTAGGATGGACAGCTAGCACAGGCACTGGAGAAAGCGTTAAGCCAAGCAGGAGGCTGTGCAGGATCACAAGGGTGGCCGGGTTCGGTAGCAGACGGGCAGCGAGGTACTGGAAAAGGTTCAAGATTCAAATTGCCTCTTCTCTTCTTGTCGAAGAACTTTTTATTATCTGCCTGGGTCTTGGAGATTGTATCCTGCAGTAATTGGTAGTTGGAGTTAAGGAAGTTCAACCTGTCTTGTACGGCAGGTACAGAAGAATCAATAGGCAGCTCAGGCAAGAAAGAAGGATGGTATCCATAATTGGCGAAAAAAGGTGACTGTTTGGTTGCCGAATGGGTGGAATTATTGTATGAAAATTCCGCGAGTGGGAGAAGTGATAGCCAGTCATCCTGTGCAAAAGAAGAAAAGCATCGTAGGTACTGTTCAAGGGTTTGATTGACCCTTTCAGTCTGTCCATTAGTTTGTGGGTGATAAGCTGTGGAGAGGCGGAGTTCAATGTTCAAAGTTTCACATAAGGCCCTCCAAAATCTAGAAGTGAACTGCACCCCTCGATCAGAAATTATGCTGTCAGGGATGCCATGCAACCTTACAATCTCCTTGATAAAAGTTGAGGCAGTCTCGGGGCAGAAGGAGTTCCTTGCAGAGGTACAAAGTCGGCCATTTTGGTCAAACGATCAACCACAACGAAAATGGTAGTGAAGTCTTCAGATGGGGGAAGTTCTACTATAAAATCCATGGAGATCATGCTCCATGGTTTCTCAGGTACAGGAAGGGGCTCAAGTAGACCCCAAGTTCTGGCTCTGTCTGTCTTATTCCGAAGGCATGAAATACAAGATCTTACATATTTCTTGCAGTCGTTCATCAAGTTTGGCCACCAGAATGTACGGGAGATCAAATTAGCCGTCTTTTGAATCCCAAAGTGACCCTCTAGGGGATGATCATGACATCGCCCTAGGACGGCAACTCTGAACTGTTCTGGGACCTGCAGTAATTAGTAGTTGGAGTTAAGGAAGTTCAACCTGTCTTGTACGGCAGGTACAGAAGAACCAATAGGCAGCTCAGGCAAGAAAGAAGGATGGTATCCATAATTGGCGAAAAAAGGTGACTGTTTGGTTACCGAATGGGTGGAATTATTGTATGAAAATTCCACGAGTGGGAGAAGTGATAGCCAGTCATCCTGTGCAAAAGAAGAAAAGCATCGTACGTACTGTTCAAGGGTTTGATTGACCCTTTCAGTCTGTCCATTAGTTTGTGGGTGATAAGCTGTGGAGAGGCGGAGTTCAATGTTCAAAGTTTCACATAAGGCCCTCCAAAATCTAGAAGTGAACTGCACCCCTCGATCAGAAACTATGCTGTCAGGGATGCCATGCAACCTTACAATCTCCTTGATAAAAGTTGAGGCAGTCTCCGGGGCAGAAGGAGTTCCTTGCAGAGGTACAAAGTGGGCCATTTTGGTCAAACGATCAACCACAACGAAAATGGTAGTGAAGTCTTCAGATGGGGGAAGTTCTGCTATAAAATCCATGGAGATCATGCTCCATGGTTTCTCAGGTACAGGAAGGGGCTCAAGTAGACCCCAAGTTCTGGCTCTGCCTGTCTTATTCCGAAGGCATGAAATACAAGATCTTACATATTTCTTGCAGTCGTTCATCAAATTTGGCCACCAGAATGTACGGGAGATCGAATTAGCCGTCTTGTGAATCCCAAAGTGACCCGCTAGGGGATGATCATGACATCGCCCTAGGACGGCAAATCTGAACTGTTCTGGGATAAAGATTTGCCTCTTAGACAAATAGGCCTCTTAGTACAGGCCATCCCTTAGTTGAAGAGCCAGGTCCTTGAAAGGCGGTTGGTCTTCCACATATTTTCTTATTTGTGACATCAGATCCGCCTGAAGAAGTAAAAAATTATTGGCTGGTAGAATAGTATCAGGTTCCGAGGATACAACTGGATCACTGAACATGCGGGACAAGGCATCTGGTTTCCCGTTCTTTGAGCCAGGACGGTAGGTTATATGAAACATGAAACGAGAGAAAAAAAGTGCCCATCTTGCCTGCCGAGGTCTTAGGCGTTTAGCTGTCTTCAAATACTCAAGATTCTTGTGATCTGTGAAGATAAGAATTGGGTGAGAAGCTCCCTCCAAAAGGTAACGCCATTCTTCAAGAGCGGCCTTGATAGCCAGTAGCTCTCGGTCACCAACATCATAATTCCTTTCGGAAGGATTTAATTTTTTTAGAGAAGAAGGCCACAGGGTGGAGCAATGATTTGGGCCCTTGGCGTTGGGAAATAATAGCCTCAACTGCATTTTCCGAGGCGTCTACCTCCAAAACATAAGCTAAGGAGGGATCGGGATGTTTCAAGATGGGAGCTGAGGTGAATAAGGCTTTCAACTGTTCAAACGCTGTCTGAGCCTCTGGGGTCCATCGAAAGGGAACATGCTGTTTCGATAGCTGAGTAATGGGAGTGATGATGCCAGAAAAGTCCTTAATAAATGTCCTATAAAAGTTAGCAAACCCCACGAACCTCTGTACAGCTTTTCTGTCAGTAGGAGCAGACCATTCCAAGACAGAAGCGACTTTCTAAGGGTCCATGGAGATTCCCTCGGCGGAGATGACAAGCCCTAGGAAATGCACAACTTGCTTTTCAAAGTCGCATTTTTCAGCCTTTGCGTAAAGTCAGTGTTCCCGCAATCGAGCTAATACCTTTTTTACATGAGTCCGATGGGATTCTAAAGTTTCAGAGAATACAAGGATGTCATCCAGATACACGATGACGAATAAATCAAGAAAGTCCCGAAAAAAATCGTTTACCAGATGCTGGAATGTGGCTGGAGCATTGCAGAGCCCGAATGGCATGACTAAATACTCAAAGTGGCCAAAACGTGTCCGGAAGGCCGTCTTCCATTCGTCTCCCTCCCTGATTCTGACAAGATTATAGGCACCCCTCAAGTCCAGTTTGGAGAACACTCGTGCCCCTCGCAGCCTCTGTAATAGTTCGGGAATCAGAGGAAGAGGGTACCGATTCTTGACAGTGACCCTGTTAAGGTCACGATAGTCCACACAGGGCCTCAAGGTGTGGTCTTTTTTCTCAACGAAGAAAATACCGGCTCCTGCTGGTGAAGTGGAAGGCCGAATGAACTGCTTTTCAAGGCTCTCGTCGATATAGGTACGCAGGGCTTCCAATTCAGGCTCAGAGAGAGGGTAAATCCGACCAAACGGGATCTCGGCTCCCGGTAGAAGTTCAATGGGGCAATCGTAAGGTTTATGAGGTGGAAGAGTGTCTGCACCCTTTTTATTAAAGACGTCCAGAAATTCGTGATAAGCAACCGGGATCAGTTTAGAGGCTTCATGGTCAGGGTGGATACCCAGGAGGTGCGTGGAGTTGACAGTTCCTCCCAAGAGGCAGTGCGTCTGGCAGTAGTTGGACGAAAAAGAGATATCTCCGGTAAGCCAGTCAACGTGAGGGTTGTGTGCCTTCAACCATGGAATGCCGAGGATAACGGGAAACATGGGAGAAGCTATGACATCGAAACGGAGGAGTTCGCTATGGCCTGAAGAAGTCTGGCAGAGAATAGGCAAGGTCTCTTGAGTAACCGGGCCTGATTTAATACCGGAGCCGTCAGCCAGATGGACATGGAACCCTTGCCTCTTGGTACCCAAGGGCAGCTGCTGAAGAGAAGCAAATGCAGAGTCCACAAAACAGCTGCAGGCCCCAGAGTCTATGATTGCAAGTACTGAAACCGTCTTTTCGGGGAGCTGAAGCTTGATGGGAAGAGAGACATGTGACTGATCCTTCCCAGGGTTAGCAAACCCCACGAACCTCTGTACAGCTTTTCTGTCAGTAGGAGCAGGCCATTCCAAGACAGAAGCGACTTTCTGAGGGTCTATGGAGATTCCCTCGGCGAAGATGACAAGCCCTAGGAAATGCACAACTTGCTTTTCAAAGTCGCATTTTTCAGCCTTTGCGTAAAGTCGGTGTTCCCGCAATCGAGCTAATACCTTTTTTACATGAGTCCGATGGGATTCTAAAGTTTCAGAGAATACAAGGATGTCATCCAGATACACGATGAGGAATAAATCAAGAAAGTCCCTAAAAACATCGTTTACCAGATGCTGGAATGTGGCTGGAGCATTGCAGAGCCCGAATGGCATGACTAAATACTCAAAGTGGCCAAAGCGTGTCCGGAAGGCCGTCTTCCATTCGTCTCCCTCCCTGATTCTGACAAGATTATAGGCACCCCTCAAGTCCAGTTTGGAGAACACTCGTGCCCCTCGCAGCCTCTGGAATAGTTCGGGAATCAGAGGAAGAGGGTACCGATTCTCGACAGTGACCTGGTAGGATTCTGGGGGACCTGCAGTAATTGGTAGTTGGAGTTAAGGAAGTTCAACCTGTCTTGTACGGCAGGTACAGAAGAATCAATAGGCAGCTCAGGCAAGAAAGAAGGATGGTATCCATAATTGGCGAAAAAAGGTGACTGTTTGGTTACCGAATGGGTGGAATTATTGTATGAAAATTCCGCGAGTGGTAGAAGTGATAGCCAGTCATCCTGTGCAAAAGAAGAAAAGCATCGTAGGTACTGTTCAAGGGTTTGATTGACCCTTTCAGTCTGTCCATTAGTTTGTGGGTGATAAGCTGTGGAGAGGCGGAGTTCAATGTTCAATGTTTCACATAAGGCCCTCCAAAATCTAGAAGTGAACTGCACCCCTCGATCAGAAACTATGCTGTCAGGGATGCCATGCAACCTTACAATCTCCTTGATAAAAGTTGAGGCAGTCTCCGGGGCAGAAGGAGTTCCTTGCAGAGGTACAAAGTGGGCCATTTTGGTCAAACGATCAACCACAACAAAAATGGTGGTAAAGTCTTCAGATGGGGGAAGTTCTACTATAAAATCCATGGAGATCATGCTCCATGGTTTCTCAGGTACAGGAAGGGGCTCAAGTAGACCCCAAGTTCTGGCTCTGTCTGTCTTATTCCGAAGGCATGAAATACAAGATCTTACATATTTCTTGCAGTCGTTCATCAAGTTTGGCCACCAGAATGTACGGGAGATCAAATTAGCCGTCTTGTGAATCCCAAAGTGACCCGCTCTTGTAACTTCTGCACAATATTTGAGAGCGCAGAAATAGTTTTCTAAATGTCCTTCAGTGGAGAGGCCTCCCTTCCAGACTCCATCTCTGGCTGACTGGTACTGTCACGTACCTGGTAGGAGTCTGGAATGACGAGGTCGGCTTCCCTTGTATCTCCAACCCAAGCCCCACTGAGAATGGGACAGACCTAGGGTGAGGAGTTACACGAGTGCCTGTAGTTGCGTGCAGAACTTGTCAGCTGAGTTGCAGACGTGGAGATGCAGGCAGAGCATCTGGTAAGGAACTGGACTCAGGAAAGCTGGTAGGATGGACAGCTAGCACAGGCACTGGAGAAAGCATTAAGCCAAGCAGGAGGCTGTGCAGGATCACAAGGGTGGCCGGGTTCGGTAGCAGACGGGCAGCGAGGTACTGGAAAAGGTTCAAGATTCAAATTGCCTCTTCTCTTCTTGTCGAAGAACTTTTTATTATCTGCCTGGGTCTTGGAGATTGTATCCTGCAGTAATTGGTAGTTGGAGTTAAGGAAGTTCAACCTGTCTTGTACGGCAGGTACAGAAGAATCAATAGGCAGCTCAGGCAAGAAAGAAGGATGGTATCCATAATTGGCGAAAAAAGGTGACTGTTTGGTTGCCGAATGGGTGGAATTATTGTATGAAAATTCCGCGAGTGGGAGAAGTGATAGCCAGTCATCCTGTGCAAAAGAATAAAAGCATCGTAGGTACTGTTCAAGGGTTTGATTGACCCTTTCAGTCTGTCCATTAGTTTGTGGGTGATAAGCTGTGGAGAGGCGGAGTTCAATGTTCAAAGTTTCACATAAGGCCCTCCAAAATCTAGAAGTGAACTGCACCCTCGATCAGAAATTATGCTGTCAGGGATGCCATGCAACCTTACAATCTCCTTGATAAAAGTTGAGGCAGTCTCGGGGCAGAAGGAGTTCCTTGCAGAGGTACAAAGTCGGCCATTTTGGTCAAACGATCAACCACAACGAAAATGGTAGTGAAGTCTTCAGATGGGGGAAGTTCTACTATAAAATCCATGGAGATCATGCTCCATGGTTTCTCAGGTACAGGAAGGGGCTCAAGTAGACCCCAAGTTCTGGCTCTGTCTGTCTTATTCCGAAGGCATGAAATACAAGATCTTACATATTTCTTGCAGTCGTTCATCAAGTTTGGCCACCAGAATGTACGGGAGATCAAATTAGCCGTCTTTTGAATCCCAAAGTGACCCTCTAGGGGATGATCATGACATCGCCCTAGGACGGCAACTCTGAACTGTTCTGGGACCTGCAGTAATTAGTAGTTGGAGTTAAGGAAGTTCAACCTGTCTTGTACGGCAGGTACAGAAGAACCAATAGGCAGCTCAGGCAAGAAAGAAGGATGGTATCCATAATTGGCGAAAAAAGGTGACTGTTTGGTTACCGAATGGGTGGAATTATTGTATGAAAATTCCACGAGTGGGAGAAGTGATAGCCAGTCATCCTGTGCAAAAGAAGAAAAGCATCGTACGTACTGTTCAAGGGTTTGATTGACCCTTTCAGTCTGTCCATTAGTTTGTGGGTGATAAGCTGTGGAGAGGCGGAGTTCAATGTTCAAAGTTTCACATAAGGCCCTCCAAAATCTAGAAGTGAACTGCACCCCTCGATCAGAAACTATGCTGTCAGGGATGCCATGCAACCTTACAATCTCCTTGATAAAAGTTGAGGCAGTCTCCGGGGCAGAAGGAGTTCCTTGCAGAGGTACAAAGTGGGCCATTTTGGTCAAACGATCAACCACAACGAAAATGGTAGTGAAGTCTTCAGATGGGGGAAGTTCTACTATAAAATCCATGGAGATCATGCTCCATGGTTTCTCAGGTACAGGAAGGGCTCAAGTAGACCCCAAGTTCTGGCTCTGCCTGTCTTATTCCGAAGGCATGAAATACAAGATCTTACATATTTCTTGCAGTCGTTCATCAAATTTGGCCACCAGAATGTACGGGAGATCGAATTAGCCGTCTTGTGAATCCCAAAGTGACCCGCTAGGGGATGATCATGACATCGCCCTAGGACGGCAACTCTGAACTGTTCTGGGATAAAGATTTGCCTCTTAGACAAATAGGCCTCTTAGTACAGGCCATCCCTTAGTTGAAGAGCCAGGTCCTTGAAAGGCGGTTGGTCTTCCACATATTTTCTTATTTGTGACATCAGATCCGCCTGAAGAAGTAAAAAATTATTGGCTGGTAGAATAGTATCAGGTTCCGAGGATACAACTGGATCACTGAACATGCGGGACAAGGCATCTGGTTTCCCGTTCTTTGAGCCAGGACGGTAGGTTATATGAAACATGAAACGAGAGAAAAAAAGTGCCCATCTTGCCTGCCGAGGTCTTAGGCGTTTAGCTGTCTTCAAATACTCAAGATTCTTGTGATCTGTGAAGATAAGAATTGGGTGAGAAGCTCCCTCCAAAAGGTAACGCCATTCTTCAAGAGCGGCCTTGATAGCCAGTAGCTCTCGGTCACCAACATCATAATTCCTTTCGGAAGGATTTAATTTTTTTAGAGAAGAAGGCCACAGGGTGGAGCAATGATTTGGGCCCTTGGCGTTGGGAAATAATAGCCTCAACTGCATTTTCCGAGGCGTCTACCTCCAAAACATAAGCTAAGGAGGGATCGGGATGTTTCAAGATGGGAGCTGAGGTGAATAAGGCTTTCAACTGTTCAAACGCTGTCTGAGCCTCTGGGTCCATCGAAAGGGAACATGCTGTTTCGTTAGCTGAGTAATGGGAGTGATGATGCCAGAAAAGTCCTTAATAAATGTTCTATAAAAGTTAGCAAACCCCACGAACCTCTGTACAGCTTTTCTGTCAGTAGAGCAGACCATTCCAAGACAGAAGCGACTTTCTAAGGGTCCATGGAGATTCCCTCGGCGGAGATGACAAGCCCTAGGAAATGCACAACTTGCTTTTCAAAGTCGCATTTTTCAGCCTTTGCGTAAAGTCAGTGTTCCCGCAATCGAGCTAATACCTTTTTTACATGAGTCCGATGGGATTCTAAAGTTTCAGAGAATACAAGGATGTCATCCAGATACACGATGACGAATAAATCAAGAAAGTCCCGAAAAAAATCGTTTACCAGATGCTGGAATGTGGCTGGAGCATTGCAGAGCCCGAATGGCATGACTAAATACTCAAAGTGGCCAAAACGTGTCCGGAAGGCCGTCTTCCATTCGTCTCCCTCCCTGATTCTGACAAGATTATAGGCACCCCTCAAGTCCAGTTTGGAGAACACTCGTGCCCCTCGCAGCCTCTGTAATAGTTCGGGAATCAGAGGAGAGGGTACCGATTCTTGACAGTGACCCTGTTAAGGTCACGATAGTCCACACAGGGCCTCAAGGTGTGGTCTTTTTTCTCAACGAAGAAAATACCGGCTCCTGCTGGTGAAGTGGAAGGCCGAATGAACTGCTTTTCAAGGCTCTCGTCGATATAGGTACGCAGGGCTTCCAATTCAGGCTCAGAGAGAGGGTAAATCCGACCAAACGGGATCTCGGCTCCCGGTAGAAGTTCAATGGGGCAATCGTAAGGTTTATGAGGTGGAAGAGTGTCTGCACCCTTTTTATTAAAGACGTCCAGAAATTCGTGATAAGCAACCGGGATCAGTTTAGAGGCTTCATGGTCAGGGTGGATACCCAGGAGGTGCGTGGAGTTGACAGTTCCTCCCAAGAGGCAGTGCGTCTGGCAGTAGTTGGACGAAAAAGATATCTCCGGTAAGCCAGTCAACGTGAGGGTTGTGTGCCTTCAACCATGGAATGCCGAGGATAACGGGAAACATGGGAGAAGCTATGACATCGAAACGGAGGAGTTCGCTATGGCCTGAAGAAGTCTGGCAGAGAATAGGCAAGGTCTCTTGAGTAACCGGGCCTGATTTAATACCGGAGCCGTCAGCCAGATGGACATGGAACCCTTGCCTCTTGGTACCCAAGGGCAGCTGCTGAAGAGAAGCAAATGCAGAGTCCACAAAACAGCTGCAGGCCCCAGAGTCTATGATTGCAAGTACTGAAACCGTCTTTTCGGGGAGCTGAAGCTTGATGGGAAGAGAGACATGTGACTGATCCTTCCCAGGGTTAGCAAACCCCACGAACCTCTGTACAGCTTTTCTGTCAGTAGGAGCAGGCCATTCCAAGACAGAAGCGACTTTCTGAGGGTCTATGGAGATTCCCTCGGCGAAGATGACAAGCCCTAGGAAATGCACAACTTGCTTTTCAAAGTCGCATTTTTCAGCCTTTGCGTAAAGTCGGTGTTCCCGCAATCGAGCTAATACCTTTTTTACATGAGTCCGATGGGATTCTAAAGTTTCAGAGAATACAAGGATGTCATCCAGATACACGATGAGGAATAAATCAAGAAAGTCCCTAAAAACATCGTTTACCAGATGCTGGAATGTGGCTGGAGCATTGCAGAGCCCGAATGGCATGACTAAATACTCAAAGTGGCCAAAGCGTGTCCGGAAGGCCGTCTTCCATTCGTCTCCCTCCCTGATTCTGACAAGATTATAGGCACCCCTCAAGTCCAGTTTGGAGAACACTCGTGCCCCTCGCAGCCTCTGGAATAGTTCGGGAATCAGAGGAAGAGGGTACCGATTCTCGACAGTGACCTGGTAGGATTCTGGGGGACCTGCAGTAATTGGTAGTTGGAGTTAAGGAAGTTCAACCTGTCTTGTACGGCAGGTACAGAAGAATCAATAGGCAGCTCAGGCAAGAAAGAAGGATGGTATCCATAATTGGCGAAAAAAGGTGACTGTTTGGTTACCGAATGGGTGGAATTATTGTATGAAAATTCCGCGAGTGGTAGAAGTGATAGCCAGTCATCCTGTGCAAAAGAAGAAAAGCATCGTAGGTACTGTTCAAGGTTTGATTGACCCTTTCAGTCTGTCCATTAGTTTGTGGGTGATAAGCTGTGGAGAGGCGGAGTTCAATGTTCAATGTTTCACATAAGGCCCTCCAAAATCTAGAAGTGAACTGCACCCCTCGATCAGAAACTATGCTGTCAGGGATGCCATGCAACCTTACAATCTCCTTGATAAAAGTTGAGGCAGTCTCCGGGGCAGAAGGAGTTCCTTGCAGAGGTACAAAGTGGGCCATTTTGGTCAAACGATCAACCACAACAAAAATGGTGGTAAAGTCTTCAGATGGGGGAAGTTCTACTATAAAATCCATGGAGATCATGCTCCATGGTTTCTCAGGTACAGGAAGGGGCTCAAGTAGACCCCAAGTTCTGGCTCTGTCTGTCTTATTCCGAAGGCATGAAATACAAGATCTTACATATTTCTTGCAGTCGTTCATCAAGTTTGGCCACCAGAATGTACGGGAGATCAAATTAGCCGTCTTGTGAATCCCAAAGTGACCCGCTCTTGTAACTTCTGCACAATATTTGAGAGCGCAGAAATAGTTTTCTAAATGTCCTTCAGTGGAGAGGCCTCCCTTCCAGACTCCATCTCTGCTGACTGGTACTGTCACGTACCTGGTAGGAGTCTGGAATGACGAGGTCGGCTTCCCTTGTATCTCCAACCCAAGCCCCACTGAGAATGGGACAGACCTAGGGTGAGGAGTTACACGAGTGCCTGTAGTTGCGTGCAGAACTTGTCAGCTGAGTTGCAGACGTGGAGATGCAGGCAGAGCATCTGGTAAGGAACTGGACTCAGGAAAGCTGGTAGGATGGACAGCTAGCACAGGCACTGGAGAAAGCGTTAAGCCAAGCAGGAGGCTGTGCAGGATCACAAGGGTGGCCGGGTTCGGTAGCAGACGGGCAGCGAGGTACTGGAAAAGGTTCAAGATTCAAATTGCCTCTTCTCTTCTTGTCGAAGAACTTTTTATTATCTGCCTGGGTCTTGGAGATTGTATCCTGCAGTAATTGGTAGTTGGAGTTAAGGAAGTTCAACCTGTCTTGTACGGCAGGTACAGAAGAATCAATAGGCAGCTCAGGCAAGAAAGAAGGATGGTATCCATAATTGGCGAAAAAAGGTGACTGTTTGGTTGCCGAATGGGTGGAATTATTGTATGAAAATTCCGCGAGTGGGAGAAGTGATAGCCAGTCATCCTGTGCAAAAGAAGAAAAGCATCGTAGGTACTGTTCAAGGGTTTGATTGACCCTTTCAGTCTGTCCATTAGTTTGTGGGTGATAAGCTGTGGAGAGGCGGAGTTCAATGTTCAAAGTTTCACATAAGGCCCTCCAAAATCTAGAAGTGAACTGCACCCCTCGATCAGAAATTATGCTGTCAGGGATGCCATGCAACCTTACAATCTCCTTGATAAAAGTTGAGGCAGTCTCGGGGCAGAAGGAGTTCCTTGCAGAGGTACAAAGTCGGCCATTTTGGTCAAACGATCAACCACAACGAAAATGGTAGTGAAGTCTTCAGATGGGGGAAGTTCTACTATAAAATCCATGGAGATCATGCTCCATGGTTTCTCAGGTACAGGAAGGGGCTCAAGTAGACCCCAAGTTCTGGCTCTTTCTGTCTTATTCCGAAGGCATGAAATACAAGATCTTACATATTTCTTGCAGTCGTTCATCAAGTTTGGCCACCAGAATGTACGGGAGATCAAATTAGCCGTCTTTTGAATCCCAAAGTGACCCTCTAGGGGATGATCATGACATCGCCCTAGGACGGCAACTCTGAACTGTTCTGGGACCTGCAGTAATTAGTAGTTGGAGTTAAGGAAGTTCAACCTGTCTTGTACGGCAGGTACAGAAGAACCAATAGGCAGCTCAGGCAAGAAAGAAGGATGGTATCCATAATTGGCGAAAAAAGGTGACTGTTTGGTTACCGAATGGGTGGAATTTATGTATGAAAATTCCACGAGTGGGAGAAGTGATAGCCAGTCATCCTGTGCAAAAGAAGAAAAGCATCGTACGTACTGTTCAAGGGTTTGATTGACCCTTTCAGTCTGTCCATTAGTTTGTGGGTGATAAGCTGTGGAGAGGCGGAGTTCAATGTTCAAAGTTTCACATAAGGCCCTCCAAAATCTA